>CM077820.1:18244385-18596038 GCA_039720395.1 Liquidambar formosana | reverse complement strand
CTAATGAAAGGGAGAATTGAATCACTGATGAGATCCTTTTTAAAAACACTCCTTAGCCCATTTGTTTGGTGGGAATGGAATATAGATGGAATGGAATCTCATCCAATTCATTCCAAACAACGGTGTTTGGATTAGGTAATTAAATGGAATGGAATCAAACAGTAGTAGTGAATTATAATGATATTCATTCTGCAAGGTTTATTTCAATATCATCCATTCTAAACTATTTTGATATGAAATCAGATTCCATTCTACTCATTCCATTCCAACCAAACCAAATGGCCTAGTGCTTATGAGAGTACGCCAGAAGCTACATTAAAAATGGCGTGGTTGTTGTCACCCCATTGTTATTCTACCTTTTTTATTTTAATTTTTAAGATTTTATAAATAAAAAATAATAATAATTTTTTAATTATAAACTAGCTGCATTATTCATGAGAAACATTTTTAAACAAGTTTAAAAAAAAAAAAGCGAAAATCTATAGTTTAAGTGGACTTTTGGGCAAAAAATGAAATAAAGATTATAAATGATTGAAAAGTATGTACACTTAAACATAAAAATTGGAAAACTTTTATTTTGCAAAGTTATTCAAAATGATGTTTTCTAGTGGATATCGGCTAAATTTCATAAATTTTTTTAAATTTTTTTCATAAACCTGATAAACAAAACAAGTGGGCGGTGCAACTAAAATTGAATGGTGACAATAGTTGGCCCCTTGAAAAATATATGTATGCTCGATTTATGTTCAGAAGGCCATTCTACCATTTGGAAGCTTAAGTCGCCCTTTAGAGTTTCTAAGAACTACATATTTTTTCGTTCCTATTTTAGTGGTCTCGTTTTTTGGGATCTTCTAAATTATTGTCACATTCAAAAAAACATGATTTTTTTATTTATTTTCTAAAACTACCATAAAAGGAGTTTTTTTTTTTCTAATGTTTGTAAAATTGAAGACAAAATTAGAATTCAAAACATATGTGTTATTGAAAACACTTAATAGGGTTTCCTAAAAAAGTTTTGTTTACATTTGTTGTTGGTGTGTTGTATTATGTAAGGAAACAATGAATTGGAAATGGAGGGAAAATCTTTAAAGTGAGAATCAATGATGAAGCAGTGCGCCATCAAAATCATGGGCAACACCATTATGCAAAATGGTGAGCCAATATGATATTAAATCTTTCAATGGGACTTTATACGGGTAGTACAGAATCCAAATTTGAAATAAAAAAACAAATTCATAGAAAAAAATCAACTTTAAATTGGTAACTGCGTAGACATTTGTCCACTAAGATGAAAACAATGCTATTACATGTCACCATCATGGATCCTTACAAAATTAAATTTAAATAGTCTAATGTGGTTAGATATATCTTTCTCAAATTGTCCTAATCATACATCGTCACCGGGTTACCCCCCATCAGCTTGGGTAGGATTGTTCTTAAAGATAACTTGTCTGTTTACTCAATAGTTTTCTAGGTTTCCTTGTTGAGCAATATAATAATTTTTGTAGATAAGAAAAGTACTTTTACAAACCACTTGGTGGGAAAATTAATCTTTTTAGTAGATAAGAAACCTGTTTTAGAACCTCTGGTGTGGCATAATTCAATAATAATATACTTCGTATAAATATCAACCCTAGTGAGAACTGCCAACTTGGTTAGGCTTCCGAGCACAAATTTGACTGGAGTTCACAATTGTGCAAAAACAAACTGAACTATGGGTTGAAAGGGGGACACAGCTTCTTTTTTTTCTTTTTTTTGTTTGGTCTCCTTCAATCCTTTACAACCTCCAAAGAGTAGTATGCCCCCTCCCAAAAGACATGCAGTTTGACAAAATACGAGAGTTAAGAAATAACGTCATTGTATGATTTGTCATTATTAATTCTATCATTCCACTCATCTTTCAAAAGATGCCCTATCTTTTTCTTCTTCTTCTTTCTTTCTTCCATTTTTTTTTTTTTGGTTGGGTTTGTGTAAAAGTAATTATGAAATAACAAAGGATAATGTAAGAAACTTAAAAAATTAAGATTTGACTTGTCAAAGTGGGCAGACATTTTGGACATAAAATGTATAAAATATGGCCTATCTTTAAGATGGAGGGAATACTATCTATTCCTAATTTTTTATTCCCCCAATTTCTTTTCTAAGGCACATTAACACATGGTAATTTCGTATTTTTTTTGTAAGTGCATGCCATGTATATAGTATCTCAAATTTTATGATTTATTTACGAGTAATATTGGTAAAATTGTGCATAGGGTATAAATATTTATATAGAAAATGAAATGAGGTTGGTTTAGGTGGATAAAGAAGACAAAAGAAGAAAAGAAGGAAGAAAAAAAGAAGTGGGTTAGGTGTGGAAAAAAATAAAAAAGAAAGAAAAGAATTGGGAAGGGACTAATGGCAGAGATGTGCGTGAGAAGAAAAGAAAAAAAAGAAGATAAAGAAGAGAGAGAAAAAGGAGATAGGGATGGAGAAAGGAAGGGAGAAAAGAGAAGGAGAGAAAAAAATAAAAGAGAAAGGAAAGAAGAGAGAAAGAGAGAAAGGCAAGGAGGAAGCCAAGAGAGGCAAATGTCGGACGGATACTTGTAGGAGATGAGAGCTCCAATCCCATATTTGCAAGTATGGATTTTGTATTTCTTGAGCAGATCTACGCTCTATAGTTGTGGTTTTTCATTTTATTCACTATTTTTGATGTAGGAGGTTAATTCTTGTATAATGGATGATGAATATTTTGAAGCATATGTTAAGATTTGATTTGTGCAATTGATAAATATTGATGATAATATTATTTGATGTCATGGATTATGATTGTTGATTTTCTTGAAGTCAATATATTTGAGAATTGAATTATTATTGATAAGTGGATTATATTTGAGGTATATAATTTGGAATTCATATTACTTGATTTATATATTATTTTGAATATAACTGTGTGTACTGTGTATGAAAATATTTGAAACATTATTTATTGTATAAGAATTAGATTTCTTACTGGGCTATTGTTTGCTTATCTCAATATATTTTCAAATGATCAGTGTTGGAGGCACTTAATAGAATTGGGGTCGAAATTTTTAGAAGTTATCGCATACATTTATTTTTATTTAAAACTGATGTAATTTTATTCATTTGGTTGGCTAATGTATATTGATGAGTTTTGACTTAACCATCGTTAGCCGCAGCTTCGAAATACTCTATATTTTCAAAGGGAATTTATTTTTGAAAAGGTTTATTTGTACGGAGCTCATAAAAAAATTAAACATGCTATCGTTTATAAATTTTTGGGGTGTTACAATTTGGTATCAGAGCTAAGGACGATTCTGACTTTTGGATGGGAGATGATGTGACAAGAGTCCCAATAGAACCAACAGTCCCAACAATCCCAACTAGTTAGAGATAGGTGAGGGTGAGGGTGAGGGTGAGGTTGAGAGAACCAACGGTCCCAACAATCCCAATAGGCCCAAGATGTGTGAGAATGAGGGTGAGGGTGAGGTTAAGGGATGATTCATCTATTTTACATCAGAAGCGGACAAGTCCAAGATCTGGGAAAAGTGAAGGTATTGTTTTTATATAAATTGATATGGTTGAGTTAATACCGCGTGTGGTACTATGATTTATTTGAAATTCTTGATAAGAAAATACAATACCTTACTGTTTTAGAAAATTGTTTTCTTGAGAATGGAAAATTTTTGTTTTATTTATGAGCTCTTTTAAATAAGAGTTGTGTAGTGGAAGCATAGTGGTATAACTGTATAAGGTATTTGATTCCAGGTTATTCAAATTTCGAGGACGAAATTTATTTTAAGGGTGGTGGAATATAATACCCCGAATATTTATTGATTTATTTTATGTGTATATTCGGTGGAATTGTACACAGGGTGATAAATATTTTATATAGAGAATGAAAATGAGGTTAGTTGGATGTTGGGAGACATTGTATTAAATTGGTCTAGGTGGATAAAGAAGACAAAAGAAGAAAAGAAGGAAGAAAGAAGAAGTGGGTTAGGTGTGGGGGAAAAAAGAAAGAAAAGAATTGGGAAGGGACTGATGGCAGAGAGATGTGCGTGAGAAGAGAAGAAAGAAAGAAGAAATAAAGGAAGTGAGAGAAAAAGGAGATAGGGATGGGAGAAAAGAAGGGAGAAAGAGAGAAGGAGAGAAAAGAAATAGAAGAGAAGAAAAGATGAGAGGAAGAGAGAAAAGCAGAGAGGAAGCCGAGAGAGGCAAAGGGTGGACGGATGCTTGCAGGAGATGGGAACTCCAATCTCACATCTACGAGTAGGGATTTTGTATTTCTTGAGTAGATCTACGCGTCTACAATTGTGGTTTTTCATTTTATTCACTATTTTTGAGGTAAGGGGTTGAATTCTTGTACAGTGAATGATGAGTATTTTGAAGCATATGTTAAGATTTGATTTGTGCAATTGATAAATATTGATGATGATATTATTTGATGTCATAGATTATGATGGTTGATTTTATTGAGACCAATATATTTGGGAATTAAATTATTATTGATAAGTGGATTATATTTAAGGTATATAATTTGGAGTTCATATTATTCGATTTATATATTATTTTCAATATAATTGTGTGTATTGTGTATGAAAATATTTGAAACATTATTTATTGTATAGGAATTGGATTTCCTACTAAATTGTTGTTTGCTCATCCCAATATATTTTCAAATGATGATCACTGTTGGAGGCACTTAATAGAATTGGGTCGAAATTTTGAGAAGTTATCGCGTACATTTATTTTTATTTGAAGCCAATGTAATTTTATTCATCTGGTTGGCCAATGTATATTGATGAGTTTTGGGTTAACCATCGCTAACTGTAGCTGTGCAATACTCTATATTTTCAAAGGGAATTTATTTTTTAAAGTGTTTATTTGTATGGAGCTCATAAAAAAATTGAACGTGTTATCGGTTATAAATTTTGGGGTGTTATAATTTGGTATCAGAGTTAAGGACGACTCTGACTTCTGGATGGGAGATGATGTGACAAGAGTCCCAATAGAACCAATAGTCCCAACTGGCTAGAGATGGGTGAGGGTGAGGGTGAGGGTGAGGTAGAGAGAACCAACAGTCCCAATTGGCCCAAGATGTGTGAGAATGAAGGTGAGGGAGAGGTTGAGGGATGAGTCACATATTTTACATCAGAAGCGGACAAGTTCAAGATATGGGAAAAGTGAAGGTATTGTTTTTATACAAGAAGGTATGGTTGAGTTAGTACCGCGTGTGGTACTATAATTTATTTGAAATTCTTGATGGGAAAATACAATATCTTACTGTTTTAGAAAATTGTTTTCTTGGGAATGGAAAATATTTGTTTTTATTTATGAGTTCTTTTAAATCAGAGTTGCGTAGTGGAAGCATAATGGTATAACTGTATAAGGTATTTGATTCCAGGTTATTCAAATTTCGATGACGAAATTTATTTTAAGGGTGGTGGAATAAAATACCCCGAATATTTATTGATTTATTTTACGTGTGTATTCGGTGGAATGGTACACAGGGTGATAAATATTTTATATGGAGAATGAAAATGAGGTTAGTTGGATGTTGAAACACATTGGATTAAATTGATTTAGGTGGATAAAGAAGACAAAAGAAGAAAAGAAGGAAGAAAGAAGAAGTGGGTTAGGTGTGGGAACAAAAAAAAAAGAAAGAAAGAAAGAAAGAAAAGAATTGGGAAGGGACTAATGGCAGAGCGATGTGCGTGAGAAGAGAAGAAAGAAAAATGAAATAAAGGAAGAGAGAGAAAAAGGAGATAGGGATGGGAGAAAAGCAGGGAGGAAGCCGAGAGAGGCAGAGGATGGATGGATGCTTGCAAGAGATGGGAGGTCCAATCCTACATTTGCGAGTATGGATTTTTTATTTCTTGAGCAGATCTACGTGTCTACAGTTGTGATTTTTCATTTTATTCACTATTTTTGAGGTAGGGGGTTTAATGCTTGTACAGTGGATAATGAGTATTTTGAAGCATATGTTAAGATTTTGATGGTTGATTTTATTGAGGCCAATATATTTGAGAATTGTATTATTATTGATAAGTGGATTATATTTGAGGTATATAATTTGGAGTTCACATTATTCGATTTATATATTATTTTGAATATAATTGTATGCACTGTGTATGAAAATATGTGAAACATTATTTATTATATAGGAATTAGATTTCTACTGGGCTGTTGTTTGCTCACCCTCAATATATATTCAAATGATCACTGTTGGAGGCACTTAATTAATAGAATTGGGGTCGAAATTTTGAGAAGGTATCGCGTACATTTATTTTTATTTAAAGCTGATGTAATTTTATTTATTTGGTTAGCCAATGTATATTGATGAGTTTTGGATTAACTATCGGTAGCCGTATCTTCGCAATACTCTGTATTTTCAAAAAAAAAAAATTTTTTTGAAAAGGTTTATTTGTACGGATCTCATAAAAAAATTAAACATGTTTTCGTTTATAAATTTTGGGGTGTTACGATATAAGCAGTCACATCAGAAGAAAAAAAATGTTTTTATGAATCATTAATATTTTCCTAAAAAGAAAAGAATTTAAAAAAAAAAAAAAAATGCAGAAGCAATTTCCATACCTGAATATGCAACAAAGGGCAGCCAAGGAGGTCACCAGAGCCTGGGACAATGTAATTTAGCTCCTCGAGGCATGGGAAGGGAGGACTTAGTGCATCACCAAACCGTTCAAGGGTAACATCAGCATCAGCCTCTGTGAACATGACACCCTCACCTGTGCACTCTACAATAAGCTTGCCCCCAGGCCCTTCCCCAAGCCTTCCAGCAAATGGGTAGTAATACACGAGTGTTTGTGCAAGTGCCTCTCTTACCACCTTTACAGGGTCTCTCCCTCTCATCAAGGGATTGCTACGATAAAACTCTATGACTTGGATATGTATCCTCAAACCTCCTTGATCATCGATATCGGAGAGATGTTTGGATTCATGAGGCATCGGCTTTGCCGGACCAACCAGTTCCGGTTCGGCCCTTGTCACTTTGAAGACTAGAGATGTGGGTGGTGCCATGGTAGATGATAAAATGTTGGAAACCAGTGAAGTTGTGGTGTGTTGTATTTTCTTGGAACCGATATCTGCTTTTATGGGGAGAGACCCAAATAGATGCATGCATACTATTGCCGTTTAATTTACGTGACACACAAAAAAAAATCCAATAATTACACAACAGTAAGGCTTCGTTTGGTACCACCTACGATAATTAATTAATTATAATTTTGAGTTAATCCCATTGAATTAATGGCGCGACATAGTCCTCCGCTGGCCACGACGAAGACGAAGTCAATCATAACAAAGTCAAATTTCTCATCTAACACTCTACATAGAATAGAATTAAAAATGGGAAAAAAAAATGGCAACAATTGTTGGAAAGTAGCAACTCTCAAATTAAAAATGGGAGTGTTTCAGTTATCAAGGCAAAAAAACTTATCGGATAAGGCACGCTAGGCAATTTACAAACCCCAAATGGACAGCCTGACAAATAGAAATCATCAAACAGATTAAGAATGCAATCAGATAACTACTTGCACTACTCCAACTGGAATAAAGATACTAACCATCCCAATCCCTTCTCCCTTCAACACACCGTCAAACAACAAGATCACATCATGGTTTAAGCCATTCCCTTGCATGTACGATGAGGTTTTGAAATAAAATCCCTTTACAAGCTAGGCGCCCAATTGTTTCCGTTGAGTAGTTAGTACTTAGTACTCACTCTTCTTGTTGCGAATCTTGAAGGTGTCAATGGTATGCAAAAAAATTTCTTCAGAATCAGGCCTTTCTTTGGGACACGAGTTGATTTCAATTATATTAGAAAATATGTGATTTTCTTTAAAGTTTCAAAATTTCGGACCATACGTGTGCGTATGTATATA
Organism: Liquidambar formosana; assembly: GCA_039720395.1. NCBI lineage: Eukaryota > Viridiplantae > Streptophyta > Magnoliopsida > Saxifragales > Altingiaceae > Liquidambar > Liquidambar formosana. Next base: position 18,588,134 of record CM077820.1, on the reverse strand, counting down.
GTCCACCTCGATACGGATTGGCCGGCCGTGTCATGACGTAGCTGATGAGAGATACGACATGGCGCACACATGATTTTATGGGCTGATTTTATGAGTTTTATTTCATTGACTGTTGGCTCTTAATTTCTATAATTTATAAGTGTCCATTACTAACCGTTGGGCTTTTATTTCTTGTTATTAATTGGGCTATTATAAGAATTATTATGATATTTATTTTGGGCCTTTATTAACCCAAACCAATTTCAGCATTTTACTATTATAAATAATAGGCTTCTCAACATGAACAAAGATTGACTTACATTATCTTCTTAATCATTTTCTACTATATTTCTCTAAGAGTTTTATTGAGTTATTTTATATATTGTATTTACGGGCAACTGATCGTAGACAGGTTCACCATACTCTTCTTGTGGACGTATCCACAGAAGAGGGAGCTGCGAGTTTTGGGATTGTATCTTGGAGGTCCTATTGTCCATCAGCACCTGTACATGCATAGGGAGGCGATAGTTCCTTTAAAACAACGTGATTTCACGTGTCTTCCCACAGACCAGCTCTTCTTACTTTATTTAATTTTAATTAAATATATTTCTTGTGTTGATTTTGTTAATTCAAATTGTGAATATTATTTTATTTATCCATGTTCAATTTTATCGTAATTGTAATTTTTAATTTGTGTTGTAAATTATATTCATCTTTAATTTTAATAAAGAATATTATTTGTTGATCGTATTATACAAAATTCACGAATATCCCTGGCCAACAATCTAAAGGAACTATTGCTTTCTATATATAGTGGATTTTGTTAAATATATTTGCTTGTGAGTTATGATATGTGCGATTATATAAATTTATAAATATTTGTATGATTTATCATAGTATCTTATTGAGAATGTGATTATGTTAATTAAATGAGGTGTATATTAAAAGAAAATGGTGATTAGATTGGAGTCGGTTGGCTAGGATCTTGTATACAAGTTAAAACTAGACCTAAATTTTGACTAGCATCTTTGCATCCTCTCCATATTCTTTCTGGGAATCAAATTTTATTTTGATTAATGTTCCTAGTGAATTAGTTTCTTAATTTCTTCTTCACGTTTTCCTTTATTTTAATGCTTTTCTACCCAAGTGCATGTTGTCAAGTTTTCTTACAACATTAATTCATTGTAGAATTCTTTTACAATAAAATGGTTGTGTAATGGGAAAAAAAAATGATAATTAACAAAAAAAAAAAAAAAAAAAACACGGTTTGTTTAACAGTGGAACTAATGAACTGAGTAGAGATGATATGACCAACAATTTTTGGATTGCATACCATAGTGTCTATGTAGAAATATGGGCTTGCAACCAAGCGGGGCATGCATATTTGATATGGGCCACAGGGAGATTTGGGATTATTGACTCATTTCTATTGGTTGCCAGTGCCTAATCCTGTGGTATGTGGCCGGTAGAGGGAACCCCAATCTCATGGGACGTGTGTCTTGCATATAGCCATGTTTAGGCTTCCAATTGTTTCCCACTTTAAGCTTGGACAGTTATTTTATTTATTGTACTTCATTACAGACAATAATTTTCATTATTTTATTCCTTATAGCTAAACTATGTACCTGACATATTCATTTGATGTTCATGCTAGCTGTTTTTTTTGTATTAAGCTACTAGTCGTTTGAGCTTTTAGTACTCCTACCAATTAACATTGATTATTATTATATAGCATGATATATTTCATTGTTTTTTAATTGTTGTGTGGAAATCTAAATAGGTGAATAATAGTTTTCAGTTACAATCCTTATTTTTGACGTGGTCGGTTACCTATATCTTTAACGTTAATTTGGAGCACGTAATAATATATATACCAGCAAGGCATAAATGCTTATTTCACCTCAAAAGGTAACAAAAGGTGAATTTGTTTTGCAAATGTTATTAGTAATAATGGCTCTAATAGCTAGTCTTCCATGACCCTTATATCAAGGGATAAGCACCATTCTGTCTTTATATCACTAGTGCATTATGTCATATGAAGGTCTATGATGTGGCTCATGTATATTGCTAAAACCTATATATATATAGCTGCATGTGACATAATTAATTTGTGTTATACTATTTACTCTTTGAATTATACAGCATCTCAACTTGTTCTACTTTTTGTTCTTGGCAACTTGTAAATCTAATCAAGATTGTTATATATATAAATAAATTAATTAAAAGTTTTTTTTATCAAAAACAAAATAGCCTGCTTTTATTTATTTTTATTTTTAAAAGAAATTAAATGAAAACTTGGTTTATTAGAATTTAAACATTTGAAGTAAATCATAGAAAATGTTTGAAATAAATTTGCATAAAATTTATCTATTTCACTACTTTAAATGTGAAAATTTATTTGAGAACAACAGGATCAACATAATTTCAAAGTGTAATGTACTTGCCCTTAAAGTTTGAATTCCTATTTCCATTTTGTTCAAGTTAACTGGGTAATTGGAATGTGATTTGACACTTTCATTTCTTGTATATTTTTTTTTAAATTGTATCTCCAATTTCGTTGATAAATAGATATATGCAATTGCAATTTCCATTCCAGATCTAGCTAGCGAGGTATCAATTTTATTTACTAAATGTTTTATAAATATTTATAAAATAAAATAAAATAAAAAATTTTCAAAGTTTATTTGTAGAGATCAATATTGACAAATAGAATGAAATTTGGTATTGAGAATCAATATTGTTATTATTATTATTCTTTCAAATTCGGATATGTTATAGTTAGAAACATGTAGTAGTTCATCATATTATATCTATTATAGTGTTTGATATATATATATATATTTTTTGAGATCTTGATATTGTAAAATTGATGAGTTCAGTTTATTTGTCTATACATCATGATCTTCAATTGCAACTACGTGAATAAGGTGATTTAATTATGTATAGTTCTAATAGACTAGAATGCATGATGCTTGTGTGGTGTAAAGGTTTTTTTTGGCTCAAGACTATTTAAATCCTTTCTCGGAAAGTCTAACCAAACAATAACTCTATATGTGAAGTTCTTAATAATATCTAAAATTTGGTCTTGATAAAATTCATTTCTAAGAAATCATATATATTATGGCATGATTGTTACATCTGAAATTTACTATAAAAGGATTATTAAAAATATCTTGTGATGTAATTCGATCAATCATTTCTTAGTTGGATCTCATTCGAGTAAGGTAGTTAAATATTCTTACTAAGAGCTATTAAATTACTCGTGGATTGAAAACTTGTATTTGTTAATTATTTTGATTAAATCTGCTTATGTTTGATATAGAGTACTAAACTTATTGGCTAATTGTCATTGCTATTACTTAGTTTTATAGGAAATTGTAATATGTGTTAGTGAATGAATCACATGTTATATGATTGAGATAGTAAGAAAATTTGTTTATGTGTTGATAAATTCCATGAAAATAAAATTAATAAAATCAATAATCTTAATGTGGGCGTTTATTATTGATCAATAAATATTGTGTCATTTTGTAAATCATTTGGGAATTAAAATTATGGTAAGTATCCACAATTGCTTAGATTGTGATTTTCGAGATAATAATTCAAAGATAACTAGTTATGAAAAGTAATTGTGGACAAGGAAATATAAATATTTGTTTTATTTGGAGCATGATATTATTAATTGAGTGATTATTTTATTTTATTTAGTGAATTTCATAATGTATGTACATAGCAATCATGGATGATTCTCTTGAGAAATCAGAAATTGTATGATATTTACCATATTCTACTTATTTAGAATTTGCTATGCTATCATGAATGTGATTTGATTTTGAGATAAAATATACATTGTTCATGAAATAATTGTTAGAAATTATTCAATTTATGTTTATTTGTGAACTCATTAAGAGGGAAAATATTCAGAACTATGGGGGTTCACTATGTCTATGTGAAGCATCATGTGATGTAGGAAAATATTAGAAATATTTGACTAATATATCTATGTGAAGCATTATGTGATATAGGAAACAAAATGATAATGCCAATATATTTGATCAGATGCAAAATATGGTGTATGAAAAGTGACTAATCAACTAACTAGAGGCTTATGTAGAGATGCAATTATTTTATCCATCAAGGGGGATGGGGCTTAAGCCCACAGGGAGTTACCAACAGAAGTAACCTAACCTTTATGATTGGAGATCCCATGAAAGAGGTTCACTGGGTAGGAACAATCCGCACTGCGTGACTTATAAAAAGCACTTTTATCAGAAGAGAGTCTCCTCTCCATCCCTATGATAAGAATGCTATTGATATGGCAGTAAGGAAGAGTTGTATTCTGAATAAGCCCGAAGCAGAAACACTTCTGTAGGGTACAGTCAGAGTAACCTTGGAGGACTTACCTATGTGAGAACCATCGTGAGGCCACGGCTATGGGTTTGGGCTAACCTTAGAAACTCTCATGAAAATCAAAATATAGCGCATGGCCATAAATTGTGCTAACCCGCCTAGAACCACGTTCCATATCAATACTATGTGTGTAACTTGTTAAAATTTAGCTCAAAGGGTCTTGTTCAAGGCTTTGCCTCTATGACTCCTTAAATGGAAACGGTTAACACTAAGTGAGGTTCAAGTCGAGAAGACACCTACACCCATTGCATAGTATATAGTTGCCCTATATATATTTTATTTGTGTATATATTTATTTCACTTATTTATTTATTGAAGTTTTGAATCTTGTAGGGAATTGTTAGAAAATATGTGATTTTCTTTAAAATTTCAAAACTTCAGACCACACATATGTGCACACATATGTAACCCACCTCGACACGGACTGGCTAGCCGTGTCATGATGTGGCTCATGAGAGATATGACATGGCACACACGTGGCTTTATGGGCTGATTTTATGAGTTTTATTTCATTGACCGTTGAGTCTTAATTTTTATAATTTATGAGTGTCTGTTACTAACCATTGGGCTTTTATTTCTTGTTATTAATTGGGTTGTTATAAGAGTTATTATGATATTTATTTTGGGCCTTTATTAGCCCAATCCGATTTTAGCATTTTATTATTATAAATAGTGGGCTTCTTTACATGAACAAAGATTGATTTACATTATCTAGCCATCTCAATCCTTTTCCACTATATTTCTCTAAGAGTTTTATTGAGTTATTTTATATATTGTATTTACAGGCAACTGATTATGGACGGGTTCACCATACTCTTCTTGTGGACGTACCTATAGAAGAGGGAGCTACGAGCTTTGGGGTTATATCTTGGAGGTCCTATCATCCATCAGCACCTGTACATAGGGAGACGATAGTTTCTTTAGGACAGTGTGACCTCATGTCTCTTCTCACAGGCCAACTCTTCTTATTTTATTTTATTTTAATTAAATATATTTATTTCTTGAGTTGATTTTTGTTAATTCAAATTGCAAATATTATTTTATTTATCCATGTTCAATTTCATTGTAATTGTGATTTTTAATTCGAGTTGTAAATTATATTCATGTTTAATTTTAATAAAGATTATGTGTTGACCGTATTATACAAAATCCACGAATATCCCCAACAAATTCCACATTAATAAAGACTAGGGAATGAAACAATATATATATATATATATACTCGAATTCTTAGGTGCGAACCTACGTGTATGTGATCACACTACTTAGCACACACTTTTTACATCAACTCTCGTCTCACATCACACTTAGTGTAACTCTACCACATCAATCCAATTTAAAAATAAAAATAAAAATAAAAATGATGCTTTATATGATTTGCCACATGAGTAGATGGAAGTAGTGTTCTTCTATGTACAAAAGGTAGAAAAATTAATATTTCAAGACCTTAGCTCAATTACGACCCAAAATTATTAGGTCATGATCAAGCATAAAAAAAATAGATTTATTTTAAATAAAACATTAATTTGATGTGGAAGACACCTATAAAAATCTCATAATTTTTTTTTTTAATTTGGTATGATTCATCCAAACATAAATAGGACATACCATAATAAAACTTGTAACCTATTGAAAATATCATAATAAAAATTATTTCGTCCATCCTATAATTATCACATGCATCATAATGCATATGAAATAAGAAGACCTAGCTACTAAATTAAAATATTATAGTCATCCATAATTAATACATGTCCGGCTAGTGACCATTGGCCAAATACAAATTTATATTTATTAATTACATCTCGATTATTATAATTGTTCCATCATTAACATAATTAGAAAAGTCCCAACATATATATAGCACAACATCAAACATGTATCATGGTGAAGTCTCTTCAGTTTTGGCATTATTTGAAAAATGTCAATAAATATAGGAGTGAGTAAAATTCAAGAGATATAATTTTCATAAATAAGTAACTATAGCATGATAAGAAGTAAACAAATTAAACCAAACTAAATAAATAAGATACATGAATGTCATGGGATGAAAAGAAAAGTGTGATTCCATGTCCAATTTAGATAATTCTATCAATTACCCAACTTCTCCTGAAGGAGTCTTCGCATGCAGAATAGGGGAATGTGAGCACACTAATTTTCACCACGTGCTCGCTTTTACCTATGTTTTACCTGCTTTTAGTTCTGATGATGCTAACTCCGAAAGATTAGCATATGAATAAGAGTTGCCATCTGGAAGGGTTCAGGACCAATTTTGTTGACCAGAGAAAGGTTCGGAGTTAGGATTCATGTTGGGAAAGTGTTAGACACCCAATAATGCCTGATAATAAACCGGCCTTCATTTTGTATTCATCGATCATGTTTAGTATTTTAATTTAATATGGATCACTCATATATCATGCAATAATTAAAACAAACACAAATAACATATTAATAAAATAAACAATAAATATAATTCATACAATTCTTCTATCAAATATAAATTCATACATCTTGCAAATGAAATTGATTGATGTTTAAACCATCCCTCAGGTCTACTGTCAATCTAGCAGAGTTCTTTTCGTTGAGCCAAGCAAGCTATTTTCCTTTCTCATAAGTCATCTCTCTTTTATTTTCTCTCAATGCAACTTCTCTCTTTTTTGGTATTTTCCTTACAAGAACTCTACTTCCCAAGTCTCTATTTCTCTCTATTTTCTCTCAGAGTCTCAGCGTTCCCTGTTGACCCTCTATTTTTTTGGTGTCTTTAAACTCTTCCAAGTAGCTCTTGCTATTTATAGGGAAGAATCAAAGTGCAAGCTTATTCACTTACCTAATTTCTCCTATCATTCTCTACTTCTTTTATTTTTGCCATCTTACACATCTTCCATTTACTTAATTTCCCCCACCATTCCTTACTTCTATCCCTTCTTGGAGTGGGTTTCTCACTTAAGAAGGAAAGAAGTTGTTGAAATAGTGAAGTTACCAGTCAATCTGACATAAGTTGACAGTCATCAGAAGTGAAGTTGACAGTCATTTTGAAACAAAACAACATCAAATTTTTATCACTTAAGATAAGTGGTGGATGAATCACTTGTGATAAATGGTGGATACAACACTTGGTAATGGTGAATGAATCACTTGAGATAAATGGTGGATACACCACTTGGTAAATGGGAGATGAATTCATCATTATTTCAAATGTTAGATAAATGTGAGTCTATATAAAGGAAGCTTTGGTTGGAGACAATGAATACAATTGAGAGGGAATGAGTTGAAATGAATGAGAGATGAATGAGAATGGTGAAAAGTGTGAGAAGGGTGTATAGGGAGGGCTCTACCCAATTGGTCTCATATACATGTATACACACATATATATGCACTTAACTCAATTGCTTACTTTGCTCACAGATCGAGAAAAGATCCAGGTTGACAAAATATCATAGACCTCATTATTGGGAACTCACCATCAAATATAGGGACAAAATGGGATGTCTGCAGGTAACGACCCACCCCCAAAGGAAAATATAGAAGTAGTCTCAAATTCAAGACAACACAACAATAGCCCACGATTGTGGAATATTATGGGAAAACACATGCAACAAGATGTTCGTAGATCGCAGGTAGTCTAAACTCCAATATCCCTTACTTTTACTAAGTTTTTATTAAGTTAAATTTTCATGCATTATAATGCCAATAAGGATATATAATTATGAATATGACTATGCACGTCAACCAAATATAAGATGCCCATAAATATAACCAAATAAATTTCTAAATAGTAACACGTACAATTCAAATCATGGTTTGTCCACTTAAAATATAATGTATATTAACCCAGTACAATTATTCCAACATGTACAAGTTAGAAAATAACAAAATCTACATGTAGCCATAATTTATACACCCAAAATCATAATAAAACTCAATATTCAAGCATGTATACTAGACTTCACAACATTTAACTCATGTAAACACATGTATCTAACATTAGTAATACAAGGTTCATGTCCAAAACACATAGTACATGTACGTCTTATAACCAACATGCATGCAAGAAGATAATCATAACATTATTATCATAACATGGTTAAAAACCATGAAAATTACACCTATCTTATCATTGATGAGGAGAAATGTTAGATAAATGAGAAAGGAGATTTAAATAAAGATAACCCAAGCCTAGAATGTGAAACCAAGTTTCAAAGTTGAAATGCAAGCTTCCAAATGCAAAATTAGATGATCCAACCCAAGAGAAATGCAACCAAGCCTTCAGGAACGTACACCAAATCTAGCCTCCATAGTAACATACAAGAGCTCAAGATCAAAATTCAAGCCATAAAACCCTCTCTCTCTCTCTCTCTCTCTCTCTCTCATGTTTGGAAGTTAAAAATGCTTACATATAATGAGGGGTTAAAGGACGGACGTGCCTACTTAGGTGGTTTTAAATGAGTATGAGAAGGGTATATGCATCATTTAGCACATTTCTAAAAATTGTCAATTGAAGATTTTAGACGTTTGAAAATTTTTAAAACTAAACACTGAAAATAACTCTCTCTGAAATTTTCATATATTTATTTTTGATGTTTCAAAGTTACAACTAATTCAAACATTTGAAACATCGAAAAACACAAATTGCTGAAAATAGGTAGTAAGGTTGCTCCTCCAATAAATAGCACAAGTCATTGCTTTATTCTCATTAAAAATATTCAAGTAAACTATAGATTTACTATAAGTTATTTATTGAAAGTAAGCAAACAACTCTCCATCTAAGTCCAAATAAATATCAGAAAAATCAAATTCCAATATGGAATAGCCATGTTGAAACTCTTCTCGATAAACTTATACAACGTAATCCACTAGAAAGGAATTTTGAGATTTTGAAGCCTTTTTCAAAAAGTAGCCCCACGACGAGGAGAATTGTTATGCGTGTTGGGAGTACTATTGATTCTGATGAGTAACAAAATGCCTTGACTTCACGCTATAAATGCTGGTTTGGAGAAAATTCCATGGTAGCTTGTTGAATCCTAACTAAACATTGTCTTTACAAGACCCTACCCTACTAATTAAACATTGTCTTAACTAGACACTACAAATGCTGTTTTTGAATATTTTTGAGCTAAATTACACATAAATCATTAGGACAAATCCATTTAATCTTAATTCTTCAATATCCCAAAACCCTGTCGTACTAATTCCTACTCATATCCCTAGCCTCGGCAATCTATGACAAAACTTAACACTAATCTCTCATTACAATGCTATATTTTGAAAGCTCTCATGCTAGTACCTAAGTTGAGTCATTGCTCCTTGCTTGTGAGGTTTATATATTATTACTATTTCACCTTATCAGAAAAGCCTAATCCCAATTATTTGGAATAATTTGCTTTAGGGATCAAAGTAGATTCATCAGGCTTGTCATATTGTTGCAACCGGTTCTTAATTTGATCAGCACCATATATGAATTAATGTCAATTAACTCCCACAAGGCTAGTTGGTGACAAGAAGGGCCTAGCATATGCATGAACCTTAGCCAAGAGTGGTGGAGTAGGGAATCCTAGCTTGTGGGTTTTGCTCTTTAGTATCATGTGACAAAGCAATGACCCTCTGAATTAAACTTCCTTGGGAATTGAAAAGGTCAATTTTCACAGCGAAAAAAAAAAAAAGGAAGGAAAAAAAAAATGTTCTATATGAATAGGCCGATAAAAGGCTCATTTTGATACAAGGAGACACATTCCTAACTTAACCATTTAACCACTAGGTACTTACAAACTAATCATCAAATCGTTAAACGTGCAACACACATAGACACGAGGAAAATGCTAAGTTTACTAGTTTTGGTTGGTTCATTGATGGTTGTTAAGACTTGAAATTAAGACATTTGAAAAATGTTCGAATATCTCAACCAACATGTGTTGAAATTAAGGCTGGCTAGGTTCCCTAGTTTATCTACCCATTTTAACAGCTAAAGCTTCAATGGATTACTGTAATTATAAATAAAAGTAAGCCCTTAAATGTGTTGAACATCACCCAAAGTCCACCTATTGAGGAAAAGAAGGGTTGAAGTCTCAACTACCACACAACCGTAGTTGTTGAACTGCTCATAGTAACAATTTGGGGCATTTGACGAAGGAACTAGAAAAAGGAAAGGCAGAGAAAGAAGTGGACCATTGGGGTGTATCTGCATGGTTGTATTGGACGTGAGCACATGACACCTTAATACTTTTAGCACGCCCCCCCCCCCCCTTTTTTTTTGGGTAATGCAACCTTGCCCCACACTTTGCCCTACTATATGTATTTAGGAGGGTTTCAATTTTTAGGGTTTAATCATATGGAAAAAATCACTGGCAAACGACCATTAAAGACAAAAAACCATACGGCAAACAGCCATTTAAGAAAGAAAAATCTCATTTAAGGTTTCATCTAATTATCTTCGGTTTGGAGTTCGTCAGAAAAGACCATCGTTGTAGATTTCCAAGCCCTTATCTCCGGCGAAACATTTGCGCGCTTCAGAATCCGATATCTCAACGAGAAGAAACTTTGTGGAGTAGAGAGGTTGAATAAAGATCTAAGAGAAGCAACCCATTGTAAAGAGTATTTTTAGAGACTGTTGATTGAATGTTTTTTATAACAAAAAATATGAAACTATTATTATTTTTTATATACATTTCTCAAAGTACAAAATAGTAAACTGTTACAGTTTTCTATATACTCATAATTTTTTTAGAGCATGAATAGTAAATTGTTACTATTTGCTATATAAAATTTTCAAAGCACAAAATAGTAAATTGTTATCAATTTGTGCTTTGAAAAATTTATACCGACAATGGTAACAATTTATTATTTTTTTATAAAAAAATTATATAAAAAACAATAATAATTTACTACTTTATACTATAAAAAAAACACTACTATGGAGTGAACTCAAACACTAAACAGTCGCCCCCTAGATATGGAGTCAGAACAGTGACAACTTACTACTTTATGCTATAAAAAAACACTACTACGAAGTAAACTCAAACACCCAATAGTAGCCCCTAAAATAAAAGATCTGGTGTTAAAAAGAGTTAAAAATAATAATAATAATATTAGATCTAGTGTTGATGATTGTCGTTGCCGGTGTTGGAGAAGAAGCCGTCGGACAAGGTGTCAATTAATGTCGAAAAAACCCATAAAAACTGTCAGAGAAGCTCCTGTTCCTCTTTAGGTTAGATCCATGCCAATGCCGAGAATGCACCTTGCGATTGTAGACTGTGATTGAGTTACAAATTGAAACCCCCAAAAAAAGGTGATCAGCAGAAGGGAGAAGATAGATTGGGGGGAAGGGGAAGGAGAAGGGGAAGGAGATGGGGGAGGAGAAGACATTGCAGATGAAAACCCAAATATGGAAAAAAAAAAAAAATGGAGATAATGATGGGAAGGAAAGGTAGATCGTGGGGAGAGCATAAATCATGGGGTGGTACTGTTGGAATTTAAATATTAAAAAAAATACAGCTTTCCTTACCATTAATAAAAAATAGTAAAAGATGGGGTTATAGAGTTAAAAATTCTTATGGTGGAGTTATTGTTAAAGAGAGACCTCTTATAGGGGTAATTGCTAATATTCCCTAATTTTAAATAGGGGAGGGATCCATTTACACCCGTTGTAATACTTTTACTCTTACACCCCTCATTATCTTTTTGTGGGAACATAATATTTTACAAATTCAACCGTTAGATTAGGTACTCTGTTTATGTACATTATACATATCCAAATTTCAAATAAATCGGATATTGGGAAACGTTTGATTTGTAAACTTATATTTCATTTTATAAATAAAATTATAATTTGGGATACTTTATAAATGACATACTTCTCGATATCCGATTTACTTGAAATTTGGCATGTATGATGTGCATGAATAGAGGAGTAAATCCAACGGTTGTATCGGCGAAATATTATTTTCACAAAAGAATATTGAGGGGTGTAAGAGTAAAAAGTTTTACACCAAGTGTAAACGGATCTTACCCCTTTTAATTATTGTGAAGGGTATTTTGTAAAATACTGATTTGCTTTGACTTTCGAAAATGATCAAATATTTTGGAACATCCTAAAATGAAAAAAGTGATCAAACAAACTCGAACAGAGGGAGTATTATTTTTCAGGCCTATTTTGTGCTGCAAATTAACCAAGATAGGATACAATCTAGGCATTTCATCCTAACAAAACTCTCTTTTGAAGAACACCATCTCATTTCGACTCTTCCACATTGGACAAAATATTGTATTAGAAGCAAGGGGATTTCATCACATAATGATCGAGGTGCTAAACTTTCTAATTCAGTTGAACGCATTATGCATTCAACAAAATATGAAATTTTGTCATAAGAAATAATTTAAAAGTATATATGATAGTGGAAAACTAATTTTGAGAAAACAAACTAATGACCACTGGGCAACGAGGCTAGAAATTTAGTTCAAGCGAGGCAAACTTTGGTTGGTTGTTAATATTTTATCGTAAATAAAAAATAAAGAATGTTTTTGTTCCTTTTTTAATTTTTTTTATGTCCTGATATGTGAGGTAGAAAAAATTGTTAAAATTTATAATAATCTTGATATTTGAATTATATTTAAAAAATAAATAAATAACACACCGGGTAGGATTGGGGCTTTTATGGGAAGGAAAAAGTAAAAAATGAGAGAGGTGGGAAAGAAAAATGAAAGAGAATTTAAAAAATTCAGTGAGTAAATGTAGAATTTGAAAAGGTCTGAGGTTTAAAAAAAACAAATTCAGGTGAGGCAGTTGTCCCGCCTGTGTTCAAAAAGGCTTCGTCCATTCCATTTAATTTTCAAAGACTTACTGTTTAGAGAGGGAAGATTCCAAAAGTACTCCATCTTTAGGGCGTCAATTCATGGAGGTCATGGAGGAAGTGCTAGCTGCATGTCCACTTAACTCATGGGAATAAGGTTCGCAAGTGGTTCAGGAATTCCCTGGCCTATCGTCAATTTGGCAATTTGAAAACATTAGTTACTTAGTTAGGGCTTAAGTCTAAGACTATGTTTAACAAAATAAAATTCTAAAAGAAAATGAAAAACGACTACATATGTATATCAAAAGCTGGACACTTTCATTTATTGTAAAAAATAAAGGATTGGACATATTTTGGCAAGAAGAAATACTTTATATTGCAGCAAGAGTATAATAGCACAGGATTTGGAGTATGTATCTAGGTTTTGCGCCAGATGCTTCATGATGGTTTTGGCTCTTTTCATTCGAAGAAAAAAATATTAATAACAAAGTAGGAACTCATGCAAATAGACATTGGTTTTACATAGCAGAACTAATGAAGGTGGAGGTGGTACTGCCCATTGGATGGTCCTTCAATATATTGTCCAGCTCCTTCGCGAATCTTTCCATGGCTTGGCTAGGCAACGAAATGGGCACCACCACCCCTTTCTCCCCTCTCTTATTCGTAAAGGGTATTTGAAAGCTTCCAAACTCAGGCGCATCATCTATCCCGACCTTCGCCGGACCACCATAAACTGCCTTTCCCCACCCAAAGTCCACCTCCTCGAACCTGGCACGTGTCAGGTCCGACACATAGTAGTTCTTCATCGTCGGAGGATAACCTCCCGGCCGACCATTCATCACCATAAAATCTGCCACTGACTTCATGTATTCATGGGTCGCGTTAGCTTTAGCCTTCCTCACCAACTCCAAAGCGTACCCCAATGGGTTTTGAACCAACTTATCCGCCTGCGTCAGGGCCGTCGACAATGCAATCACGTTGCCGTAGTACCCAGCCGGCAACGGAGGGTTGAACCCTGCGCGTGTATTGACGCAAAACGTCACGCGCGTCTCATCGGCTGGGTCGAGTTGGACGGCGATAGTACGGCATCGCCACGTGTATGCGGTTAGCAGTTCGAACGTTGAGCATGCGCGGAGGTGAGGCGGCAACGATTGCCGAAGTGTGGAGAACTCGGCTGGGCCGAAGAAGAAATTGCGGCGGGGCATGTCGTTGAAGGAGAGGGAGCCATAGGGGTCGGGCACTTGGTCGTACTCGCGGTGCGTGCATGTCACGCGCGGTGGATTCCTGGCTTTGAGAAGCTCCCTGCGCCACACGGGTAGGACAGAGGGAGTAGGGTTGCCACGTGCCATTTCGCCAATCGCAGTCATGAATTGGACTAGACCGGCTGCGTCAGCCATTGTGTGGTTGAGCCGGAGGGCGAAAATAAAACCTCCGCACTTCAAGCGGGTCACCTGTTTTTCACAACACAACGCAGGTTTATTAAAAGAGCACTTTTGAAATTAAATAATAAAAGGAAATTTTTGATTTGGTGACTTCTTCGGTTCTTCCCAAACTAATTGCAAAAAACCGGACATGATTATCGTGTTACTAATCAATTTATAGCAAGTTACATACCAGTTCAGTGATAGGTCATTTCTTTGCAATTAGTTTGGGAAGCAATCACCGACCCAAATTTTCCCGTAAAAATGGTACTTGGCATGATTCTAAATAGTTCTTAGCGGGATTCGGATTTGCTCAAGTTGACCCTTTTAACTGAAAGCTCAAGTTGGCGTTGGATTTGTGCCACGTGGGAAATTCAATCTTCAACGGTTGGATGAGAAGGCTTGACAATCTACCGGAGAAGGGAGAAGGCTAACGGCGTTAGGCTGGGATGGAAATGAAAAACAAAAACCAGGTCTTCTTCTTCAAGTCTTCTTCTTTTTTTTGGCTAACTCTATTGAAGAGCTCTGGCCAACTCCATTTTTTTCGGCTAGACTTTCCAAATAGGTCTTCTTCTTCTTACTTCTTTTAAAAAATTTTAATTTAATTTTTGTTTCCCATTCTCTCCTCTGATGGTGATGTCGGCGACAAAAACCCACCATCGGCGACTAAAACCCCACCATCCCACTCCCCCTCCTCATCCTCGCACATGGCCAACAATAACCATCCTTAACACAAAAAAAATTTCAAAATTTCAAAATAAAATAATTTCACCCAACCCAGATCTGAACGCCGGCGACGAGGAGTTTCGATCCACAGCCACCGTCACCATTAAATCCACCCGTTCAGATCCACCAAATACGCCGCCACCGTTCTCCCCCTTCCCTCCTTAACCACTGTCAGCGATTAGTTTGAAACCCCACTATTCTCTCCTTTCTCTCCTCATCATCGTATATGGCCGGCAATAGCCAACCCCAACACACTAGTTCAGATTCCTTACTGTACAATTGGGTGATCTTCTGCTTGGGTGTATGGCGATTTGTCGCCAGAAAAATTCCACCTTCTGTCTGCCATCAATTTGTGCTACAGTGGCTCGATCTTCTCGTAGCTGCCTTCATCCACATGAAAATTGATGGCAGCGACCATGTGAATGCCTTCTTCGATCTGTGTTTATGGAGGGTGCCGGACGGATCTAGTGCAAGGATGAAGATAAAAAAATAAAAACTAAAAAATAAAATCTCATCCTCAACCATCCCAACATGACAAAAAATATATAAATCTTACCATGCCCATGGCATCGAGTGTCAGATTCATGGGGATTTGGATCTCAGCAATTACCATGGTTGCCATGGTAGATCTTGAAACCGACAATCAAACTAGAAGCCACCAAAGCTTCCCAAATTTTTAAGGACCCTATTCCATCAATGCCGTTAGCCTTCTCCCTTCTCCGGCAGATTGTCAAGCCTTCTCATCCAACCGTTGAAGATCGAATCCTCCACGTGGCACAAATCCAACACAAACTTAAACATCTGGTTAAAGGGGTCAACTTGAGCAAATCCGGATCCATTCTTAGCGTGGTGATATCAAGACTCGAGTGGTTATCGGTTATTATTATGTTTTTTTCTAAGAACATTAAACTCCCAAAAGCAATAGGAGAGACCGACTAAATGTCATGAAATCATTTTCTTAATCCAAAATGAAGTATGCAAAATGGTATATGTTTTAACTTTTCTCGGCTTTTAGCTAGTGATTGTTTTCTTTTGTTATAATTTGTAAGGATTATTTCAAGTGTTAATCTTGTAACATATTCATATTAGCTTCTTATTGTCATTTTCTCAGTTATTGATCCTACTAAAGTTCCAACGGATAGCAAGTAATAATGGGCTCCTAGTTAATTAATAAAATGCTTAAAATTTTAAATTAGTTATTTAATAATAAGCCAATGGCAAGATAGTCTAAAGACATTCTCCTCATTTTGTTGAATGAGCAATCTCGGATTCAAACTTATAGAAAAACAATATATGATACTCATTTGTTGGTATTATGGGCACTAGAGGTTTGGGTAAATTCTATTGATTGTAAAAATTTGACCAAAAAAAGTAATAATAATAAAATAAAATAGAACCTTGCTTTGATGTGACCTGGTTAGATTCAGAAGATTATAGCCCTCCCTCTGTCCCATAAAGATATGCCAGATTTGACAAAATACACAGTTTAAGAAATGCCATTATTGTATTAATTTCTCATTTATTAAACTTCATTTTTCTAAAATACCCTCCCCTACTAATTGTTATTGAGTTGTGTAAAAAGTAATTCTTGAAATAAGAAAGGATAATATAAGAAAATCCAAATATATATATATATATATATATATATATATATATATATATGATTTTACTTTTCAAAATGGTTAAACATTTTGGGACAAAAAAAATTACAAATTGATCTATATTTGTGGGATGGAAGGAGTAATATATTAGTTTGTCTGTCTCTCTTTCATCTTTCTGTTTTTTTTCCTTGGGGGGTGGCAGCAAAGCTTATGATAAGTTAGTTAATCTAAACTAGATTAGGGGGTGGCAGCAAAGCTTATGATACGCTAGTTAATCTAAACTAGATTAGAGCCTAGCATCTATGAGATTAAGCCTGACATACCCTTGGTTTGGTTAATAAATAATAATTAGTCAACGCTGTCACAAGTTGAATTGTCACCATCTGAAATTAGGAGATGGATTACCACTCCTAAATAAAACATTAGCAATCAGAATCTGACGTCATGAACTAATCTATGCACCAATTCAAATAGTTGATCTTCCTGATACGTTTCTGTAGCATTATCAAAAGATTTCTCCACAGTTTTGATTAAAAGCATTAAAAAATAAAATGGTGCAGCTAGAGATAACAAGATCAAGAGTATAAAGCAATTAAATTTATACGATACTCATTATTTTAGTTTCTATTGAAAGGGATAATTGAACCACTGATGAGATCCTTTTTAAAATCAAATCCTTTAGTGCTTACGAGAGTACGCCAGAAGCTACATTGAAAAAATGGGGTGGTTATTGTCACCCCATTGTTATTCGAACCCTTTTTTATTTTAATTTTTAAGATTTTATTAAAAAAAAATTAATTTTTTTTAATTATAAAAATTAGCTGCATTATTCATGAGAAAACATTATTTAAACAAATTTTTTTAAAAAAAAAAAAAAACAAAGAAAAGAAAATCTATAGTTTAAGTGGACTTTTTGGGCAAAAATGAAATAGAGATTATAAATGGTCGAAAAGTACGTACACTTAAACATAAAAATTTGGAAAACTTTTATTTTGCAAAGTTGTTCAAAATGATGTTTCTATTGGATATCATGGCCAAATTTCATAAATTTCTTTTTAATTTTTTTCATAGAACCTTGATAAATTAAAACAAGTGGGCGGTGCAACTAAAATTGAATGGTGACAATAGTTGGCCCCTTGAAAAATATTATGTATGCTCGATTTATGTTCAGAAGGCCCATTCTACCATTTGGAAGCTTAAGTCGCCCTTTAGAGTTTCTAAGAACTACATATTTTTTTCGTTCCTATTTTATTGGTCTCGTTTAATTTTTGGGATCTTCTAAAATTATTGTCACATTCAAAAAATCAATGATTTTTTTATTTAATTTCTTAAACTACCCTTAAAAGGAGTTTTTTTTTTCTAATGTTTTGTAAAATTGAAGACAAAATTAGAATTTCAAAACATATGTGTTGATTTGAAAACACTTAATAGGGTTTCCTAAAAAAAGTTTTGTTTACATTTTGTTGTTGTTGTTGTTGTTATTAATGTTGTAAAGGAAACAATGAATTGGAAATGGAGGGAAAATCTTTAAATGTGAGAATCAATGATGAAGCAGTGCGCCATCAAAATCCATGGGGCAACACCATTATGCAAAATGGTGAGCCAATATGATAATTTAAATCTTTCAATGGGGACATTTATACGGGTAGTAACAAAGTCCAAATTTGAAATAAAAACAAATTTTCATAGAAAAAATCAACTTACTAAATTTGGTTCAACTGCGTAGCCATTTTGTCCACTAAGATGAAAACAATGCTATGATCCTTACAAAATTAGAAATTTAAATAGTCTAATGTGGTTTGATATATCTTTCTCAATTGTCCCAATCAATACATCGTCACCGGGTTACCCCCCATCAGCTTGGGTAGGATTGTTTCTTAAAGATAACTTCTTGTCTTTTTACTCAATAGTTTTCTAGGTTTCCTTTTTTGAGCAATAATTAATTAATTTTTTAGTAGATAAGAAAAGTACTTTTACAACCACCTGGTGGGAAATTAATCTTTTTAGTAGATAAGAAACCCTTTTTATAACCTATTGGTGTGGCAATAATTCAATAAATAATAATACTTCGTATAAATATCAACCCCTAGTGAGAACTGCCAACTTGGTTAGGCTTCCGAGCACAAATTTGACTGGAGTTCACAATTGTGCAAAAACAAACTTGAGCTATGGGTTGAAAGGGGGACACAGCTTTCTTTTCTTCTTTTTTTTTTTTGGTCTCTTTCAATCCTTTACAATCTCCAAAAGAGTAGTATGCCTCCCCCCACAAAGACATGCCATGTTTGACAAAATACCAGAGTTTAAGGAAATAACATCATTGTATTGATTTGTCATTTATTAAATTCTATCATTCCACTTCATCTTTCCAAAAAGATACCCTATCCTTTTCTTCTTCTTCCTTTCAATTATTTTTTTTTTTTGGTTGTTGTTGAAAGTAATTATTGAAATAACAAAGGGTAATATAAGAAAATTAAAAAATTTAAGATTTGACTTTTCAAAGTGATCAAACATTTTGAGACATAAAATGTAATAAAAATGGCCCATCATTGTAAGATGGAGGGAATACTATCTATCCCTAATTTTTTATTCCCCCAATTTCTTTTTCTAAGGCCACATTAACACATGGTGATTTCGTTTTTTTTTTTTTTTTTGTAAGTGCATGCCATGTATATAATACCTCAAATATTTATTGATTTATTTTATGCGTATATTCGGTAAAATTGTACACAGGGTTATAAATATTTTATATAGAAAATGAAAATGAGGTTGGTTTAGGTTGATAGAGAAGACAAAAGAAGAAAAGAAGGAAGAAAAAAGAAGTGGGTTAGGTGTGGAAAAAAATAAAAAAGAAAGAAAAGAATTGGGAAGGGACTAATGGCAGAGAGATGTGCGTGAAAAGAGAAGAAAGAAAGAAGAAATAAAGGAAGAGAGAGAAAAAGAAGATAGGGATGGGAGAAAGGAACGGAGAAAGAGAGAAGGAGAGAAAAGAAATAAAAGAAAAGAAGAGAGGAGAGAGAGAGAAAGAGAGAAAGGCAGGGAGGAAGCCGAGAGAGGCAGAGGGCGGATGGATACTTGTAGGAGATGGGAGCTCCAATCCTATATTTGCAAGTATAGATTTTGTATTTCTTGAGTAGATCTATGCGTCTATAGTTGTGGTTTTTCATTTGATTCACTATTTTTGAGATAGGAGGTTTAATTCTTGTATAATAGATGATGAGTATTTTGAAGCATATGTTAAGATTTGATTTGTGCAATTGATAAATATTGATGATAATATTATTTGATGTCATAGATTATGATGGTTGATTTTATTGAGGTCAATATATTTGGGAATTGAATTATTATTGATAAGTGGATTATATTTGAGGTATATAATTTGGAGTTCATATTATTTGATTTATATATTATTTTGAATATAATTATGTATACTGTGTATAAAAATAATTGAAACCTTATTTATTGTATAAGAATTAGATTTCTTAGTGGGCTGTTGTTTGCTCATCCCAATATATTTTCAAATGATCACTGTTGGAGGCACTTAATAGAATTGGGGTCGAAATTTTGAGAAGTTATCGCGTACATTTATTTTTATTTAAAATTGATGTAATTTTATTCATTTGGTTGGCCAATGTATATTGATGAGTTTTGGGTTAACCATCGTTAGCCGCAGCTTTGAAATACTTTATATTTTCAAAGGGAATTTATTTTTGAAAATGTTTATTTGTACGGAGCTCATAAAAAAATTAAACGTGTTATCGTTTATAAATTTTTGAGGTGTTACAATTTGGTATCAGAGTTAAAGACGACTCTGACTTATATATAGATGGGAGATGATGTGACAAGAGTCCCAATAGAACTAACAGTCCCAACTGGTTAGAGATGGGTGAGGGTGAGGGTGAGGTTGAGAGAACCAACGGTCCCAACAATCCTAATAGGCCCAAGATGTGTGAGAATGAGGGTGAGGGTGAGGTTGAGGGATGAGTCACATATTTTACATCAAAAGCGGACAAGTTTAAGATCTGGGAAAAGTGAAGGTATTGTTTTTATACAAGAAGGTATGGTTGAGATAGTACCGCGTGTGGTACTATGATTTATTTGAAATTCTTGATGGGAAAATACAATACCTTAATGTTTTAGAAAATTGTTTTCTTGGGAATGGAAAATTTTTGTTTTATTTATGAGTTCTTTTAAATCAGAGTTGCGTAATGGAAGCATAGTGGTATAATTGTATAAGGTATTTGATTCCAGGTTATTCAAATTTCGAGGATGAAATTTATTTTAAGTGTGGTGGAATATAATACCCCGAATATTTATTGATTTATTTTACATGTGTATTCGGTGGAATTGTACACAGGGTGATAAATATTTTATATAGAGAATGAAAATGAGGTTAGTTGGATGGTGAGAGATATTGCATTAAATTGATTTAGGTGGATAAAGAAGACAAAAGAAGAAAAGAAGGAAGAAAGAAGAAGTGGGTTAGTTGTGGGGAAAAAAAAAAAAACAAAAAAACAAAAAAAAAAAAAGAAAGAAAGAAAAGAATTGGGAAGGGACTAATGGCAGAGCGATGTGCATGAGAAGAGAAGAAAGAAAAATGAAATAAAGGATGAGAGAGAAAAAGGAGATAGGGATGGGAGAAAAGTAGGGAGGAAGAGAGGAGAGAAAAGAAATAAAAGAGAAGAAGAGAGGAGAGAAAGAGAGAAAGGCAGGGAGGAAGCCGAGAGAGGCAGAGGATGGACGGATGCTTGCAAGAGATGGGAGGTCTAATCCTACATTTGCGAGTGTGGATTTTTTATTTCTTGAGCAGATCTACGCGTCTACAGTTGTGATTTTTCATTTTATTCACTATTTTTGAGGTAGGGAGTTTAATTCTTGTACAGTGGTTGATGAGTATTTGGAAGCATATGTTAAGATTTTGATAGTTGATTTTATTGAGGTCAATATATTTGAGAATTGAATTATTATTGATAAATAAATTATATTTGAGGTATATAATTTGGAGTTCATATTATTCGATTTATATATTATTTTGAATATAATTGTGTGTACTGTGTATGAAAATATATGAAACATTATTTATTGTATAGGAATTAGATTTCTATTCGGCTGTTGTTTGCTCACCCAATATATATTCAAATGATCACTGTTTGAGGCACTTAATAGAATTGGGGTCGAAATTTTGAAAAATTATCGCGCATATTTATTTTTATTTAAAGCTGATGTAATTTTATTCATTTGATTGGCCAATGTATATTTATGAGTTTTGAGTTAACTATCGCTAGCCGCAGTTTCGCAATACTCTGTATTTTCAAAGAAAATTTATTTTTGAAAAGGTTTATTTGTACGGATCTCATAAAAAAATTAAACATGTTTCTGTTTATAAATTTTGGGGTGTTACAATATAAGCAGTCACATAAGAAGAGAAAAAATGTTTTTTTGGATCATTAATATTTTCCTAAAAAGAAAAGAATTTAAAAAAAAAAAAAATGCCGAAGCAATTTCCGTACCTGAATATGCAACAAAGGGCAGCCAAGGAGGTCACCAGAGCCTGGAACAATGTAATTTAGCTCCTCGAGGCATGGGAACGGAGGACTTAGTGCATCACCAAACTGTTCAAGGGTAACATCAGCATCAGCCTCTGTGAACATGACACCCTCACCTGTGCACTCTACAATAAGCTTGCCCCCAGGACCTTCCCCAAGCCTTCCAGCAAATGGGTAGTAATACACGAGTGTTTGTGCAAGTGCCTCTCTTACCACCTTTACAGGGTCTCTCCCTCTCATCAAGGGATTGCTACGATAAAACTCTATGACTTGGATATGTATCCTCAAACCTCCTTGATCATCGATATCGGAGAGATGTTTGGATTCATGAGGCATCGGCTTTGCCGGACCAACCAGTTCCGGTTCGGCCCTTGTCACTTTGAAGACTAGAGATGTGGGTGGTGCCATGGTAGATGATAAAATGTTGGAAACCAGTGTAGTTGTGGTTGTTGTATTTTCTTGGAACCGATATCTGTTTTTATGGGGAGAGACCCAAATAGATGCATGCATACTATTGCCGTTTAATTTACGTAACACAAAAAAAAAATCCAATAATTACACAACAGTAAGGCTTCGTTTGGTACCGCCTACGATAATTAATTAATTATAATGTTGAGTTAATCCCATTGAATTAATGGCGCGACATAGTCCTCCGCTGGCCACGACGCAGACGAAGTCAATCATAACAAAGTCAAACTTCTCATCTAACACTCTACAAAGAATAGAATTAAAAATGGGAAAAAAAAAATGACAACAATTGTTGGAAAGTAGCAACTCTCAAATTAAAAATGGGAGTGTTTCAGTTATCAAGGCAAGAAAACTTATCGGATAAGGCACGCTAGGCAATTTACAAACCCCAAATGGACAGCCTGACAAATAGAAATCATCAAACAGATTAAGAATGCAATCAGATAACTACTTGCACTACTCCAACTGGAATAGTCAATTATTGAAACACTTCAAATTAACGTAATCCACAAAACCAAAAAAAAGGAAGGACCAGGGAAGGATCATAGACATGGCTTTTGGAAACAGTCCCGGTTTTTTACTTAGCCATGGTACGATTAAAACCCGGTCCTCGTGTTTTCCCGCTTTACCCGGAAAAAAAACGAGGACTGGGCATTTGCATTAGGTGATGGTACTCTCTGTTATGATCATTGGCACCCACTTGGTCCTCTTGCCCAACCATTTGGTCAGCAAGTCATCTGTGCATGAGTCAGCTCTTCCTTAATTCTCATTCTAAGGTGAGCTCCAATGGCTTGGGCGCTAACAGTTACTGTTTTTTTTTTTTTTTTTTTAAATATTATTTATCAGCATGAAAAAAACAAAAGGACTATTTAGAATTGGTTCTTTTTATTTTATGTCTAATAATTCTTTTTTTTTTTTGGCTAGTAATTATTCATGATAGACTCATTAGCCGGCGAAGATAAGTTAGTTGCTTAGGGTCTCATTCAATTCGCTAACTGCACTTTTTGCAGACAACTTATTGAAACCAAGGACCATTTATACTTTGCATGCATGCCCCTTCACCATTGTGATGTGGGGTAAGGTTCTAAATCTTAGTAATATCCATAGAACTCCCAAATATTGGCAAAATGAACTTCTTTGGGCTATGCATCTCCCCAAATATTGGCAAAATGAACTTCTTTGGGCTATGCATCTCCTTAAAGGCAACTCTTTTGGGACTATTATCAAGAAATTGGCTTGCTCAACAACAATTTACCATATATGGCTATTCGAGGCTACTTCTGATCAATCGGTTCCAGTTGAATTTTCCTGGCCAATAGTGAGTTGAAATATGTTCAAACGCTATTCATACTCATCTATCATGTACATGATGCAAAATGACAATAAATCACACGTCATGCATCATAAATACTGGTCCAAAAGGCATGTGTACCACACATGCAAGTTATAACCCGATAATTCATCAATCAATGACATAATTAATCTAATTTAATGAAGAGGATGTTACAGGTTGCAATGTTTAGACCTTTGTTTAAGCAACAATCCCGGGCCCGTAATAAATCATTTTATACTGTGCGCATCAGCTTGTTTCTAGTGGGCCACTATTGACACCACTCAATTTTATTTTCCCCCATTTATTTTAATTTTCAAGGTTTTAAAAAAAAATATGAGATATTTATGAACATGGTTCCTGCATAAACAGTTAGAAAACATCATTTTGAACAACTTTTTAGAAGAAAATTTTCTAAAATCTGTTGTTTAAATAGACTTTTTGATCAAAGATGAAATAAAGATCATAAATGGTAAAAAAAAATTCACTTAAATGACAGTTGTTAGAAAAAATATTTTTTTACAAAGTTGTTCAGAATAATATTTTCTAATAAATAATACGGTTACTTTTTATGAAAATATTTAATATTTTTTTATAAAATCTTAAAAAATTAAAATAAGTGATGGATACAAATAAAATTCAGAGGTAACAATAACCTTCCCTTTGTTTCAATTCTATTTGAACGTGTGGAACAGCCTTGACCACTTCTAGTCCAACAACAATCCTTTTTGCTTGTCACTTCATACAATATTTGAGTACTTTTTTTATGCATACACCTCAAAAAAAAATAATAATAAATAAATAAATAAAAATACTAACCATCCCAATCCCTTCTCTCTTCAACACACCGTCAAACAACAAGATCACATCATGGTTTAAGCCATTCCCTTGCATGTACGATCAGGTTTTGAAATAAAATCCCTTTGCAAGCTAGGCGCCCAATTGTTTCCGTTGAGTAGTTAGTACTTAGTACTCACTCTTCTTGTCGCGAATCTTGAAGGTGTCAATGGTATGAAAAAAATTTTCTTCAGAATCAGGCCTTTCTTTGGGACACGAGTTGATTTCAATTATATTAGAAAATATGTGATTTTCTTTAAAGTTTCAAAATTTCGGATCATACACG
Organism: Liquidambar formosana; assembly: GCA_039720395.1. Taxonomy (NCBI): domain Eukaryota; kingdom Viridiplantae; phylum Streptophyta; class Magnoliopsida; order Saxifragales; family Altingiaceae; genus Liquidambar; species Liquidambar formosana. The sequence goes on along the minus strand of CM077820.1, from coordinate 18,562,750 downwards.
TGTGCGTATGTATATAGTCCACCTCGATACGGATTGGCTGGCCGTGTCATGACGTAGTTCATTAGAGAAAAGACGTGGCGCACACGTGATTTTATGGGCTGATTTTATGAGTTTTATTTCATTGACCGTTGGGTCTTAATTTCTATAATTTATGAGTGTCCATTATTAACCGTTGGGCTTTTATTTCATGTTATTAATTGGGCTATTATAAGAATTATTATGATATTTATTTTGGGCCTTTATTAACCCAAACCAATTTCAGCATTTTACTATTATAAATGAGGGAAAATTAGCAATAACCCCTATTAGGGGTATGCCTTTAGTAAAAAACCCTACTTAAGATTTAGTAATTTAGTAACCCCTTTTTTTAAGTTTTTATTTGTGGTAAGGTAAATAGGTGATTTTGTATACCAATTATACCTTTTTATTGACTTTTCCGTATCTCTTGCATATCAGATATGGAAAAATCAGATTTCCCTGTTAAGATATACTAGTGTAACTGTTTTTGGGGGGATATCATATCGCGGGAGAGGGATTTCGGCTCCATCATGCTTCTCTCTCTTCAAACCAACGCCAATCAAGGGAATTTAAATTTGAATTCCAAATTTTTCTATCTCTTCAGGTGGTTGCACGGGATTCAGTAAAGTGGTACTGTTGTGGGTGCATTCCATTGACCATTACCACGTTAGAAGTTATTGTGTTGAATTAAATGGCAATTTTGTCCAAATCAGTAAGAGTACAATTTTTTTGTGACACTTTGACATGTTTTTCAATCTTATAATCTTCAATAGGAACCCACTATGTCTACTACTTCGTTGGACATGTGGTGAAATGATGTTCATACTTAATGCACTTGTGTTCATGGTATTGTTATTTTAAACTACCAACAGTAAAGCGATACTATTGTGGATGCATTCCATTGACCATTGCCACATTAGAAGTTATTGTGCTAAATTAATCGGCAATTTTGTGCAAATCAATAATCATATTTTGTGCATGGTATTCGTAAATTTGAATTGTTATGATTACAGAACATCAAAAAAGGCACTGTAATCAGTGGAAAATATGTACACCCATGATCACAATTCAAGCGTAAATATACTTCTTTGTACATGTTAGCCCAACACACTACTCCTAGTTAACCCTTGTTTACTTTCTCTTGGTCCCTCTGGTTTTTGGATACGCGATGGACAGCGGCTTGACGGTGATTATAGTGCTCTCGTTTGGAGTAATTGTTTGCCTTGCCCATTTTGGCGTCCATGATCAGGACCGTCCCCAATGATTTCTTGGATGATGTCCCTTCTGAAGCTTTGAACTTCTTTTGCAGTCATGATCTCTGGAATTGCATTTCCATAGAAAAAATCAAACATGAGATTGCATACAATGATTCCACAATCGAGGCTGCAAAAAATAAATTCACACATTAATTTTTTATAAATAATCCATGTGGTCTTCACATGTTGTTGAGCAGTGTTGATGCGTATGTGTTTGTAAACATATTGACAGTATCATAATATTGTTGCATCACATAAAAAGTGAAAACAAAATATTAACATTGTAAATATAGTGTCCAACAGTACCATTATACTGTTGCAACAGTAGGTTGATACTGTTGGAAGTGTATAATTTGTCAAGATTATTTCACAAGTAATCATAATATACAAACCAATAGTACCAATATACTGTGGGAACAATCGTTTTTCAGAACCACACATTTACAAAATCAGAGAGATGAAATAACAATGTGTAACAGTAAGTTGATGCTGTTGAATGTGTTTAATTTGTCAACATTATTTCACAAGAAATCATAATATACGCACCAACAGTACCAATATACTGTTAGAACAATATTTTTCAGAACCACACAATAACAAAGATCATAAATATGAAATATTAATGTGAAACAGTAAGGTCATTCTGTTAAAAGCGTATAATTTGTCTACTATAATTTATTTCAATGTTGGGTGAATTTGTGGACACCAATAGTGCCAATGTACAGTTGGATCACTATTTTTTCAAAACCACACAAGAATCAAAACTAAATGGGGTTTTCGCATGCAAAAGTTCCCCATTCAAACCCAAAAAACAGTGTCGTCGTTCTATATCACTTCACAAATTCAAATATTTGCATGACAAATATACTAAATGGAGTTTCTATACGGACCGATTCACTGTTGGGTTTAGATTTTTGCAATATTGTCCATAATATATCATTTAAACAAAATCAAACTCATCTACAAAACATACCAACTTATTTTAGTAATATTATTCACATGATTTAATCTAAAAACATACCATTTTATTGTTTTGATCATGGAAATAAACCAAAAAAAAAAAAAAAAAAAAAAAAAAAAAAACAGTTTGAAACAGTAACTCACTTCTTTTCTGCATTTTTGTTCTACAATCGAACCCCTAGGTCGTCAATCGTTGTTCTTCAATCTGTTTCTGCAATCCGCCTTGTAGAACTTTTGTCGGGGGACGTTCGAACGCGAGGCAAAAACCCTAGGAAAGAGTTCTGGTGCTGTCCTAACAATGGAAGGTGTGTTTTTGGAAGAATTGAATGTGCTGTATTTTTCTATATTTGTTGCCCAAAAAAAGGGAACGTGGGAAGGTGGGAAGCCTGATTTTTCGCCCGAGTCTGTGAAATGGCACGGTTGTAAATTAAGGCAACTTGTAAAAATAAGGGTGTTTTAGTATTTTTACTGTCAAATGGGGTTTTTACTAAACGTCAGTTTTAATGAGTTCTATTGTCTTAGAACTCTTATACATGGGGGTTTTGGCCAAAATTCCCTATAAATAATGGGCTTCTCTACATGAACAAAGATTGATTTACATTATCTTCTTAATCATTTTCCACTATATTTCTCCAAGAGTTTTATTGAGTTATTTTATATATTGTATTTACGGGCAACTGATCGTAGACAGGTTCATCATACTCTTCTTGTAGACGTACCCACAGAAGAGGGAGTTGTGAGTTTTGGGGTTATATCTTGGAGGTGCTATTGTCCATTAGCACCTGTACATGCATAGGGAGGCGATAGTTCCTTTAGAACAACGTGATCTCACGTGTCTTCCCACAAACCAGCTCTTCTTACTTTATTTAATTTTAATTAAATATATTTCTTGTGTTGATTTTTGTTAATTCAAATTGTGAATATTATTTTATTTATCCATGTTCAATTTCATCGTAATTGTAATTTTTAATTTGTGTTGTAAATTATATTCATCTTTAATTTTAATAAAGAATATTATGTGTCGATCGTATTAGACAAAATTCACGAATATCCCCAACAATCTAAAGGAACTATTGCTTTCTATTTATAGTGGATTTTGTTAAATATATTTGCTTGTGAGTTATGATATGTGCAATTATATAAATTTATAAATATTTGTATGATCTATCATAGTATCTTATTGAGAATGTGATCATGTTAATTAAATGAGGTGTATATTAAAAGAACATGGTGATTGGATTGGAGTCGGTTGGCTAGGATCTTGTATATAAGTTAAAACTATACCTAAATTTTGACTAGCATCTTTGCATCCTCTCCATATTCTTTCTGGGAATCAAATTTTATTTTGATTAATGTTCCTAGTAAATTAGTTTCTTGATTTCTTCTTCACGTTTTCCTTTATTTTAATGCTTTTCTACCCAAGTGCATGTTGTCAAGTTTTCTTACAACATTAATACATTGTAGAATTCTTTTAGTATTAAATGGTTGTGTAAAGGGAAAAAAAAATGATAATTAAAAAAAAACACGGTTTGTTTAACAGTGGAACTAATGAACTGAGTAGAGATGATATGGCCAACAATTTTTGGATTGCATATCATAGTGTCTATGTAGAAATATGGGCTTGCAACCAAGCAGGGCATACATATTTGATATGGGCCACAAGGAGATTTGGGATTATTGACTCATTTCTATTGGTTGCCAGTGCCTAATCCTGTGGTATGTGGCCGGTAGAGGGAACCCCAATCTCATGGGATGTGTGTCTTGCATATAGTCATGTTTAGGCTTCCAATTGCTTCCCACTTTAAGCTTGGACAGTTATTTTATTTATTGTACTTCATTACAGACAATAATTTTCATTATTTTATTCCTTATAGCTGAACTATGTACCTGACATATTCATTTGATGTTCATGCTAGCTGTTTTTTTTTTGTATTAAGCTACTAGTCTTTTTTTTTTTTTTTTTTGGTTCCCCGCCCGGTATCCGGAGCTTCGCCCCGACTAATCCAGACCCGACCCGGGTCGCGCACCTGGGATGGTGGGTGAGTCTCCCAACAAAGGCTGCTGCGTACACAAGGACTCGAACTTGAGACCTTGCTTAAGCTGGAACAAGCCGCTTACCACTTGATCCAACCCCTCGTTGGTGTATTAAGCTACTAGTCGTTTGAGCTTTTAGTACTCCTACCAATTAACATTGATTATTATTATATAGCATGATATATTTCATTGTTTTTTAATTGTTGTGTGGAAATCTAAATAGGTGAATAATAGTTTTCAGTTACAATCCTTATTTTTGACGTGGTCGGTTACCTATATCTTTAACGTTAATTTGGAGCACGTAATAATATATATACCAACAGGGCATAAATGCCTATTTCACCTCAAAAGGTAACAAAAGGTGAATTTGTTTTGCAAACGTTATTATTAATAATGGCTCTAATGGCTAGTCTTCCATGACCCTTATATCAAGCACCATTCTGTCTTTATATCACTAGTGCATTATGTCATATGAAGGTCTATGATGTGGCTCATGTATATTGATAAAACCTATATATATATAGCTGCATGTGACATAATTAATTTGTGTTATACTATTTACTCTTTGAATTATACAGCATCTCAAACTTGTTCTACCTTTTGCTCTTGGCAACTTGTAAATCTAATCAAGATTGTTATATATATAAATAAATTAATTAAAAGTTTTATTTATCAAAAATAAAATAGCCTGCTTTTATTTATTTTTATTTTTAAAAGAAATTAAATGAAAACTTGGTTTATTAGAATTTAAACTTTTGAAGTAAATCATAGAAAATGTTTGAAATAAATTTGCATAAAATTTATCTATTTCACTACTTTAAATGTGAAAATTTATTTGAGAACAATAGGATCAACATAATTTCAAAGTGTAATATACTTGCCCTTAAAGTTTAAATTCCTATTTCCATTTTGTTCAAGTTAACTGGGTAATAGGAATGTGATTTGTAACTTTCATTTCTTGTATATTTCTTTTAAATTGTATGTCCAATTCCGTTGATAAATAGATATATGCAATTGCAATTTCCATTCCAGATCTAGCTAGCGAGCTAGGTATCAATTTTATTTACTAAATGTTTTATAAATATTTATAAAGTAAAATAAAATAAAAAATTTTCAAAGTTTATTTGTAGAGATCAATATTGACAAATAGACAGAAATTTTGTATTGAGAATCAATATTGTTATTATTATTATTCTTTCAAATTCAGATATGTTATAGTTAGAAACATGTAGTAGTTGATCATATTATATCTATTATAGTGTTTGATATATGTATATATTTTTTGAGATCTTGATATTGTAAAATTGATGAGTTCAGTTTATTTGTCTATACATCATGATCTTCAATTGCAACTACGTGAATAAGGTGATTTAATTATGTATAGTTCTAATAGACTAGAATGTATGATGCTTGTGTGGTGCAAAGGTTTTTTTGGCTCAAGACTATTTAAATCCTTTCTCGGAAAGTCTAACCAAACAATAGCTCTATATGTGAAGTTCTTAATAATATCTAAAATTTGGTCTTGATAAAATTCATTTCTAAGAAATCCTATATATTATGGCATGATTGTTACATCTGAAATTTGCTATAAAAGGATTATTAAAAATATCTTGTGATGTAATTCGATCGGTCATTTCTTAGTTGGATCTCATTCGAGTAAGATAGTTAAATATTCTTACTGAGAGCTATTAAATTACTCATGGATTGAGAACGTGTATTTGTTAATTATTTTGATTAAATCTGCTTATGTTTGATATAGAGTACTAAACTTATTGGCTAATTGTCATTGCTATTACTTAGTTTTATAGGAAATTGTAATATGTGTTAGTGAATGTAATCACATGTTATATGATCGAGATAGTAAGAAAATTTGTTTATGTGTTGATAAATTCCATTAAAATAAAATTAATAAAATCAATAATCTTAATGTGGGCGTTTATTATTGATCAATAAATATTGTGTCATTTTGTAAATCATTTGGGAATTAAAATTATGGTAAGTATCCACAATTGCTTAGATTGTGATTTTTGAGATAATAATTCAAAGATAACTAGTTATGAAAAGTAATTGTGGACAAGGAAATATAAATATTTGTTTCATTTGGAGCATGATATTATTAATTGAGTGATTATTTTATTTTATTTAGTGATTTTCATAATGTATGTACATAGCAATCATGGATGATTCTCTTGAGAAATTAGAAATTGTATGCTATTTACGATATTCTACTTATTTAGAATTTGCTATGCTATCATGAATGTGATTTGATTTTGAGATAAAATATACATTGTTCATGAAATAATTGTTAGAAATTATTCAATTTATGTTTATTTGTAAACTCATTAAGAGGGAAAATATTCAGAACTATGGGGGTTCACTATGTCTATGTGAAGCATTATGTGATGTAGGAAAATATTAGAAATATTCGACTAATATCTATGTGAAGCATTATGTGATGTAGGAAACAAAATGATAATGCCAATATGTTTGATCAGATGCAAAATATGGTGTATAAAAAGTGGTTGATCAACTAACTAAAGGCTTATGTAGAGATGCAATTATTTTATCCATCGAGGGGGATGGGCTTAAGCCCACAGGGAGTTACCAACAAAAGTAACTTAACCTTTATGATTGGAGATCCCATGAAAGAGGTTCAATGGGTAGGAACAATCCGCACTGTGTGACTTATAAAAAGCACTTTTTATCAAAAGAGAGTCTCCTCTCCATCCCTATGATGAGAATGCTATTGATATGGCAGTAAGGAAGAGTTTTATTCTGAATAAGCCCGAAGCAGAAACATTTCTGTAGGGTACAGTCACAGTACCCTTAGAGAACTTACCTATGTGAGAACCATCGTGAGGCCACAGCTATGGGTTTGGGCTAATCCTAGAAACTCTCATGAAAATCAAGATATAGCGCATGGCCATAAATTGCGCTAACCTGCCTAGAACCACGTTCCATATCAATACTATGTGTGTAACTTGTTGAAATTTGGTTCAAAGGGTCTTGTTCAAGGCTTTGCCTCTATTACTCCTTAAATGGAAATGGTTAACACTAAGTGAGGTTTAAGTCGAGAAGACACCTACACCCATTGCATAGTATATAATTGCCTTATATATATTTTATTTGTGTATATATTTATTTCACTTATTTATTTATTGAAGTTTTGAATCTTATAGGGAATTGTTAGAAAATATGTGATTTTCTTTAAAATTTCAAAACTTCGGACCACACATGTGTGCACACATACGTAGCCCACCTCAACACGGACTGGCCGGCCGTGTCATGATGTGGCTCATGAGAGATATGACGTGGCACACACGTGGCTTTATGGGCTGATTTTATGAGTTTTATTTCATTAACCGTTAGGTCTTAATTTTTATAATTTATGAGTGTCTGTTACTAACCATTGGGCTTTTATTTCTTGTTATTAATTGGGTTGTTATAAGAGTTATTATGATATTTATTTTGGGCCTTTATTAGCCCAATCCGATTTTAGCATTTTATTATTATAAATAATGGGCTTCTTTACATGAACAAAGATTGATTTACATTATCTTCTCAATCCTTTCCACTATATTTCTCTAAGAGTTTTATTGAGTTATTTTATATATTGTATTTACGAGCAACTAATTATGGACGGGTTCACCATACTCTTCTTGTGGACGTACCCATGGAAGAGGGAGCTGCGAGCTTTGGAGTTATATCTTGGAGGTCCTATCGTCCATCAGCACCTGTACATAGGGAGACGATAGTTCCTTTAGGACAGCGTGACCTCACGTCCCTTCTCACAGGCCAGCTCTTCGTATTTTATTTTATTTTAATTAAATATATTTCTTGAGTTGATTTTTGTTAATTCAAATTGCGAATATTATTTTATTTATCCATGTTCAATTTCATTGTCATTGTGATTTTTAATTCAAGTTGTAAATTATATTCATGTTTAATTTTAATAAAGATTATGTGTTGACCGTATTATACAAAATCCACGAATATCCTCAACAAATTCCACATTAATAAAGACTAGGGAATGAAACAATATATATATATATATACTCAAATTCTTAGGCGTGAACCTACGTGTATGTGATCACACTACTTAGCACACACTTTTTACATCAACTCTCATCTCACGTCACACTTAGTGTAACTCTACCACGTCAATCCAACTTAAAAATAAAAATAAAAATAAAAATGATGCTTTATATCATTTGCCACATGAGTAGATGCAAGTAGTGTTCTTCTATGTACAAAAGGTAGAAAAATTAATATTTCAAGACCTTAGCTCTATTATGACCCAAAATTATTAGGTCATGATCAAGCATAAAAAAAATAGATTTATTTTAAATAAAACATTTAATTTGATGTGGAAGACACCTATAAAAATCTCATAATTTTTTTTAAAAAAAAATTTGGCATGACTCATCCAAACATAAATAGGACATACCATAATAAAACTTGTAACCTATTGAAAATATCATAATAAAAATTATGTCGTTCATCCTGGAATTATCACATGCACCATAATGCAAATGAAATAATAAGACCTAGCTACTAAATTAAAATATTATAGTCATCCATAATTAATACATGTCCGGCTCGTGACCATTGGCCAAATACAAATTTATATTTATTAATTACATCTCGATTATTATAATTGTTCCATCATTAACATAATTGGAAAAGTCCCAACATATATATAGCATAACATCAAACATGTATCATGGCGAAGTCTCTTCAGTTTTGGCATTATCTGAAAAATGTCAATAAATATAGGAGTGAGTAAAATTCAAGGGATAAAATTTTCATAAATAAGTCACTATAGCATGATAAGAAGTAAACAAATTAAACCAAACTAAATAAATAAGATACATGAATGTCATGGGATGAAAAGAAAAGTGTGATTCCATGTCCAATTTAGATAATTCTATCAATTACCCAACTTCTCCTGAAGGAGTCTTCGCACGCAGAATAAGGGAATGTGAGCACACTAATTTTCACCACGCGCTCGCTTTTACCTGTGTTTTACCTGCTTTTAGTTCTGATGATGCTAACTCCGAAGGATTAGCATATGAATAAGAGTTGCCATCTGGAAGGGATTAGGACCAATTTTGTTGATCAGAGAAACGTTCGAAGTTAGGATTCATGTTGGGAAAGTGTTAGACACCCAATAATGCTTGATAATAAACCGGCCTTCATTTTGTATTCATTGATCATGTTTAGTATTTTAATTTAATATGGATCACTCATATATCATGCAATAATTAAAACACACACAAATAATTTATTAATAAAATAAACAATAAATATAATTCATACAATTCTTCTATCAAATATAAATTCATATATCTTGCAAATGAAATTGATTGATGTTTAAAACATCCCTCAGGTCTACTGTCAATCTGGCAGCATTCTTTTTGTTGAGCCAAGCAAGCTATTTTCCTTTCTCATAAGTCATCTCTCTTTTATTTTCTCTCAATGTAACTTCTCACTTTTTTAGTATTTTCCTTACAAGAACTCTACTCCCTAAGTCTCTATTTCTCTCTATTTTCTCTCAGAGTCTCAGCATTCGCTGTTGACCCTCTATTTTTTTGGTGTCCTTAAACTCTCCCAAGCTCTTGCTATTTATAGGGAAGAATCAAAGTGCAAGCTTATTCACTTACCTAATTTCTCCCATCATTCTCCACTTCTTTTATTTTTGCCATCTTACACATCTTCCATTTACTTAATTTTCCCCACCATTCCTTACTTCTATCCCTTCTTGGAGTGGGTTTCTCACTTAAGAAGGAAAGAAGTTGTTGAAATAGTGAAGTTACCAGTCAATCTGACATAAGTTGACAGTCATCAGAAGTGAAGTTGACAGTCATTTTGAAACAAAACAACATCAAATTTTTATCACTTGAGATAAGTGATGAATGAATCACTTGTGATAAATGGTGGATACAACACTTGGTAATGGTAGATGAATCACTTGAGATAAATGGTGGATACACCACTTGGTAAATGGGAGATGAATTCATCATTACTTCAAATGTTAGGTAAATGTGAGTCTATATAAAGGAAGCTTTGGTTGGAGACAATGGATACAATTGAGAGAGAATGAGTTGAAATGAATGAGAGATGAATGAGAATGGTGAAAAGTGTGAGAAGGGTGTATAGGGAGGGCTCTACCCAATTGGTCTTATATACATATACACACACATATATATGCACTTAACTCAATTGCTTGCTTTGCTCACAGAGAAAAGATCCAGGTTGATAATAAATATCACAGACCTCATTATTAGGAACTCACCATCAAATATAGGGACAAAATGGGATGTCTACAGGTAATGACCCACCCCCAAAGGAAAATATAGAAGTAGTCTCAAATTAAAGACAACACAACAATAGCCCACGATTGTGGAATATTATGGGAAAACACATGCAACAAGATGTTCGTAGATCGCAGGTAGTCTAAACTCCAATATCCCTTACTTTTACTGAGTTTTTATTAAGTTAAATTTTCATGCATTATAATGCCAATAAGGATATATAATTATGAATATGACTATGCACGTCAACCAATCATAAGATGCCCATAAAGATAACCAAATAAATTTCTAAATAGTAACACGTACAATTCAAATCATGGTTTGTCCACTTAAAATATAATGCATGTATATTAACCCAGTACAATTATTCCAAAATGTACAAGTTAGAAAATAACAAAATCTACATGTAGCCATAATTTATACACCCAAAATCATAATAAAACTCAATATTCAAGCATGTATACTAGACTTCACAACATTTAACTCATGTAAACACATGTATCTAATATTAGTAATACAAGGTTCATGTCCAAAACACATAGTACATGTCTTATAACCAACATGCATGCAAGAAGATAATCATAACATTATTATCATAAAATGGTTAAAAACCATGAAAATTACACCTATCTTATGATTGATGAGGAGAAACGTTAGATAAATGAGAAAGGAGATTTAAATAAAGATAACCCAAGCCTAGAATGTGAAACTAAGTTTCAAAGTTGAAATGCAAGCTCCCAAATGCAAAAGTAGATGATCCAACCCAAGAGAAATGCAACCAAGCCTTCAGGAACGTACACCAAATCTAGCCTCCATAGTAACATACAAGAGCTCAAGATCAGAATTCAAGCCATAAAACCCTCTCTCTCTCTCTCTCTCTCTCTCTCTCTCTCTCTCTCATGTTTGTAAGTTAAAAATGCTTACATATAATGAGGGGTTAAAGGACGGACGTGCCTACTTAGGTGGTTTTAAATGAGTATGAGAAGGGTATATGCGTCATTTAGCACATTTCTAAAAATTGTCAATTGAAGATTTTAGACGTTTGAAAATTTCTAAAACCAAACACTGAAAATAACTCTCTCTGAAATTTTCATAGATTTATTTTTGATGTTTCAAAGTTACAACTAATTCAAACATTTGAAACATCGAAAAACACAAATTGCTGAAAATAGGTAGTAAGGTTGCTCCTCCAATAAATAGCACAAGTCATTGCTTTATTCTCATTAAAAATATTCAAGTAAACTATAGATTTACTATAAGTTATTAATTGAAAATAAGCAAACAACTCTCCATCTAAGTCCAAATAAATATCAGAAAAATCAAATTCCAATATGGAATAGCCATGTTGAAACTCTTCTCGATAAACTTATACAACGTAATCCACTAGAAAGGAATTTTGAGATTTTGAAGCCTTTTCCAAAAAGTAGCCCCACAACGAGGAGAATTGTTATGCGTTGGGAGTAATATTGATTCTGATGAGTAACAAAATGCCCTAACTTCACGCTATAAATGCTGGTTTGGAGAAAATTCCATGATAGCTTGTTGAATCCTAACTAAACATTGTCTTTACAAGACCCAACCCTACTAATTAAACATTGTCTTAACTAGACACTACAAATGCTGTTTCTGAATATTTTTTAGCTAAATTACACATAAATCATTAGGACAAATCCATTTAATCTTAATTCTTCAATATCCCAAAACCCTGTCGTACTAATTCCTACTCATATCCCTAGCCTCGGCAATCTATGACAAAACTTAACACTAATCCCTCATTACAATGCTATATTTTGAAAGCTCTCATGCTAGTACCTAAGTTGAGTCATTGCTCCTTGCTTGTGAGGTTTATATATTATTACTATTTCACCTTATCAGAAAAGCCTAATCCCAATTATTTGGAATAATTAGCTTTAGGGATCATAGTAGATTCATCAGGCTTGTCATATTGTTACAACCGGTTCTTAATTTGATCAATGCCATATATGAATTAATGCCAAACTCCTACAAGGCCAGATGGTGACAAGAAGGGCCTAGCATATGCATGAACCTTAGCCAAGAGTGGTGGAGTAGGGAATCCTAGCTTGTGGGTTTTGCTCTTTAGTCTCATGTGACAAAGCAGTGACCCTCTAAATTAAACTTCCTTGGGAATTGAAAAGGTCTATTTTCACAGCGAAAAAAAAAAAAAACAAAGAAGAAGAGGAACAGAAAAAAAGAGAAAGGAAATAAAAAAAATATATATATATATATATATACATATATATATACATATATACATATATGTAGAGCCTTTTATCGGCCTATTCATATAGAATGTATATATACATATACATATATATGTATATGTATATATACATTCTATATGAATAGGCCGATAAAAGGCTCTACATGAATAGGCCGATAAAAGACTCATTTTGACACAAGGAAACACATTCATAACTTAACCATTTAACCACCAAGTACTTACAAACTAATCATCAAATCGTTAAACGTGCAACATAAATAGACACAAGGAAAATGCTAAGTTCACTAGTTTTCGCTAGTTCATTGATGGTTGTCAAGACTTGAAATCAAGATATTTGAAAAATGTTTTAATATCTCAACTAACATGATTGAGAAAAGGCTTATTAGGTTCCCTAGTTTTATCTACCCGTTTTAGCAGCTAAAGCTTCAATGGATTAGTGTGATTATAAATAAAAGTAAGCACTTGAATGTGTTGAACATCACCCAAAGTCCACTTATTGAGGAAAAGAAGGGTTGAAGTCTCGACTACCACACAACCGTCGTTGTTGAACTGCTCATTGTAACAATTTGGGGCATTTGACGAAGGAAACTAGAAAAGGAAAGGCAGAGAAAGAGGTGGACCGTTGGGGTGTATTTGCAATTTGCATGGTTGTCTTCGACTTGAGCACATGACACCTTAATACTTATTTCAATGTTATTTTATCCTTTTTTTATTTTTGGGTAATGCAACATTGCCCCACACTTTGCCCTACTATATGCATTTAGGAGGGTTTCAATTTTTAAGGTTTAATTATATCTGTAGACACCCCTTTTTGTCCCTATATTTGATGGTGAGTTCCTGATAATGAGGTCCGTGATGTTTATTGTCAACCTAGGTCTCTTTTCTGCAAGCAAAGCAAGTAATTGGGTTGGGTGCATATATATGTTTGTGTATATGTATTGAAGACCAATTGGGTAGAGTTCTCCTTATGCACCCTTCTCACACTTCTCACCATTTTCATTCGTCCCTCATTCATTTCAACTCATTCCCTTTCAATTTTGTTCATTGTCTCTAACCAAAGCGTTTTTTATATAGGCTTACATTTACCTAACATTTGAAGTGGTGATGAATTCATCTCCCATTTACCAAGTGGTGTATCCACTATTTATCTCAAGTGATTCATCCATCATTACCAAGTGGTGTATCCACCATTTATCACAAATGATTCATCCATCATTTATCTTAAGTGATAAAAATCTGATGCTGTTTTGCTTCAAAATGACTGTCAACTTCACATCTGCTGACTGTCAGCTTATGTCAAATTGATTGGTAACTTCACTGTTTCAACAACTTCTTTTAAGTGAGAAATCCACTCCAAGAAAGAATAGAAGTGAAGCATGGTGGGGAAATTAGGTAAATGGGAGATGTGTAGGATGACAAAAATAAAAGAAGTGGAGAATGGTGGGAAAAATTAGATAAGTGAATAAGTTTGCATCTTAATTCTTTCCTATAAATAGCAAGAGGTTTGGGAGAGTTCAAGCACATCAAAAAACTTAGGAGGTTAGGAGAGAATACTGAAACTCCAAGAGAGAATAGAGGGAAAGAGAGACTTGGGGAGGAGAGTTCTTGTAGGGAAAATACTAAAAAAGAGAGAAGTTGCATTGAGAGAAAATAAAAGATAAATGACTTATGAGGAAGGGAAATAACTTGTTTGGCTCAACAGAAAGGACGCTGCTAGATTGATAGTGCACCTAAGGGACGCAGCTAGGTTGACAGTGGACTTGAGGACGGTTTAAACACCAATCAATTTCATTTGCAAGAGATATGAATTTATATTTGATAGTATAATTGTATAAATTATATTTATTATTTATTTGATTAATATGTCATTTGTATGTGTTTTAATTATTGCAAGATATATGGGTGATCCAAATTAAATTAAAATATTAAACATGGTCAATAAATACAAAATGAGAGCCGTTTCATTATCGGGCATTAATTGCCGGGTGCCTACCACTTTCCCAACATGTATCTTAGTTTTGAACCTTCTCAGGTTAATAAAAATCGTTCATGGGCCTTTCCAGGTGACAACTCTTATTCATATGCTAATCCTCTAGGGTTAGCACAATCAGAGACAAAACCATGTAAAACACAGGTAAAAACGAGCGTGTGGTGAAAATCAGTGCACTCACACGTACATATATTCAAAAAGTAAATGACTGTTTTTAATTGATTTTCTATAATACCATTTCTCCTAAGTATCTAATATTTTTCTAGTGCTTTGTAAACTTAAGGAAAAAATTAAAATGTTAAAATATATATATTGATATGGAAACATTTAAAAGGATATATTTCTTAAAAAACCGTGTTTTTTCAAATGGGACAATCATTTTTGGCATAAGGAATGATAATAACAATCAAAGTATATCATTATTATTATTACTCTTCCCATTCCACATTGTTTGATCATTTGACCAAACACACATATTAATTAAGGTAATGCATTTAATGCATTGCCATGTCATCCAATTTTTTTTATTATTTTAATTTTCTGATTTTTTCCTTTTATAATAAAATGGTACTTGATGTGATGGTTAATATAATACTAATAATTTTAAGGAATTTTTGGCCATAGCCCCATAGTGTAAGAGTCCTTTTAAAATAGAACCAAAAACAAATCTGGTTTTGCTATGACTCCATTTCACCCCAAACTGACAAAAATGCCCTTAAATTTAATTTTTATACTAATTACAAACCATGCCACTCCCAATCATGCCTTATTATCTATCCTGTAGATTTCGGGATTATGGTTTCAAAATTCAGCGGTAAGATTCTCGTTGGAAAAAATTACCGGCAAACGACTATTGAAGACAAAAAACCCATACGACAAATAGCCATTTAAGAAAGAACTCTCGTTTAAGGTTTCGTCTAATTATTTTCGGTTGGGAATTCGTCGGAAAAGACCATCGCTGTAGATTTCCAAACCCTTATCTCTGGCGAAATGTTCGTGTGCACTTTAGAATCCGACATCTCGACGAGAAGAAACTTTGTGGAGTAGAGAGGTTGAATACAGATCTAAGAAAAGCAACCCATTGTAAAGAGTGATTTTTTGAGACGGTTGATTGAAAGTTTTTTATAGCAAGAAATATAAAACTGTTACTATTTTTTATATACATTTTCAAAGCACAAAATAGTAAACTGTTACAGTTTTCTATATAATTTTTTCATAGCACAAGTAGTAAATTGTTACTATTTGCTATATAAAATTTTCAATGCACAAAATGGTAAACTATTATTATTTTGTGCTTTGAAAAATTTATACCGACAATAGTAACAATTTATTATTTTTTTTCTTTACAAAATTATATAAAAAATAGTAACAATTTACTACTTTATGGTATAAAAAAACACTACTATGGAGTGAACTCAAACACCAAACAGCAGCCCCCAGAAATGGAGTTAGAACAATAACAACTTACTACTTTATGCTATAAAAAACACTACTATGAAGTGAACTGAAACACCAAATAGCAGCCCTTAAAAGAATAGATCTGGTGTTAAAAAGAGTAAAAATAAATAAATAATTAAAAAAAAAAAAAAGATCTAGAGTTGATGGTCATCATCGCCGGTGTTGGAGAAGAAGTCGTCGGATAAGGTGTCGATGTCAAAAAGAACCCATGAAAACCGTCAGAGAAGCTCCTGTTCCTCTTTAGGTTAGATCCATGCCAACATCAAGAACGCACCTTGCGATTGTAGACCATGATCGAGTTGCAAATTGAAACCCCCAAAAAAAAGGTAACTGGCAAGAGGGAAAAGGTAGATCGTGGGGAAGGGGAAGGAGAAGGGGAAGGAGATGGGGGAGGAGATGACGTTGTGGATGAAAACCCAAAAACAGAAAAAAAGAAAATATTGGAGATAATGATGGGAAGGAAAGGTAGATCGTGGGGAGAGCATAAATCATGAGGTGGTATTGTTGGAATTTTAAATAAATAAATAAATAAATAACGGATTTCCTTACCATTAATAAAAATAGTAAAAGATGGGTTTATAGAGTTAAAAATTCTTATGGTAGAGTTATTGTTAAAGAGAGACCTCTTATAGGGGTAATTGCTAATATTCCATAATTTTAAATAGGGGAGGGATCCATTTACACGCATTGTAAAACTTTTACTCGTATATCCCTTAATATCTTTTTGTGGGAAAAATATTTCATCAATTCAACCATTGGATTGGATACTCTATTCATGTACATAATACATGCCAAATTTCAAATAAATCAGATATTGAGAAACTTTTAATCTGTAAACTTATATTTCTTTTTATAAATAAAATTATAATTTGGGGTACTTTATGAATGACATACTTTCCGATATCCAATTTATTTGAAATTTGGTATGCATGATGTGAATGACTTGGACCTAATATTCCAACAGTTGTATCGGCAAAATATTATTTTCACAAAAGGATATCGAGGGGTGTAAGAGTAAAAAATTTTACATTGGGTGTAAACGGATCTCTCCCCTTTTAATTATTTTAAAGGGTATTTTGTAAAACAATGATTTGCTTTGACTTTCGAAAATGATCAAATATTTTGGAACATCCTAAAATGTAAAAAGTGATCAAAGAAAGTGGAACGGAGGGAGTATTATTTTTCAGGCCTATTTCGTGCTGCAAATTAACCAAGATAGGATACGATCTAGGCATTTCATCCTAACAAAACTCTCTTTTGAAGAACACCATCTCATTTCGACTCTTCAGCGTAGGACAAAATATTGTATTAGAAGCAAGGGGATTTCTTCTCATAATGATAGAGGTGCTAAACTTTCTAATTCAGTTGAACGCATTATGCATTCAACATAATATGAAAATTTTCCATAAGAACTAATTTAAAAGTATATATGATAGTGGGAAAACTAATTTTGAGAAAACAAACTAATGACCAATGGGCGACGAAGCTAGAAATTTAGTTCAAGTGAGGCAAACTTTAGCTGGTTGTTAGTATTTTCTCATAAATAAAAAATCAAGGATGTTTTTGTTCTTTCTTTATTTTATTATTATTATTTTTTAATCTCCTGATAAGTGAGGTAGAAAAAATTGTTAAAATTTATAATAATCTTGATATTTGAATTATATTTAAAAAAAAATAAAATAATAAGATACTGGGTAGGATTGGGGCTTTTATGGGAAGGAAAAAGTAAAAAATGAGAGAGGTGGGAAAGAAAAATGAAGAGAATTTAAAAAATTCAGTGAGTAAATGTAGAATTTGAAAAGGTCTGAGGTTTAAAAAAAAAACAAATTCAGGTAAGGCAGTTGTCCCACCTGAGTTCAACAGGGCTTCGTCCATTCCATTTAATTTTCAAAGACTTACTGTTTAGAGAGGGCAGAGTCCAAAAGTACTCCCATCTTTAGGGCGTCAATTCATGGAGGAAGTGCTAGCTGCATGTCCACTTAACTCATGGGAATAAGGTTTGCAAGTGGTTCAGGAATTCCCTAGCCTATTGTCAATTTGGCAATTTGAAAACATTAGTTAGGGCTCAAGTCTAAGACTATGTTTAACAAAATAAAATTCTAAAAGAAAATGCAAAACGACTACATATGTATACCAAAAGCTGGACACTTTCATTTATTGTAAAAAATAAAAGATTGGACATATTTTGGTGGCCAGAAATGCTTTATATTGCAGCAAGAGTCAAATAGCACATGATTTGGAGTATATTTCTAGGTTTTGCGCCAGATGCTTCATGATGCTTTTGCCTCTTTTCATTCAAAGAAAAAAAAGATAAAAAACAAAGTAGGAACTCATGCAATAGACATTAATTGGTTTTACATAGCAAAACAAATGAAGGTGGAGGTGGTACTACCAATTGGATGGTCCTTCAATATATTGTCCAGATCCTTCGCGAATCTTTCCATGGCTTGGCTAGGCAACAAAATGGGCACCACCACCCCCTTCTCCCCTCTCTTATTCGTAAATGGTATTAGAAAGGTTCGAAACTCTGGCTCATCGTCTATCCCGACCTTCGCTGGACCATCATAAACTGCCTTTCCCCACTCAAAGTCCACCTCTTCAAACCTGGCACGCGTCACGTCCGACACAAAGTAGTTCTTCATCGTCGAAGGATAACCTCCCGGCCGACTATTCATCACCATAAATTCTGCCACTGACTTCATGTACTCATGGGTCACGTTATTTTTAGCCTTCCTCACCAACTCCAACGCGTACGCCAATGGGTTTTGAACCAACTTCTCGGCCGTCACCAACTCCAACGCGTACCCCAATGGGTTTTGAACCAACTTCTCGGCCGTTGTCAAGGCCGTCGAGAATGCAATCACGTTGCCGTAGTACCCAGCCAGCAACAGAGGGTTTAACCCTGCGCGTGCGTTGACGAAAACGTTACTTTGAACAAATTTTCAAAAAAAAGTTTTTTCAAAATCTATCGTTTAAATGATACCCATTAACCTGTCACACAAGATAATCATGTCACAATTACAGGAAAGATAGAAAGGATGGAGCTAGGGAATGAGATTGTTAGTATTTTTTATTTTCATTTTAGGTATATGCATAAAAAAGTACTCAAATATTGTATGAAGGGACAAGCGAAAAGGATTGTCGGCTAGGAGTGGTCAAGGCTGTTCCTCACATTCAAATAGAAACAAAGGGGAGGTTATTTTTACCCTTTATTTTAGGGGAAATTAGCAATAACCCCTATTAGGGGATTGCTGTTAACAAAAAGCCCACCATAAGAGTTTTTAACTCTAAAACCCCTTTTTAAAAAGATTATTTAAATAAAAGAAAATATTTTTTGAAAAATACCCGTTTTAACCTTTTATATTTACAAACCGAATCGTGGGTTTTATATTACAAACCGATTTGAGAGAGAGAGAGAGAGAGAGAGAGAGAGAGAGAGAGAGAGGGAGGGAGGGAGGGAGAGGAGCGGCGATCAAGCTCTGACTAGTAGATCAAACTGATTGTTCAACGGTGATCGTCTCCAGTGGTCGAGGCTCAATGGGGATCTGGTAGTGAGGAATCAATGGCGAAGAGGAGCAAGATCAAGCTCCGACCACTAGATTGGACTGGTTGTTTGATGGCGATCGTCTCCGGTGGTCGAGGCTCAACGTGGATCTGGTAGTGAGGAATCAATGGCGAAGAGGAGCAGGATCAAGCTCCGACCACTAGATTGGACTGGTTGTTTGATGGCGATCGTCTCTGGTGGTCAAGGGCCGACGGCAAGCGTGCCTCAATGGCATGAGACTCGATGGTCGAGGCTCGACGGTGATCCGGCAGTGAGAGAATCAATGGTGGCTGATGTGGGGAGGCGACAGGGATGGGGCGGGGCTGGTGGTGAGTCGCCGATGACGTTGTCAACGACAACTGGAGAAACCAGATCTAGATTTTTTTTTTTTTTTTGGTTTGATAGTGGGTTTGAAGGGAAAAGGGTTGTGGTTTTGATTTGCATTTTTAATTTGTTGCATGGTGATGGAGATACTACAGTGAGGATGGTGTGGGTTTGCTAGAGTTTGATGATGGTGGTTTTGGTGGTTATCAACAAGTTTGGGGTTTTATGGCAGGGGTTCACAGTGGTTGGTTTGGTGTGGTAAAGGAATGGTGGTGGATTAAGGTTTGTAATGTTATTATGTGGTATATAATTTTTTCAAAACACACAATAGTTAATTGTTACTATTGTCTGTGTAATTTTTTCAAATCACACAACAGTAAACTATTACTATTGTATGTGTAAATTTTTCAAAGCACACAATAGTAAACTCTTACTATTGTCTGTGTAAATTTTTTAAAGCATACAACAGTAAACTGCTACTATTTGTCTGTGTAAATTTTTCAAAGCACACACCAGTAAACTGTTCACCTTCACCATGGTTGTCAATGGCGGGATGGAAAAGGTAGATCAAGCGGAAGGGGGAATGAGAAAATAATTTGTTGCAAATCTGGAAACCAAATCTGGTGATAGCATAATAAAAGGTAGATTAAGACCCTTGCTTCTCTTCTCCTAGCCTGTTCGTTGCAAATCTGGAAACTAGCAAATATTGTTGTGATTCAGACAGCCACTTCATAGTTGCCAGAATCACATTTGTAGCTTGATCGGTGGTGGCTAAAAGTGGGAGGCAATGGAACCACGGGAGAGAGGGAGAGAATGTGGGGAAGTGGGAAAAAAATGGCACGGTTTGTAACTTGATTTAAATTGTAAAACAGGGGTATTTTTGTCACTATGGGGTCAAAAGGGGTTTTTACAAAACTGTTTTTCATTTAGGGCCTATTGTAAAAATACTCTTATACTTAGGGGCTATAGCCAAAAATCCCTTAATTTTATTTGTATTCTCATTTATTTTAATTTTTTAAGATTTTATGAAAATAATATTAAATATTTTCATGAAAACTAGTAGCATTATTTACTAGAAAACATCATTTTGAACAACTTTGTGGAAAAATACTTTTTTTAACATTTATCATCGTTTAAGTAGATTTTTTTGATCATTTACAATCTTTATTTTATCTTTGACCAAAAAATATCTTAACAAATCCACTTTGCTCCACTCTTATTAGATTATGACATCACATCAATCATGTCACAGTCACATGACAATATCACATCACGATAAGATTTTGAAATAAAATCCTTAACAAGCGCCCAATTTTATCCGTTGAGTAGTTAGTAGTTAGTATTCACTGATCCTGTTGGTTCTCTTTTGAATCTTGAAGGTGTCAATGGTATGCAAATTATTTTCTTCAGATCTGGCCTTTCTTTGGGACACTACTTGATTTCTATTGCCCATTAACAAAGACCGGAGAATGAAACAATACTCAAATTCTTATGCGCGAACCTGCCCGTGTATATCAACTTGTTACACCGACTCACATCATACCTACTGTAATTCTACCACGTCAATCCAATTAGAATAAATATATAAAAAAATGCTCTACATCATGTCGTCATCTTATTTCATGTACAAAAGGTAGAAAAATTAAGATTTTAGGGCCTTAGCTCTATCATGACCCAAAAATTATTAGGTCATAATCAAGCATAATAAAATAAGTTTGTTTTAAGTAAAACATTTAATTTGACGGGGAAGACCCGTATAAAAAGTTCATACTTTTTTTAAAAAATTAGCATGACCCATCTGTATGTAAATAGGACATGCCATAATAAAATTTGTAAGTTATAACCTATTGAAAATATAATAATAAAGTTTCTGTCAACCATCTTGGTATTATCACATGCATCATAATTCATATGAAATAATAAAACTTAGCTAGCTACTAAATTAAAATATTATAGTCATTCATAATTAACACATATCCAGTGCCTATTGGCTAAATACAAATTCATATTTATTACATCCTGATTACTCTATATAATTATTCCATCATTAACATAATTGGAAAAGTCCCAACATAGCATAACATCAAGCATGTATCATGGCGAAGTCCCTCCAGTTTTTACGTTCTCTAAAAATGTCAATAAATATAGGAGTGAGTAAAATTCGGTAAATATAATTTTCATAAATAATTAATCATGGCATGATAATAAATAAAAAAATAAAATCATAATAAATAAAATAAGATACATGAATGCCATGCGATGAAATAAAAAGTGTGACTCCATGTCTAATTTACATAATTCTATCAATTACCCAACTTCTCCTGAAAAATTCATTGCACGCAAAATAGGGGAATGACCCACCCTCAAGAGGACAATATAGCAGTAGCCTTAAACTCGGGACAACACAACAATAGCTCCAATTATAGAATGGGAAAATACAACAAGCTAGACATCTTTAGATCGCAAGTAGTCTAATTAAATAAACCAAGTATTTATTAATTCAAAAATTCATGCATTATTATGCCAATGACGATACGTACGTCAACCAACCATAATATATATATATATATATATATATATATATATATATATATATATATATAAATTTAACCAAATAAATTTCTAAATAATAACACAATTCAAATCATGGTTTCGCCACTTAAAATATAATGTATATTTGGCCACTTAAAATATAATGTATATTAACCCAATACAATTATTCTAACATGTACAAGCTAGGGAAAAAAAAACAATTTCTAATGTATTCATAATTTATAAACCCACAATCATTAAAATAAAAAAAAAAAAAAAAAAAAAAAAAAAAAAAAAAAAAAACTCAATATTTAAGCATGTATACTAGACTTCATAACATCTAACACATGTATCAACATTAGTAATACAAGGTTCATGCCGAAAACACATAATACATGTCTTATATATAACCAACATATATGCAAGAAGATAATCATAACATTATCATCATAAAATGGTTAAAAACCATAAAAATTAGACCTATCTTATGATTGATGAGGAGAAATGCAAGATAAATGAGAATGGAGATGAGAATGCAGGATAACCCAAGCTTAGAATGTGAAACCAAGTTTCAAAATCTAAATGCAAGATTGGATGATCCAACCCAAGAGAAATGCAAGCAAGCCTTCAAGAACACCAAATCTAGCCTCCAAATTAAGTAACATACAAGAGCTCAATATGAGAATTCAAGCCATAAACCTTCTCTCTCTCTCTCTCTCTCTCTCTCTCTCTCTCTCTCTCTCTCTCTCTCTCTCTCTCTCTCTCTCGCTCTTATTTTTGTAGGTTAAAAATGCTGAAATATAATGAGGGGTTAATTAAATGACGTGTTTAATTAGGTGGTTTTAAATGAGTATGGGAGGAGTAGCTGTGAGTCAAAGATTTCAAATGTCTGAAATTTTTTAAAACCAAACATTGAAAATAACCCTCACTAAAATTTTCATACGTCCTAATAGACGTTTGAAAGTAATAACTAATTCAGACATCTGAAACACCGAAAAACATAAATTGCTGAAAACAAGTGTAAGTAAGGCTACTCCTAACCATGTCCTACTAGTTCCTACTCATTATATCCCTCGGCAATTTATGACAAAAATATAACCTTGATCCCTGACCCTCATTATAGTGCTACATTTTGAAAGCTTGGCTCTCGTGCTAGTACGTAAGTTGAGCTTGCTCCTTGCTTGTGAGGTTTATATTATTATATATTATTATTATTTCACCTTACCAGGAAAGCCTAATCCGAATTATTTGGAATAATCAGCTTTAGGGATCAAAGTAAATTCATCAGGTTTGTCATGCATATTGTTACAACCGGCTCCTAACTTGAGTGGCATGCACCATATATATATATATATATATATATATATATATATAGATATGAATTAATGCCAAACTCCTACAAGGCCAGTTGGTGACAAGAACGGCCTAGCATGAACCTTGGCCAAGAGTGGTCGAGTAAGGAATCTTATCTTGGGAATAGAAAAGGTCTATATTCACAGAAAAAAAAAATGTTATACATGAAGAGGATAAAACTATAAAAGGCTCATTTTGATACAAGGAAACACATTCATTCCCCAGCCATTTAAGACCAAGGCCATGTTTGTTTATTTGGAATAGAATGAATTGAATGGAATCTCATTTCAAAAAGTATGTTTGAATGAGGTAATTTGAATGGGAATGGAATCAAACAGTATGTCTATAAAACCATTTCAAATCACCGGCCTATTATTCCATACTACTTTAAGCATGAAATCTGATTCCATTTCCATCCATTTCATTTCAGCTAAACAAACATGGCCTAAGTACTTACAAACTAGTTATCAAATCAATAAACGTGCAAATATAAATAGACAGTAAGATATGAGGAATATGTTAGGTTTACTAGTTTTGGTTGGATCATTGGTGGGTGTCAAGACTTAAAGTCAATACATTTGAAAAATATTTAAACATCTCAACCAACATAGTTGAAAGAAGACTGACGAACCAAATTCACTAGTTTTATGTACCCATTTTAGCAGCTAAGACTTCAATGGTATTACTGTAATTATAATTAAAAGTAAGCCCTTGAATGCGTTGAACATCACCCACATTCCACTTATTGAGGAAAAGAAGGGTTGAAGTCTCAACTAGCACACAACGGAAGTTGAACTGCTCATTGAGATGGACCGTTGGGGTGTGTTTGGGTTTGTATTGGACGTGAGCACGTGACACACCTTAATACTCCTTCCCTTGTTGTTGTATTTTTATTTTTTATTTATTTTACTTTTGGGATGTTTCAAAATTGTCGTTGTATATATATATTCAAAAAGTAAATGATTTTTTTAATTGATTTCCTATAATACCATTTCTCCTAAGTATCTTACTTTTTTCTAATGCTATGTACCCTTAAGAAAAAAATTAGAATGTTAAAACACATAAATTGATGTAAAAACATTTAAAAGGATTTTTTTTAAAAACCGTGTTTATTCAAAGGGGACAATCTATTGGGAACATGAGGAATGATAATAACGTATCAAAGTATATTATTATTATTATTATTATTATTATTACTCCTTCCATTCTACTTTGTTTGATTATTTTTTACCAAACTTAAGGTAATGCATTTAATGCATTGTCATGTTATCCCTTTTTTTTTTAATTTTCCGATTCTGCCTTTTATAATAATTTTAAATATTGTGAAGGGTATTCTGGGAAAGTAAACTAATGATTTGCTTTGACTTTTGAAAATGATAAACATTTTGAAATATCCTAAAATTTAAAAAAGTGATCAAACAAACGGGAACAAAGAGAGTATTATTTTTCTAGCCTATGTTGTGCTGCAAATTAACCAAGCTATAAGATACAATCTAAGGCATTTCATCCTGTATATCAAAACTCTCTTTTGAAGAACACCATCTCATTTCGACTCTTCAACATAGGACAAAATATTGTATTGGAAGCAAGGGGATTTCATCACATAATTTTCTGAACAGCAGGATTTCATCACATTATGTGGTGCTAAACTTTTTAATTCAGTTGAACGCATTATGCATTCAACATAATATGAAAATTTGTCTTAAGAAATAATTTTAAAGTATGACAGTGCATGGGAAAACTAATTTTGAGAAAACCAAACTAATGACCAATGGGTGACGAAGCTAGAAATTTAGTTCGGGGAGGTAAACTTTGGTTGGTTTTCAGTTTTTTATCGTAAATAAGAAAATCAAGGATGTTTTTGTTCTTAATTTTTTTTTTTATTATTTATTTCCTGCTATGTGAGGTAGAAAAAATTGTTATAACTTATTATAATCTTGATATTTGACTAATATTCAAAAAAATGGGAAGGAAAAAGTAAAAAAATAAGAGAAGTGAGAAAGAAAAATAAAGAGAAATTAAAAATTGAGTGAGTAAATATAGAATTTGAAAAGGTCTGAGGTTTAGATAAAACAGAATTCAGATGAGACTGCCTCACCTGAGTTCAACAAGGCTTCGTCCATTCCATCTAATTTTCAAAGACTTACTGTTTAGAGAGGGCAGAGTCCAAAAGTACTCCATCTTTAGGGCGTCAATTCATGGAGCAAGTGCTAGCTGCATGTCCACCTAACTCATGGGAATAAGGTTTGCAAGTGGTTCAGGAATTCCCTGGCCTATTGTCAATTTGGAAATTTGAATACATTAGTGAGGGCTCAACTCTAAGACTATGTTTAACAGAATGAAATTCTAGGAGTAAAAGAAAATGCAAACGAAAAAGTGGCAAATGGCAGCACTGCATATGTATATCAAAAGCTGAACACTTCCATTTATTGTCAAAAATAAAAGAGTGGACATATTTTGGTAGCCAGAAATGCTTTATATTGCAGCAAGAGTCAAATAGCACATGATTTGGAGTATATTCATAGGTTTTGCGCCAGATGCTTCATGATGCTTTTGCCTCTTTTCATTCAAAGAAAAAACAAGAAAAAAACACAAAGTAGGAACTCATGCAATATACATTAATTGGTTTTTACATAGCAGAACTAATGAAGGTGGAGGTGGTACTACCAATTGGATGGTCCTTCAATATATTGTCCAGTTCCTTCGTGAATCTTTCCATGGCTTGGCTAGGCAACGAAATGGGCACCACCACCCCTTTCTCCCCTTTCTTATTCGTAAACGGTATTAGAAAGCTTCCAAACTCCGGCGCATCGTCTATCCCGACCTTCGCCGGACCACCATAAACTGCCTTTCCCCACCCAAAGTCCACCTCTTCGAACCTGGCACGCGTCACGTCCGACACAAAGTAGTTCTTCATCGTCGGAGGATAACCTCCCGGCCGACCATTGATCACCATAAAATCTGCCACTGACTTCATGTACTCATGGGTCACGTTATTTTTAGCCTTCCTCACCAACTCCAACGCGTACCCCAATGGGTTTTGAACCAACTTATCCGCCGTCGTCAGGGCCGTCGAGAATGCAATCACGTTGCCGTAGTACCCAGCCGGCAACGGAGGGTTTAACCCTGCGCGTGCGTTGACAAAAAACGTCACGCGCGTCTCATCGGCTGGGTCGAGTTGGGCGGCGATAGTACGGCATCGCCACGCGTATGCGGTTAGCAGTTCGAATGTTGAGCATGCGCGGAGGTGAGGCGGTAGCGATTGCCGGAGTGTGGAGAACTCGGTTGGGCCGAAGAAGAAAGTGCGGCGGGTCATGTCGTTGAGGGAGAGGGAGCCATAGGGGTCGGGCACTTGGTCGTACTCGCGGTGCGTGCATGTCACGCGTGGTGGATCCCTGGCTTTGAGAAGCTCCCTCCGCCACACGGGTAGGACAGAGGGAGTAGGGTTGCCACGTGCCATTTCGCCGATTGCAGTCATGAATTGGACTAGACCGGCTGCGTCAGCCATTGTGTGGTTGAGCCGGAGGGCGAAAATAAAACCTCTGCACTTCAAGCGGGTCACCTGTTTTTCATAACAAAACACGGGTTAATTAAAAGAGTACTTAAAAAAATAAATAATAAAAGGAAAATGTTGATTTGGTGACTTCTTCCCAAACTAATTGCAAAAACTGGACTTGAACTTACCAAAAAAAAAAAAAAAAAAAAAACACTGGACTTGACTGTTGTGTTACTAATCGATTTATAGCAAGTAACAAATGAGTTCTGTGACATGTCATTTCTTTGCAATCAGTTTGGGAAGCAATCACCAACCAAAATTTTCCCATAAAAATAGTACTTGGCATGATTCTAAATAGTTCTTAGCGTGATGATATCAAGAGTGGCTATGGGTTATTATTATTTTTTTCCTAAGAACATTGACCTCCCAAAAAGGTAATTGTCATGAAATCATTTTTTTAATATAAAATGAAGTACGCAAAATGACATATGTCTTAACTTTTCTGGCTTTTAGCTAGTGATTGTTTTCTTTCGTTATAACTTGTAAGGATTATTACGAGTGTTGATCTTGTAACATAATCATATTATCTTCTTATTGTCATTTTCTCAGTTATTGGTCCTTCTAAGGTTCAAACGAATAGCAAGCAATAATGGACTCTTAGTTAATTAATAAAATGCTTAAAATTTTAAATTAGTTATTTAATAATAAGCCAATGACAAGACAGTCTAATAACATTCTTTTCATTTTGTTGAGTAAGCAATCTCAGATTCAAATTTACAAAAAAAAAAATATATGATATTCATTTGTTGGTACTAGGGGGAACTAGAGGTTTGGGTAAATTTTATAAATTGTAAAAATTTTACACAAAAAGAAAAAAAAAGAAAAAAGATTAAAATAGAACTTTGCTTTGATGTGACCTAGTTAAATTCGGAATATTCTAGTACTTCTTCCATCCCACAAAAATATATCAAGTTTGACAAAATACGCAGTTTAAAAAAACCTATAATTATATTGACTTCTCATTTATTAAATTTCATTTTTGTAAAATACCCTCCCTACTTATTGTTATTGAGTTGTATAAAAAATAATTCTTGAAATAAGAAAGGGTAACACAAAAAAATATTTAAAAAAATTATTAGACTTTTCAAAATGATCAAACATTTTAAAACAAAAAAAAAAAAAAAAGTTATAAAATAATTTATCTTTATGGGAAAGGAGTAATATATTAGTCTGTCTGTCTCTCTCTCTCGTCTTTCTGTTTTTTTCCTCGGTGGGTGGCGGCAAAGCTTATGATAAGTTAGTGAATCTAAACTAGATTAGAGCCTAACATCTATGAGAGTAAGCCTGACATACCCTTGGTTTGGTTAATAAAAAATAATTAGTCAACGCTGTCACAAGTTGAAATGTCACCATCTGAAAGTAGGAGATGGATTACCACTCCTAAATAAAATATTAGCAATCAGAATCTGACGTCATGAACTAATCTATTCACCAATTCAAATAGTTGATCTTCCTTACACGTTTCTGTAGCATTATCTAAAGATTTCTCCACAGTTTTAATTAAAAGCATTAAAAAATAAAATGGTGCAGCTAGAGATAATCCAATCAAGAGTATAAAGCAATTAAATTTATACGATAGTCATTATTTTAGTTTGTAATGAAAGGGATAATTGAACCATTGATGAGATCCTTCTTAAAAACAACTCCTTTAGCACATGCTTACGAGAGTACGCCAGAAGCTACATTGAAAAAATGGGGTGGTTATTTGTCACCCATAGTGTTATTTGCGCCATTTTTTATTTTTTTAATGAAAATTAGCCGCATTATTTATTAGAAAACGTTATTTAAAATGATTTTTCCAAAAAAAAAAAAATATCAAAAATCTGTCGTTGAAGTAAACATTTTAGACAAAAATGAAACATAACTTATAAATGGCCGAGTAGTATGTACACTAAAACATGGAATTTGGAAAACATTTCTTTTGCAAAATTATTCAAAATGATGTTTTTTTATTTGTAGATATCGTGGTCAAATTTCATAAAACTTTTAATTTTTTTAATAAAACATTGATAAACTAAAACAAGTAGAAGGTGTAACTAAAATTGAATGGTAACAATAGTTGACCGCTTGAAAAATATTATGTATGCCCGATTTATGTTCACAAGGCCCATTCTTCCATTTGGAAGCTTAAATGGCCCTTTAGAGTATCTAAGAATCGTTTTCATTTTATTGGCCTCATTTATTTTTTGGGATCTTCCAAAATTATTATCACATTAAAAAAATCAATGATTCTTTTTACTTAATTTCCTAAACTACGCTTAAAAGTGTTTTTTTTATATTTTTTATCCCAATCTTTTGTACACTTGAAGGCAAAATTAGAAAATTAAAACATATGTTCTAATGTGAAAACATTTAGGGTTTTCTAAAAGAAAAAAAAAAAGGTGCTTTTTTAAGGAAACAATCAATTAGGAACGGAGGGAGTATGTTTAAATGCGAGAATCTATGATGAGATAGTGTGCCATCAAAATCCATGGAGCAACATCATTTAATATGCAAAATGGTGAGCCAACACAATAATTTAAATCTTTCAATGGGGACATTTTATACGGGTAGTAACAAAATCCAAATTTGAAATACAAAAAATTTTCATAGAAAAAATCAACTTATTAAATTTTGTTCAACTACGTAGCCGTTTTGTCCACTAAGATGAAATCAATGCTATTAAACATTGTCACCATCATGGATCCTTACAAAATTAGAGATTAGTCTAATGTGGTTAGATATATCTTTCTCAATTGTCATAATCAATACATGGTGACCGGGTTACCCCCCATGACCCCGTCAACTAGGGTAGGATGGTTTCTTAAAGATAACTTCTTGTCTGTTTACTCAATCGTTATATTGGTTTCCTTGTTTGAACAATAATTAATCAATTAATTAATTTTTTAGTAGATAAGAAAAGTACTCTTACAACGACTTGGTGGGAAATTAATCTTTTTAGTAGATAAGAAACCCTTTTTATAACCTCTTGGTGTGGCAATAATTCAATAAATAATAATACTTCGTATAAATATCAACCCCTAGTGAGACCTGCCAATTTAGTCAGGCTTCCGGGCACAAATTTGACTCGAGTTCACAATTGTGCAAAAACAAACTTGAACTATGGGTTGAAAGGGGCCGGGGATGCAGTGTTTGTGTTTTTTTTTTTTTTTGTTCAATCCTTTACAATCTCCAAATGAGTAATACGCCTCCCTTTTACAAAGGCAGGCCATGTTTGACAAAATACGGGAGTTGAAGAAAATGACATCATTGCATTGATTTGTCATTTATTAAACTCCGTCAATTGACTCCATCTTTCTAGAAAAATACCCGATCTGTTTTTTTTTTTTTTTTTTTTTTTTTTTTTTAATTTTTAATTTTTTATTGGGTTTTGTATTGAAAGTAATTATTGAAATAACAAAGGGTAATATAGGAAACTTAAAAAATTTAAGATTTGACTTTTCAAAGCAGGCAAACATTTTGGGACATAAAATGTAGTAAAAATGGCCTATCTTTGTAAGAAGAAGGAAGGGAGTATTATCTATCCCTTATTTTTTATTCCCCCAATTTCTTTTTCTAAGGTCACATTAACACATGGTGATTTCATATTTTTTTTAAGTGCATGCCATGTAAGCAGTCACATCAGAAGAGAAAAAACATTTTTAGAGATTACTAATATTTTCCTAAAAAAAAGGAATTTAAAAAAAAAATGCCGAAGCAATTTCCATACCTGAATATGCAACAAAGGGCAGCCAAGGAGGTCACCAGAGCCTGGGACAACGTAATTTAGCTCCTCCATGCATGGGAAGGGAGGACTTAGTGCATCACCAAACTGTTCAAGGGTAACATCAGCATCAGCCTCTGTGAACATGACACCCTCACCTGTGCACTCAACAATAAGGTTGCCCCCAGGCCCTTCCCTAAGCCTACCAGCAAATGGGTAGTAATACACAAGTGTTTGTGCAAGTGCATCTTTTACCACCTTCACAGGGTCTCTCCCTCTCATCAAGGGATTGCTATGATAAAACTCTATGACTTGGATATGCATCCTCAAACCTCCTTGATCATCGATATCTGAGAGTTGTTTGGATTCATGAGGTGTCAGCTTTGCCGGACGGACCAGTTCTGGTTCGGCCCTTGTCACTTTGAAGACTAGAGATGTGGGTGCTGCCATGGTAGATGATGAACTGTGGGAAACCAGTTTAGTTGTGGTGTGTTGTATTTTCTTGGAACCGATATCTGTTTTTATAGGGAGAGACCCCTGTAGATGCATGCATACTATTTCTGTTTAATTTACGTAACACACAAAAAAATCCAATATTTACTCAACATTAAGGCTTCGTTTGGTACCACCTACGATGATTAATCAAGTATAATTTTGAGCTAATCCCATTGAATTAATCGCGCGTGACATAGTCCTCTGCTGGCCGCGACGAAGACAAAGTCAAACATAACAAAGTCAAACTTCTCATCTAACACTCTACATAGAATAGAATAAAAAATGGGAAAAAAAATGATAATAATTGTTGGAGGGTAGCCAACTTTCAAATTAAAAATGGGAGCGTTGCAGTTTTTGAAGGCAAGAAAACTTATCGGATAAGGCTTGCAATTTACAAACCCCAAACTGGACAGCCTGACGAATAGAAATCATCATTTTGATTTAAAAAAGAAAAAAGAAAAAAGAAAAAAGAAGACAAATAGAAATCATATATCTAACAGATAAAGAATGCAATCAGGTAACAACTAGCACTCCACCAACAGGAAAAGTCAATTAGCTATTGTTGAAACACTAAAAAATTAACGTAATCCACGTAACAAAAGAAAGGATGGACCAGGGAAGGATTATAGACATGGTTTTTGGAAACAGTTCCGGTTTTTGACTTAGCCATGGTACGACTAATTCCCGGTCCTCGTCTTTTCCGCTGTACTCGGAAAAAAACGAGGACCGGGCATTTGCATTAGGTGAAGGTAAATTTGTCGGCGGCAGTGGAAACGAAGTGGGATGCCTTACCTTACGGGAACAGACGTGGTCCTCTTTGGTATGATCATTGGCACCCACTTGGTCTTCTCGCCCAACGATTTGGTCAGCGAGTCACTTGGGCTCCCCACTTTTATTGCTGAAGTAATGGAAATCCAGGCTTCTATTCCCCGGGCCCTACCTTGATGTCTAATACTGATACCACTGATAGGGTTGTTTGACTCCCATCTGTTCTTGGTAGCTTCACCACCAAGCCAATGTGGGATGCCTTACGGGGCAGACAACCTGTGTTGGACTGGCATAAAATGGTTTGGTTCTCCAAAGCCATCAGGAGGCACTTTTATTTTATGGCTAGAAAATATTATTATTATTATTTCTATCAGAATGAAAAAAACAAAAGGACCATTTGGTTCTCCAAAGAAATCAGGATTCAGGAGGCACTTTTTTATTTTATGGCTAGTAATTCTTTTTATTTATTTATTTATTTTTTTGCTAGTAATTATTCATGATAGACTCATAACCCAAGATAAATTAGTTGCATAGGGTCTCATTCAACTTTACATGCCCCTTCACATTTGAGATGTTGGGTAAGGTTCTAAATCTTAGTAATATCCATAGAACTCCCAGATATTGGCAAAATGAATTTCTTTGGGCTATGCATATCCTTAAAGGCAACTCTTTTGGGACTATTATCAAGAAACTGGCCTGGTCAACAACAATTTACCATATATGGAGGGAAAGAAACCACAGGTTGTATGAAAATCGATTTCAAAACTCAGCTGCAATTATTGGCACATAATGGATGATGTTTAGATATAGAGCTTTTGGCTTCAAGGGCATAAAGACAATGCTTTGAAGGTTGGTGAGTGAGTAATAATCCCTGCATGGTTTCTAGCTAGTTGGCAAGTTTGGTGAAGCAGTAATAATCCCTAACTTGTAATTGCAGCTTTTGAGCATGCAGACTCCACAAAAATGAAATGGAAAATGCTATTTGCCCAAAAAAATATTTCCCCTTAATTTAATATCGCAAATGATGTAGTGACATAACAACTCACAAAAAAAAAAGCGCACTATGTATCCTAAAACAAAAAATTTCCAAATTGAAGATCACAAATAAGGTGGCATCCTGGTTTTAGATCTAAGTTATCAAATTCAAATGTAAGATGGTTATGTTGTCACAATCATTTGGCATATATGGGATGTTGAATTTAGGAAATTTTTTTTGGCACAAATTGCATTTTCCAACCCACAAACTTGAATTTGAAATATTAGATCCAATATCAAGATGCCGCCTCATTTGGGATCTTAAATTTGAAGAAAAATTCCAAGATATATAGGCATATAGCATAGCAACTTTCCTATGAGAGGGAAGTTGTTATGGGAATCAAGGGGGATGGACAACCTCCGTTGTGTATCCCAAGAGCTCGTTGGAAAAGCTGTTAGGTGTTACATCCTCCTATATATTAATTATGAAGGTAGTTGATGGAAAGTATAATACTAGTATATCTTTTGTACAGATTTAATGCATGTAGATCACTTTTGTCAAACTTTGAAGTTCCACCAAAACTCCTTTAAATGCAAAACTTATTGGCTAGATCTACCAAATTAATTAAGAATGTGCTATGGTGGTTATCTAAGGTTTATAAAC
This sequence comes from Liquidambar formosana, assembly GCA_039720395.1. Classification (NCBI taxonomy): domain Eukaryota; kingdom Viridiplantae; phylum Streptophyta; class Magnoliopsida; order Saxifragales; family Altingiaceae; genus Liquidambar; species Liquidambar formosana. The sequence goes on along the minus strand of CM077820.1, from coordinate 18,528,564 downwards.
TGGTTTGGGCTTGCAAAAATATCTACATCACCCATGTTCAAAATTTTAAAGCTGTTAATTAGTTTTTCAACTCTCTCTATCGATCCCACACATCATCCGCATTTATTTTGGACTTTGAGTGAGGTGAAGCAATCCATATAACAATTAAAAATGATGGTTAGGGCTCATGTCCAAGTCTATGGTTAACCAATAAAACTAGAAAAGCAAGAAAATGAAAAACGAAATTGTGGGAGAAAGCACTATCTCAAAGATGGACACACACGGTACATTACATAACCAAATTTCGTGACGTTCACTTGTTGAACAAATTCAATTTCACCCATACGAAGATCATATATAGGCATTGGTTTATAGAGCAGAAGTAATGAACGTGGAGGTGGTACTACCAACTTGATGGCCCTTCAACATGCTATCCATCTCCTTCACGAATCTTTCCATGGCAGGGGCAGGCAGGCAAATGGGCACCACTAGACCTTTCTCTCCTTTATTATTCGAAAACCGAATATGAAAACCTGCCACCTCAGGCAAGTGGTCTCCCACAACCTTAGCCAGCCCACAATAAGCTGTTTTTCCCCACCCAAAGTCCACCTCATTGAATTTGGAACGTGTCACGTCCCACACAAAATATGTCTGCGACATTGCACCAAACCCTACTGGTTGACCTTTCATCACCATAACATCTCTCACTGACTTCATGTACTCATGGGTCACAGAATTTTTAGCCCTCCTTACCAACTCCAGTGCATACCCTAATGGGTTTTCAAGTAGCTCCCCGGCGGTTGTCAGAGCAGCCGGCAATGGAGGGTTAAACTTGGCGCCTGCATTAACAATGCACAGCAGCGAGATCACCTCGGCTGGGTCAATTTGGAGGGAAATAGTACGGCACCGCCACAGGCATGCAGTTACTACCTCAAATGTTGAACATGCACGGAGGTGAGGAGGCAACGACCTAAGGAGTGTGGAGACCTCAGTAGGGCCGAAGAAAAAATTGCGGTGGGGCATATGGTGGTAGGAAATTTGTACTCCGCCATTGGTGTCGGGCATTTGGTGGTAGTCATGGTGCGTGCGTGTCACGGTTGGGACGGAGGGGGCAGGCTCACCTCGTGCCATCTCGGCCACTACAGCCATGAATTGGACCAGCCCGGTTACGTCAGTCAACGGGTGGTTGAGCCGGAGGGCGAAGACGAAACCTCCACACGTCAGGCGTGTCACCTATTCATTGGTCACATATCACCTTTTCAATTGCTTATTATCCTTTTAAGAATTTATTTTTTTATTTTTTATTTTTTAATCAGTAAAGAACCCAACCGCACTAAACCACATCAACCAAAATTAAACAAACCAAAATACCAACAATGCAAAAGACAAACAGAAACCAGTGGTTGTTATGAAATCATTTTCTCGGGAGGCAAAAACAATTTCAATTGCTTGTTTAATTTGTTAAGAAATGTCAATTTAAAAGCAATGATTGGCACCCCACCTACTACTGATTGTTATGAAATCATTTTCTCTAACATAAATGACATATACTAATGTACAGGTATAAGATGACATATGCTGCCGGCCAACTTTTTCTCTGGGAAATAATTAATTAGTGATTATTCTCTTTTCTTATGATTTGTATAATGTATTCTGTTTGGCATCTTATTGTATCAATTTTCTCAGTTAGTGGTCCTTTTTGAGGTTCCAACGGATAGCAAACAGTTTAGGGTTCCCAGCTAACAAAAAGTCTTAAAATTATGAATTAATAAATCAATCAATCAAAATAGGATATTCTTTTAGCTAGTCATGATTTTCTCGCTCACATGTGGCGTGTGGTTTACTGCATGTAGCTTTGGAATATATTATGTTATTTATTTATTTATTTTGGTGGGGGGGAGGGGGCGCTAAATTTATAATTAATATGTTAGGCCTTGTTAAGCATTCAAATCGAAATTAAATAATTTCTCTATATTTCACATCATATTGAAGGCACAAATATCATCTTAAATTAAAATATTTTGAAAAGCTGGAGTTATCTCTATAATTGAAGTTATAAGATCAATTTTTAAAATCTATGAAATGTCATCATTTTAAATTTTCACTCATTTCTGATGATGACCATCTTTGTCTAAGAGCATCTCCAATGGTAGAGAGTTATATATTCTGGTGAGCTAAAAATTATTTTTTGCTCAGTGTAAAAATAGTTTTTTTACAGTGAAAATGGCTCTTTGTCATAGAGTACATAATTGATCCAATACAACAAAAATTATTTTTTAACTCATCCACTTTTCTATCTTTCTAACTACTATTGGAGGATGGAAGGGAGAAGAAAATGCAAACATGGCAAAATAGCTCAAAGCTCAACTATGAGCCAAATTTGACTCACAGTTTAGTTCTGAGCTATTTTAACTCATGATTTAACTCTCTTATTGGAGAAACCCCTTTTGCCTCTTTGAGATTAATATAACTTTAGTTCATGGTTTAACTCTCCCATTAATTGGACCTGTTTCAACAATGCATTATATATCATATTAAAAAAATTTAAGGAGTATGAAAAAATTTTAAGATCAAAAACAATTTTTTGTAAGAAAACATTTATTAGTGAAAGTCACATTTTTGAGTAACAACCAAACAAAAGGGAAAAAATGTTATGTACAACACTTTATATGCAGCACCAAAATATAGTACCTTATGAGGTATTATATGTATGGATCTAGAAACAAAACTGTACTTAGGCACTTAGGCGTGGGGTGGCCCTCCCCCCCCCCCCCCCCCCCCCCCCCCCTCTCTCCTCACTTCCAAAAAAATTGTCTTGATAAAGTAGTTTTTGGTGATCAGATTCGAAGCTAATACCAAAACAAAGTATTACCTGTTAACGTGTTACAAATTGATTATCAACCTACTATGAAATGACTACCAATGGATTTGGCATGGTTTTGGTATTATATTGCTAATGGTCACCAACGTAATTTACTAGTTTTGGTTTTTTAGGCACAATCAACCAATGGTCGTCCCTCCTAATCAGCACAATGATTCCTCACATGATCCTTTAAAAGTCAAATAGGCAATTTATATCCAAGGATAAAAAGCTAGAATTAATATATAAAAAGGTAAAATGTCCAAAATAATTAACAAAAAACAAACACCTTCTCCTATGGATCATTTTAGCTTATTTTCTTATTTATATATATATGTATTTTTTTAACGTTGGATTTACCCTGGATTTCTGTCAAACAAAATCATTGAGCACACTAAAAAGTAACGGTTGGTGGAAAGCATCTTGCCGAAGAAAATCACTGCTCAATTTCTACATATTAAGGTACACTTTTTTGGTTTTTTTTTTTTTATAAATCTTTTATTTATTTTTTTAAAAACCTTCTTCAAATTTATTGCTGCTGTCAACCCCTCTTCTTCTTCTTCTTCTTCTTTCTTTCTTTCTTTCTTCTTCATTTTTTTTTTTTTTCTGTGTCATGGTTTTAGAGAAGTATAAGTAAGTTTGAGTCATTTGCCTTCCATTCAATGTAGTAATATATTTAATCTTCAATCTTAATATGATTCTCATACTTGAAAGGTAAAATTTTTATTATTTATACTTTGGCCATAATGGATCAAAGCTCTTTCAATTTATTTAATAGCTCTTTTTGTTGATATGGGTTAGGTGCTACATCGGGTTCTGTACAAAGGGTGTTTCGTATTACAAAAAGTGAGCAAAAGTATTTTAATTAATTTAATCACTTTCCACCACTTTCCTAAGAGGAAATAAAATTGTACCAAAAAAAATCCAGCTAGTGGGAATTTCCAAACCTGAATAAACAACAAAGGGCGGTGAAGTAGCCCTCCAAATCCGTGGACAACGTAAAGCAGCTCGTCCATGCATGGGAAGGGAGGTTTTAGTGCATCACGAAACTGTTGAAGTGTAACATCAGCATCAGCCTCAGCCTCTGTGAACATGACACCCTCACCCGTACACTCCACAATAAGCTTGCCCCCAGGCCCTTCCCTAAGCCTACCAGCAAATGGGTAGTAATACACAAGTGTTTGTGCAAGTGCCTCTCTTACCAACTTCACAGGGTCTCTCCCTCCCATCAAGGGATTGTTACTATAAAACTGTAAGACTTGGACATGAGTCCCAAGACTTTCCCGATCATCAATGTCCGAGAGACGCATGGACTCATGAGGCGTAGGCTTAACCGGAGCGACCAGTTCCGGTTCGCCCCTTGTCACTTTGAAGACCAGAGAGGTGGGTGATGCCATGGTAGACGATGGGTATGTATGATCAAGTGATTGGATAATAGAGCTCAAAGTGTAGAGAGAACCAGTTTGGTTGTAGTGTGCTACATTCTTGGAACCAAAATTTATTTTATAGGGAAAGACCAAATGCATGCATTAATTTTATTTTTTTTTGGGTTGTTTGGTTCATTTACATATCACACATAATGACCAACTAATATTTATACAACATTAAGGCCTAGTGCAGTATCACCTACCATATTTATAACTTGGCAGACTCATTTAATCGGGCGGGCAAGATATGATCCTTGCCCATGACGAAGATGAAATCGACACGCTTAAGACAATAATGAAAATAATAATAGCAATAATAATAGGTTGGCAACTTTCAAATGGGACTGTTGTGGGAATTAAAGACGAGAAAACTAATCGGATAAGGCTGCAATCGTAAACCAACAAAGAGAAATACTGTAAGAAAACAAAGAATATAATCAGACCGTATATTGTCCTTTGATTGTTTAGCTAGAGGGCATTTTGGACAATTAGGTAAGAGACAAAATCTGATTGGTTACAACTTGGGGCACGATAGTCATAAAAAAAAAAAAACATTTCCAATGCATAGGCCAGTTTCCGAATCCATGTTTAACCCACATTGCCAACTTGCTGCTGGTCTATCTAGGTGGCCACTTAGATGATGGTGGGTCCAGATACCTTCTTTTCTCTCTCTTTTTATTTTATTCTTCTTTTTTTTTTTTTTTTATTGTTGAAAATAGAGGGGGGAAAATTTTAATTTGGACTGGAGGTGGCTGAGTCCAAATCTACGTACCATCAAAATTTACTTACGGGTTTCTATACACGTACCTTATATATATATATACACGTATTGGATGGTTTGGAAGTTATTAGTTGATGTTTTGTAGGACCATAATTTGCACAAATCTTAATATGAGATAAAGGAACTGCATGAGTACGTGAGATTAATCTCATCCCAAAGAGATGAGAATTAATACCCATGCTAAGAAAAAAAAAACAAAAAAAACAAAAAACACCATAATCTGTGCATTATACCACTGTGTTTGTTTGTCAATTGATGTCTTTTTATGTTTATTATGAATAGAAAATAGCTACTCCCTCCATCCCATAAAGATAGGCCATTTTATAATTTTTTTTTATTTTTATTTTTTATTTTTGTCTCAAAATGTTTGGTCATTTTTGAAAAGTCAAATCATATTTTTTTTTTTTCATTTTCCTATATATTACATTTTCCTATTTTAAGAATTACTTTTCATATAACCCAATAACAATTAGTAAGAAAGAATATTTTGGAAATAAGAAGTTTAATAAATGAGAAGTCAATGCAATGATTTTTTTTTTAAACTGCGTGTTTTGTCAAACTTAACCTATCTTTATAAAATGGAGGGAGTAAAACCGTTTTTTTAAAACTCATTAACAAAACATATGCATGCTATTTCATTTTCTTATTAGATTTCAAAGGCCATGCGTGTTAGGTCTTTTATATAGCTGTTACGTGAATGCTCGAAGGTTGGTGAGTGAGTTATGTATAATCACTGTTTATTTATTTATTAGCTGAGTATAATCCCTGCTTTCTGGTTGGCAAGTTTGGTGAGTTAGTAGTAATCCATTGATTCTGATTGTAGCTCTTGATCGAGCAGACTCCATGACAAACGTACATAAATTGGCAACTTTCCTATGTGGGGGAAGTTTTATGAAACCTAAGGGAGGTGGGAAACCCCATGCCAATTGTGTAGCTCAAGAGCTCTTTGGACAATCCAATTAAGCTTTGTCATTTAAGCATAATGACTTGGCACATTATATTTTTAATCTTAATTAAAAGAAAATTTTTATAAAGAAAAAAAAATCTCTGCTTTTGTTTTGTTTTGTTTTTTTTTTTTTAATAGTTTTCGGGACTTACAACTGTCTAGTTGTTAGATCGATGCATGTTAGTCAGCATGAAGTGTGATTTCAAACTCTGAGGCTCTAAATTAAAGAACAGGTTGTAATCTTTTTTATTTTTTTATTTTTTGATAAGCGTGTAATCTGTTTTTTAAATCTCATCTCTTTGCACATTCTATCATAATCTATTCGCCAAGTAAGTTAGAGAAACCCTAACCTCTCTAATATTTAGAGAGAGTCTTTCTAATATTTAGCACACTGGATGCAAAGTGTGTGTTCCAAAACTCTTACCTGTCATACGTATTGTGTAAAACCGATCATTGGATTAAATTTGATTCAAACCAAGTATGCCAAAACTCAAGTAGATTTGAGATCTAAAGCTGATTCATCCATAAATATCCATAAATGAACTATTGTTATTGATAAAAAATTTGAAAAAAATTTAAAAAAAAAATGTAAGTTTTGAATCAAATAACAGTCAATTTTGGATAAACTTGATTTTGGCATTGATCACCTATATAAGAACCTAGAAGATTGTTTAATGAAACAGTTGGTTTCGCAAATTTCAAATCACAGATAAAAGTTTTGGAGTGCACTTGATGTAAAGTTGCATAAAATATATTTAATATTAAAAGGACTATATATATAGATAGATAGAAAAGGATCAACTTACACTTACTGTAAGACTCTTTCTATTACACCCCTCAATATTTTTTTATAGAAATCATATTTCGTCAAAATGACCGTTCAATTAAATAATTCCTCCATGCACATCATGCATTCCAAATATCAAGTCAATCGAATATTGAAAAGCATTTGATATGTAAACTTATATTTTTTTTATAGATAAAACTATGATTTTGAGCACTTTTTTTTATGACATAAGCTTCCAATACGCTGCCAATGACACCAGGCATGTAGCTATGAAGTGTGCCCACTTAACCCATGGCAGCAAGATTTTTGAATAGGTTAGTAATCCACCTATTGTGAACTTGGAAATTTTTTGCTACCAAAAAGGAATTTGGCCTTTATTTTTTCAGTTATCAAAGGATAAGAGTAAACATATGTATTCGAGTAAAGTCCAAATCAAGACATCTACAAAACCCAAGGTAAAACTTATGCTTTGTGGGGCCATGGCCCCGGCCCTCAGCCCCAAAGATTTGAAAATGCCTAATGTCTTATTTGCACATAAGGTAATTTTTATAAAATGTATATCAATGACCCTTCGGAATTTTTTTTTATTTCAAATATGGCTTTCCGATCATAATTATGTTTTCATTCTCGTTCCCATTCTTTCATATTCTATTCCAAAAGTCGAAGACTATGGTTAACAAATAAAATTAGAAAAAAAAATGAACAAAAGAGAAGAGAGTGCTAACATCAATCGCACATATTGGATCTCTGCGCATTGATTGGTGCGTGAGTGACACGCGATTGTTAACACTCACACACCAATCAATGAGCAAAGATCTAATTCTCACGGTTGACACTAGCATTTCCCCCGAAAGAAATAGTGGGAGAAAGCACTCGTATCAAAGATTGGCAGAGATAAGTACATCAATTAATTGTGCATTACATTGCCAAATTGCATGGCACACAAGGACGTACGTTCACTTACTACACACAATGAGAGTTTCTGCCTTACGAAGACCTTAGGCTTTGGTTTACAGAGCATAATTATTATTTTAAGGTGGAAGTGGTACTAGTAACTGGATGCATGGATGCATGGTCCTTTAACATGCTATCCAGCTCCTTCATGAATCTTTCCATGGCGAGCGTAGGCAAGCTAATGGGCACCACTCGCCCTTTCTCTCCTCTATTATTTGTAAATGGACTGAAAAAACTTGTTAACTCAGGCTCAACCTCTCCCGCAACCTTGGCTGGACCACCATAAGCTGCCTTTCCCCACCCAAAGTCCACCTCTCCAAACTTGACATGTGCCAAGTCCGACACAAAGTAGTTCGGCCACAACCAACAGGCTCCTGCCTGACCTCCTTTCATCACCATAAGATCCGCCACTGACTTAATGTACTCATGGGTCGCTGCATTTTTAGCTTTTCTTATCAATTCCAATGCATACCCCAACGGGTTTTGAATCAGCTCCCCGGCAGTCGTCAGAGCCGCCGGCGATACAATTGCATTGCCGTAGTACCCAGCCGGTAACGGAGGGTCACACTTGGCACGTACGTTGATCATGCATAAAAGGCGCACCTCCTCGTCCGGGTCAAGTTGGAGGGCAAGAGTACGACATCGCCACATGCACGCAGTTACAACCTCAAATGCTGAACACGATGCACCGAGGTGAGGAGGCAGCAATGAACGGAGCGTGGAGACCTCGGTGGGGCCAAAGAAGAAAATGCGGCATTGGGTGTCGGGATAGGAAAGTAGTGAGCCATTGGTTTGGGGAACTTGGTTGTACTCGTGGTGGGTGCATGTCACGCGCGGTGGATCCCTGGCGTTGAGAAGGTGCCTTTGCCACACGGGTGGGACGGAGGGGGCAGGTTCGCCTCGTGCCATCTCACCCACTGCAGTCATGAATTGGACCAACCCAATTCCATCAGCCATTGTGTGGTTCAGGCGGAGGGCAAATATGAAACCTCCACACTTCAGGCGTGTCACCTGTTGGCATGCATGGTCACATAACACGACGCCATGAGCTAAAGAGTACAGTTAGCTGGCATAATAATTCTAGCTTGTCATTACATTTTTATTCATTGAAGGAATTTTTTTTTTTTTAATTTTATTTTTAACGATAGGCTCGCAAAAGTAATAATGAGTCAAGGACCAGACTGATTGTCATTAATTAAATCATTTTTCAAATCTAATCAAAATGATTTTTTGTCCATATACTCAATAATTATAAGGAGCTAGTAATAATTTTCCTCCTTTGAACAAAAATTAATTAATTATTAAATATAGTAAAAATGGAATGACCCTTTTACGTCAGTGTCCCAATGAGTAAGAACTCGCAATTGGTCAGAAGAAAATTGCATGGAGATCAAATTTGAGTTGGGTCCACAACTAAGCAAACCCAAACCTTAACCATGCGGTGAAAAGAGGATGGAAGTTCTCTCCCCTTTCATAACTCTCTCTCTCTCTCTCTCTCTCTCTCTCTCTCTCTCTCTATATATATATATATATATATATATTTTGCTAAGTAAACCAACAATACAAACCAAAAAGAAATAAACAACAAAAGACAAAGCAAGAAAGAAGAAAAACAAAAAACAAAACTAAGGATGGGCATTGCCATTCAGAAGACAAACATTCCTTACAGCTTCTAGCAAACACAAGGGATCGAGGAAACTCGAAAAACCAGTAATAAGGGCCCAACGAGTTATCTCATGGGCAGCAACATTCACCTCTCTACTAACTTTCTTAAAAGAAAAAGCTCGTAGGGTATCAGCAATAGACTTTATGTCCCAAATGATAACATCATAAGACCAAGCACTAGAGAAGGAAGGCGAGAGAATATAATTTATAATTACTTGCGCATCACCTTCAAAACACACTGAAAACCATCCCTTATCACGTGTAGATAAGCAAGCCAGCCTAGTTGCGTAAGCTTTAGCAATAGCCGGTTCAATCATAGGGTGAACAGTTGCCCAAGCACCCAAGACAAAGCCGTGCTCATCTCTGGCAATGCAGGCTACCATGCTCGTCTCCGGCAATGCAGGCTGCATGACTTGACTTCAAACTAACCACTGTATCAACATTTATCTTTATAAACCCAAAAGGAGGCCATTCCCAAAATGGACTTAGGCAATGCGAAAGGGTACCATGGTCGACCAAAGATTGGCCCAAATTTGCTTGAAGAAAATCTTGCACATTCTAGGAAATCTAATTTAAGAGCTTTTGGGCATCCAACAGCTGATTTTTATGAACAAGAAGGTTTCTACAGCACCAAAATAAATGAAGGAAAAAACTAGCCTGAAGAATAAATATGTCTTTTTCAATCTCTTGATCGCTAAAGAGGATTGAGGGGTTCATAATCGTAGTGCACCAATTTGAAATTGAAAAACGGAAGAAACAATCTGTTCTAATGCCCTACTTGGCAAACCACAAAGATTGAGAGCTAGGACAAAGAAAGAAGAGATGTTCTATAGTCTCAAGCTCAGAAGAGCAAAAAGGGCAATATGGGTCTTCCACTTGAAATCTCAAACACAGAGCTGCTCTGGTAGGGATAGCCCTTGAAATCAGGCACCAAAAGAGCATTTTATGACGTTCCATGATGTTAGATTTCCATAGCTTTTTCCAAAGTTTAGGTACCATGTGAGTAGAGCTACCCTACTTATCCAGATGATTCACAAAGTAGGCTGACTTCACAGAAAAATTCCCTAATCGAGCAGCCACCCAGACCACCTTGTCCTGTTTATTACAATTTGAAATAGGCAACTGAAGAATAGCATTTGCAAAGGCTTCGTAAAAAAGATGGCACACCATTTCTGAATTCCAAATTCCTTGGCTTAGATCCAAAAGTTCATCCACAGTAGATGGTAGATCCTCAACACCCTCCTTGGGAAAGACCCGAAAATCCTTGAGAAAAGGAACCTAAGGATCAGTCCAAATGTTTGTTGAACTTCCATTGCCCACCCTGTGACAGATTCCTTTGCAAATCAAAGCTCTAGAATCAAGAATGGATTACCAAATATTAGAATCTGTTCGATTCATCTCCATATGAAGGAAACTATTCCTAGAGCAATACTTTAAGCTCATAAGAGAAGCCCAAAATTTTCTAGAGTTGCTAGCAACATGCCAGCCAAGCTTTGAAAGTAAGGCTCTATTAGTGTCTTTTGTACGTTTGAAACCAAGTCCCCCAAGAGATTTAGGCCTACACATAGAGTCCCAGGCAATTAGACATAAACTTCTATTCCTTTCTTGAGGGTGACCCACCAAAATTTACAGAGAGCGCTATCAATAATGGAACACAAAGAAGAGGGAAGCGAGAAGGCCGATGCACTGTAAACTAGTATGGCGAACAACACTGTTTTCACTAAGGTTCTTAGTTTTTGTATATTAGTTCTTCTTTCCTATATAGGTATGTCTTGTTTAGGAAAAAAATCATCATTTGAATAACTTTCATTTATTAAACTCTATTTTTTCAAAATTGCCATCTCTTACTTTTTATTTTGTTTTGTATTGAAAGTAATTATTGAAATAATAACGGGTACTATAAGAAGTTCAAAAGAGTTATGATTTGACTTTTAAAAATATATAAACATTTTAAATAAAAATAGTTGCAAAAATAGTCTATCTTTGTGGAATGGAGGGAGTGCAACTTTCCATATTATTTTATTGTTTTTCTTCCGCTGTGCATCCTAATATCACCTTCAAGATCGATAAAAAGAAACAAACCAAATTAAGATGGAAGAGTAGTTGTACCCAACAGTCTTCTCTCTCAGCCTAGTTGGTTGACACATCAAGATCGATCATTTCTTGAAATTCATTGAATATCAACCCCCAAGATAGCGACCTAAAACAAAAGGAATGGTTATACAATAATTGTGGAAGCCATCCTATAGACATGTCTATCTTTCACAGGGTATCAACCTTGCCATAACCCAACCTCCAACGGTGATTTTTATTTTTTATTTTTTTATTGTAACTTGGTACTTGAAGTTTATCTAAAATTATTATCCGTGGCAGTTACCAACTTTTCCGTGTAATAATTATTGTTATTGTTGAGTTTCCAACTTAAAAACCTAAATTATTAAGTGAAAGGCAAATAATTATATGAAGTCACTTTAAACTTGAAATTTAACCAACATGGGATGTGAGACTTCCAATAGTCACTTATATCATTATTCTATCTGATCATACATAGCCAATGGATCGATGCATAAAAGGCGGAGGTTGATCAAAATCAACTACCAAAAAGGCAGAAATAAGCGACTGTACAAAGAAGCAACAGCTTTAAAATAAAATAAAATAAAATAAAGGGTTGACGTTTCCTCTTGTCACCCCTCACAATAACCTTCCCAATCCCCCCATTTCTGCATTTATTTTGAACTTTGGGTAAGGTGGAGAAATCCATTTAATAATTAAATACTATGGTTAGGGCTCATGTCTAAGACTACGGTTAACAAATAAAATTAGAAAAGAAAATGAAGAGTGACATAGTGGGAGAAAGGACTATTTTCTTTAAATTAAGGTGGCCTGACATCACATAGCATGAATGCATTTAACATAATATGAAAATTTTGTTGTAAAATCTGTTTCAATAGTATAATAGTGGGAAAGATTTTGAGAAGACCAACTAACGACTGGTTGGCTTAATTTATAGAGAGTGGAGCTGTTTAGAGAGGGGCATAGTTGAAAAATCCCTAGGCTACCAATGACACCAGGCATGTAGGAGTGTGCCCGGGCACTTAACCCATAGTAGTAAGATTTGCAAGTAGCTAGGTTAGGAATATAATCCTCCTATTGAGAACTTGGAAAATTTTTTTGTTACGAAAAAAGAATTTGACTTCTTTTTTATTTTATTTTATTTTTATTTTTAATCAAAAGATACAAGTAAACACATGCATCCAAGTAAAATCGAAATCAAGACCTCTGCAAATCCCAAAAGAATTGCATGAATTGCATATGCTTTGAGAGGGGCCACGGTCCTTCAACTCCAATGTTTTGAAAATGCCTAATGTTATTATTTGCACATAAGCAATGGCGGAGCCAAGATTTTAATTTAGCCCAGGTTGAGTAAAAATCTATTTCAATTCCACTTTGTTTGATAATCAGCCAGCCTTTAACCAAGCACACACACTAAGGAAGGTTATTTATTGCATTGTTATGTCATCCATTTAATCACTTTAATTTTCTAATTTTACCCTCCAAAAAAATTTTCAATAAAAAGAAATACGAATATAATAAAGGTTATTTTGTAAAATGGGAAGAGTGAATTGGGCTTAGGCAGATCCCATGGGTTAAGTTTAGATGGGCTAAAGGCTTTGGGGCTCTTAATTTGGCCTCTTTTTACCCTATGTTAGAGGCTAAAATCCTCGGACCAAAAAAATTAAAAATAAAAAGGCTGAAAAACTATATTATAATACATGTAAAAAAAAAATTTGGGCCAAACTACTCGATCTAGGCTACAGCCCAAGGTAGTCCCTTCATAGTTTCGCGCTTGCACATAAGATAATTTTTATGAAAAGTACATCAATGACCCTTACGAATATTTTTTATTCCAAATATGGTTTCCGGATCATAATTTTGTTTTCATTCTCATGCCCATTGTTCTGTATTCTATTTCAAAAGTTTGGACACAAATCTTGTAAAGTCCCGAAAAGGTGATCATTTGCGATAATTTTGACAATTCGGGGTAATATGATCGATGAATTAAAGTTGTAAAAAAAAATTAATACGACTAAACCAATTAAAAACCATATATGGAGTATAAAAAATTAACTTTAGCCCCTCTAGAGAGAAAATCTTGATTCTGTCCTCGACAAATGTCACGCCCTTATTATATAGGGTGGGTTTATCTATAAGCCCAATAGCCAATGGCAAATTTGGCAATTAAAATGAAGAACGGAATATTGGGAGAAATTAGCACTCGTATCAAAGTGGCGTTGGAGCATTTGGGTGCTAGGGGTAAGTCAGTTGATTTGTCTCGGACTTTCCCTATTTTGTCTTGGTCCCCCCCCCCCCCCCCCCTTCTCTCTCTTTGGACAAAGCTTAATTTTGATGTGGCTATTAGAGATTCCTTCTCTGTCCTCGGGGCCGTGGCCTGAGATTTCTAAGGCACCTTCCTCTTTGTTTGGACTGCCAAAGTTGGCTCCCTTGACCCTCAGGTTGCTGAATCAAAAGCAGTTTGTCTTGCTTTGACTGAAGCCCATGTGAATTTGCTTGACAACATGATTTTGGAAGGGGATGCCTCCCTTGTTTTGGAACCAATCCGTGATGGAGAAGCTCAACCTCCATGGTTGATTGATGCCCTTATTCGTGATGCTAAAGCTTTGTTGTGTTTGTTTAATATGTCCGTAGTTAGATATGTTCCTTGTAGTGTTAATGTTGCAGCTCATGAGCTTTCCCAATGGGCAGCGCATTGTAATAGATTTGGTTCAATACCAATCTCTGACTTACCTCCCTCTGTTTTGTTTGAGGAAGTTGAGATTGGGAATGACCCTGTCTCTTTCCTCTAATATATTCTCATTTGCTTATATAAAAAAAAAAAAAAAAAGACTCGTATCAAAGATTGCCAGAGATACATACATTAATGGTGGATTACATTGCCATATGGCATGAGATAAATGTACGTACATTCACTTATTACACACAATGAGAGTTTCTGCCATACGAAGACCTTAGGCTTTGGTTTACAGAGCAGATTTATTATTTAAGGTAGAAGTGGTGCGAGTAACTGGATGGTCCTTTAACATGCTATCCAGCTCCTTCATGAATCTTTCCATGGCGAGGGTAGGCAAGCAAATGGGCACCACTCGCCCCTTCTCTCCTCTATTATTTGTAAATGGACTGAAAAAACTTCCTAACTCAGGCTCAACCTCTCCCGCAACCTTGGCTGGACCACCATAAGCTGCTTTTCCCCACCCAAAGTCCACCTCTCCAAACTTGGCATGTGCCAAGTCCGACACAAAGTAGTTCGGCCACAACCAAGTCCAACAGGCTCCTGCCTGACCTCCTTTCATCACCATAAGATCCGCCACTGACTTAATGTACTCATGGGTCACTGCATTTTTAGCTTTTCTTATCAATTCCAATGCATACCCCAACGGGTTTTGAATCAGCTCCCCGGCAGTCGTCAGAGCCGCCGGCGATACAATTGCATTGCCGTAGTACCCAGCCGGTAACGGAGGCTCAGACGTGGCACGTGCGTTGATCATGCACAAGAGGCGCACCTCCTCGGCCGGGTCAAGTCGGAGGGCGAGGGTCCGGCATCGCCACATGCACGCAGTTACTACATCAAACGTTGAACGCGAGGCACGGAGGTGAGGAGGCAGCAATGCACGGAGCTTGGAGACCTCGGCGGGGCCGAAGAAGAAAATGCGGCATTGGGTGTCGGTGTAGGAAACTACTGAGCCATTGGTGGGGGGAACTTGGTTGTACTCGTGGTGGGTGCATGTCACGCGCGGCGGATCCCTGGCGTTGAGAAGGTCCCTTTGCCACACGGGTGGGACGGAGGGGGCAGGCTCGCCTCGTGCCATCTCACCCACTGCAGTCATGAATTGGACCAACCCAATTCCATCAGCCATTGTGTGGTTCAGGCGGAGGGCAAATATGAAACCTCCACACTTCAGGCGTGTCACCTGTTGGCATACATGGACACATAACATTATACCGTGAGCTAGCATAATAATTCTAGCTTGTCATTACATTTTTATTCATTGAAGGTTGGGTTTTTTTTTTTTTTTTCTAACGATCGGCTCGCAAAAGTAATAATGAGTCAAGGACCTACTGATTGTCATTAATTAAATCATTTTTCAAATCTAATCAAAATGATTTATTGTCTATATACTCAATAATTATAAGGAGTAATAATTTTCCTTCTTTGAACAAAAATTAATTAATTATTAAATATAGTAAAAATGGAATGACCCTTTAACGTCAGTGTGCCAATGAGTAAGAACTCGCAATTGGTCAGGAGAAAATTGCATGGAGGTCAAATTTGAGTTGGGTCCACAACTATGCGAACCCAAACCTTAACCATGCTGTGAAAAGTTCTCTCCTCTTTCATAACTCTCTCTCTCTTTCTCTCTCTCTCTCTATATATATATATATGATTGGGTCCCATTTATACCATAAAAGTTTCTCGAGAACCACGAATTAAATAGTATGAATTGATTGAAATATTGGAGAGTTAATGAAAAGCTAGTGTGGGGAATCGTAACTAAAAAAGGAATATAGATCAAATCTATAACATTATGTTTGGATAATGAATTTTTAGGTAGAATTTGTTATTGAGATGAAATTTGTAAAATTTTTATAAGGATGAGATGGACAAAATTCTTACAAAAATTTTACAAATTCCATCTCAAAAGCAAATTTCACTTAGAAATTCCTTATCCAAACATAGCGTAAGAGATTTTTTGAATTTTAAAAAAATAAAAAAATAAATACTTACTGATGCTTTTTGGTTGACAATAAGATCGAAGATATTAAGAAAATACAGTCTTTTCTCATAATGTATAATTCTATTAAAAAAAAAAAAAAATTAACCAATTGAAGAAAATAATTTATTGGAAGCAAATTATAAATTCCTACGAGAAAGCATCTCTGAGTCATATTCACATGCACTTCTCAACAACAATGCACAAGAAGTGAGTAAAACTATGCACAAGAAGCGAGTAAAACTAATTTTAATAAAGTCCTTCCACCACTATCCTAATAATAAATAAATAAAAATAGAATATAGAAACAAAAAATGGAAAAAAGCAGCAGTAATTTCCAAGTTTCCATACCTGAATAAGCAGCAAAGGGCAGCCAAGGACCTCTCCAGAGCCAGGGACAACATGAAGAAGCTCCTCCATGCATGGGAAGGGAGGTCTTATTTCATCGCCAAACTGTTGAAGCGTAACATCGGCATCGGCCTCTGTAAACATGACTCCCTCACCTGTGCACTCTACTATAAGCTTGCCCCCTGGCCCTTCTCTAAGCCTACCAGCAAATGGGTAGTAATACACGAGTGTTCGTGCAAGTGCCTCTCTTATCACCTTCACTGGGTCTCTCCCTCTCATTAAGGGACTGTAACCATAAATCTGTATTATTTGGAGATGACACCGAAGGCCTCCTTGACAATCAATTTCTGAGAGCTGTTTAGATTCATGAGGCGTGGGCTTCGCAGGACCGACCAGTTCTGGTTCTTGCCTTTTCACACTGAAGACTAGAGAGATGGGTAGTGCCATGGTAGAAAATGGGTACGATCCAGGGGCTGGATGGAACAGCTCCAAGGGAGGAGATCGGATGTTGTTATGCTTTCTGCAGTCTTTACACAAGTGCTATTTTGGACTTTGGTCAGGCTCGTGAATCATGTTTTGAGGTCATTTTGCTTCGGTCATTTTGATGCTGGGTGGATTAGTGGGTCCAATAACATTAGTTCCAGTCTTTTAATTCAAGATACATCATAAAATCAGGTTGCTTCAATTTTCGACTTTTAGCATTTTCCTAAATTAAAAAAATCATACGTTGAACCCCAATCACGATCAGATCGACCTGCAACTCTTCTAATCTTGCCACGTAATTCAAAAATGATCATATCCTGCACTTGCTCATTAATATTATTGATGACCCACAATCATGAATTAAAATATCCACGATATTTACAATATATCCACGATATATCCGTGTATCTGTACCCCTCGATACGATATCTAATTGACATATCTTTTTCGTAAAATATCTTTACGATATTGTCGATATTTTCGATATTTTCAATAAAATCTTGATATATCTCGATACAACAATAATATCTTCTTTCTTTCACACAGTATCAACGATGTATCGAATATATCGAAATATATCCACCATATCGACGATCTCAAGATATTCATTTTTTTATTATTGCGTCAAAATTATCACCTCTTACTCTTTTAGTATTGATTTATATAAATATTTCAATTATACTAACGGCTTAAATTAGCGTATGAAGTAACAACTTTCATTTACTTTGTTAAAATATTCATTCCATCCCTCAGCGAGATACAATTTTTATACCCTATATAATACATACTTGTTTAATACACATTTAAATTGCAATATTTTGATTCTAAACTGTCTATTAAAGTCTAATCATTGTCCCCGAGTTTCAATAAAAATATACGTGTTTAATTAACAATATCCATCATATCTTTGAATCGATATCGAAATTTTTGATATATTTATTGATATATCCAATACATCCGTGTTTTTAAACCCTTGATATATCTATCGATATCGATATTTAAGTCCTTGCCCACAATCCAAAATCATTGGATTCAAAGTTTCAAACCTTACTATTAGCTACGAAGCTTGCAACTATAACATGAGTCACATGAATTGCTTTTTTAAAATTAAAACAAAAAAACACATGACTATCACATGACATGCCAAAATAAATCATAAATTACATACTATTTTCCTTTTCTTCCAAGAAAGGAGAAAAGATTCAAGAAAATGAATAAATAATTTACTTGGAGTTAAACCTTGTTGAAAGAAAATGTATTGTTGTCTACCCTGTTCTTGTTTCTTAATAGTTATCCAGAAATAAATACGAAGTATATATAAAGAATAGGAAAATGATTCTCAAACCGAGAGTCATTAACCGACTCGAGTCGAAATTATATTTTGACGAGTTTACCCCAGTCAGTCATTCACTCCCATTCTTTCTCTTTCTTACCTTATCTACACTGTACAAAGTACAAACCATTAAATTCTCTTTCTTCCTTTATGTTTCTCCCATTCTTTCAACTGAACTTGTGGTCCCCATTTTTGGCAAAATAGCTTTCAAGTTTCAACCACTTATTCTCTCTCTTCTGTTTTCCACAAATTTATTTCCCTCTCTTTCTATTCTCTCCTCTCTCTCTTCTATATCTCCATATGCCAGAGGAGATCCTCTCTCTCTCTCTCTCTCTCTCTCTCTCTCTCTCTCTCTCTCTAATCTTCCTATTTCCCCCCTCTCTCTCTCTTTATTTCCTCTCAAGCTCAGTTTGTGAAGTAATTCTCCCTTTTCTAAACGGTGTGAAGTAGTTCTCTCTATTTTTCTTCACTCCCTCTTTTCTCTCTCTCTCCTCTTCAAGGAATCACAACGACTGTCTTCTTCCAGCAAAGTCTCCATCACCAACACAAACATCCATGGCCACCAATGGGTGCTCCCTCCCTTTCTAGCTCCTCTATAGATTTACACAAACGGCACTAAACCACAATCAATGGGTTGCACAAAAGTCACAAATCTATGCAGCTTCCAACGCCGCTATAGATCTGGAAAGTTTTTGTAAGTTAACTAGGTTTTTTTGTAAAGTTAGCTAGGTTTGTTTGTAAACTTAGCTAGATTTTTTGTAAACTTAGCTAGATTGAAAAGTAGATTTTTCTAGTTAAAACTTATTCTTCATGCTCCTTTTTGTGTGTGTGTGTGTGTGTGTGTTGTTAGTTGGATGAAACTAATTTTTCTCACAAAAATATGTTGCTGTGTCTCCTACTTTGTAGAGGAAGATGCAAAGGGAGAGGGACTGTGAGTTTGTTTAGGGCTAGGTATAAAAAGAGAAAGGCTGGAGTTACAGAAAAATGAGAGAAAGGAGATTGACGCTTTGGAAGTGGATGATGAATGGGTAATTTCGTCAAATCATTGTTTTAAATTCCGTTAGTTTTGACGGAAACTATTTTTTAAAAAAAAAAAAAAAACAATCCACATCAATCGCCCAACGATTTCGTTAGAAGGACTGGTCTTGTGTAGTAGCACTCATAAAGAATATTCTAATCATTCATCCAATTAGCAAAAACAAGTTTTTACAATGATATTGTATCCACATCATTACAACTAAGATACGTGTATACTTGGTCAAACATGTACATATGATTTAACATAAGCATGATTATCATGACTTTTATTTTAATTAATTTTAAAAACAGCAAAATATTTTCTTTCTTTCTTTCTTTCTTTTCTTCTCTATTGTCATGTATCAATTGCCCATAACAAAGATTAAATTCGACACACATAAAACAAACTTCTCATCTAAAACTGTGCACATATTAGAAGAAAATGGCAATAATAACAATAATAATTGTTGTTGATGCAGGACAACCTGCTGAAGAACAATGAAAGAGAACAGAAGCTTGAAAAAAAGAAAAGAAAAGAAGCTTGGAAGAAGTAAGAAGCAGGAACCCTAGCTAGGGTTTGTTTGGAGTCGAAAGCCAAACGTGGGAAAACCCAATTTTTAATTCATAATAAGATGATCCTTAAAAAGTTATTGGAGCCCTATATATAGGTCCCAATTACATCAAATAAGGTAAAACTCAACCCTAAAATCTAGGAATTTAAAAGGCATTTATTTAATTATTCTTAAAAATAAATATGCCTAAAATAAATATGCTAAAGCCTTGGTCTTCAAGTTAATAGGCCGTATCGGACCATCCAGTTGAACCACGTGCATGCTGTCCCCATCAACTCTCCCGAGGTGGGAGAAACTCGACCTTGAGTTTGAGTTTGGATGGAGATACTGAATTCGCCCATTCCAAATAAATAGATACTTTGAATAGGCCAATTGCTTGAGTCGTTGAGTTAATTCCACTTCAAAGTGTACAACCCGAAGTAAAATCTTCAATTTAGAGAAGAACTCGATCAGACAGCGATCACTTGCCAACTCAAACTTGTCAACACCAAGAAAATCTATCCCTTATACCTCAAGCAATTCAGACGCAAACACAATATCATCCACTTTTGACAGAACAAGATTTTCTTGTGGCAAACCTTCTTCTTCAACACTCGATACTTTTGGGGCTTCTATACTCTGTTGAAACTCTTGCACGATCATTTCTTCAACTTTTGAATTATCTGTGACGACTTCAATGTCCCCTTCCAAATCTTTAGTTGGCATAGGGTTAGGAAATGAAACAACTCCTTGTGGCATAGGCTTGAGTTCATCGGCGAGATCCAACTGCGGTTGGGCATTAAGCTTGGCATTCATGTCTTGAAGGAGCTTCATCATGGACTCCCATAGTGAGTAATCCCTTGGAGTGACTTCCACGAGATTTACGCCAGATCTTTCTCTGCAAATAGAAGCAACAATTGGAGCATAATCATTTAAGTTAGAGCTCAAGGATTGCACTGCTTCCATGAGATAGGGTTTCAATTTATCAGCACAATTTGTGAGGACTTGTTCTCCTAATTGCCAAGATAGAGATCCAACATTCCCAATCTTCTTTCGTACACTATCCAAGAGAGGATATAGAAGCTCCTTTGAGATGTCATTACTTTCCTGCAGAACTATAGTCATGATTTCTTCCATGTTGGCAAACATATTATCGGGACAATGGAATTGAGCCATTGTTAGAAAAGACTGAAACATCTCAATAAACAACTCGTTACATCCAAGATTCAGCATCATTAGACATAATTTGCTCCTTGCAACATTATGAAGAATAGCAAAAGATGTGTAATAATATTTATACTCAGGAAATAATGTACCAAATGTTGCAACTATGACTTGAAAAACTTCTCGCATTTGCTCATCACTATAAGAAGGACTTGGTGCAATTATCCTCAAAATCTCGCAGAGGCACGATGCAACTGAAACTCTTACATCAATATTCGGATGCCTCAAAAGCCTAGGAGATATTAGTGCAATCATTGAAGGCCCAAGTGCATCTTGCATGAACTGAGATGGGAATGGTCTTACTTTTGACAAGTTGTATACAAGCTTATTAAGTAGACAGCGAAGCTCACCAACATAATATGGAGGAACTATAAGTTTTCTTCCAACATCTATGAGTAGCTTTTCAAGTTGGTATTCTGAAGTAATCATTTTTCTTCTTGCTTCTTTCTTTCTTTCTTTCTTTTTTTCCTTTTTCCTTTTTCCTTTTTTATTTTAGTTTATTTTATTTCTTTCTTTCTTTTTTTCCTTTTTCCTTTTTTTTTTTAAATTTCTTTCTTTCTTTTTTTCCTTTTTCCTTTTTTTTTTTTTTTTTTTTTTTTGGCTAATTTTCTAATCAAGCACACTACAATTAATTGATACAATTTTAAATAAGCAAAAGTAAACTAACCGGAGAATAAAGGAAATTGGAATACTGGATTGGAATAACCTGGATTGGAATGAGGATAACCCACGTGAATCTGGCTTCAATTGGAATACTCTACTCCCAGCTAGAATAGCCTGATCCTCGTTTGGAATAGCTTGAGTTGAATGGAGGATAACTTTATCCATGGACTGGACAACAAACTTCAATTGAAAAGAGTTAATCCACGATTGGAATAACTTTATCCAAGGTTTAAAAGCTATTTATTTGCAACTTGGAACAGTTAAAACCCGCAACCATACAGGTCAATTTTCCTTTGATCTCATATACCCCGATTGGCTTCCTGATGCTTCTCGAAGCATCCGACGCGAGAGGGAGAGAGCGAACGGCAGAGGGGTGCCCATCGACAAGACTCGACGGCATGGGTGGGCAGACAGTAAGAGGCACCGGCAAAACCCGATGGCTATGGACCGATGGCGAAGGGTCGTCGGTAAAGGAACGACGTCGTTTTGAGAGCACGCTGATGCGATGCCGACGGTGTGACGATGGTGGAGCTCACTGACTCTGTGTCGATAGCAACTGTCTACCGGCGATTGAGTAGCGATAGTGAAGGAGCCACTGGCAGAAATTCTCGACGGCGAAAGGGTCACTGGTACCACTACGGCTCGAGGGCTTGAAGATGCAGGGGACTTTTCGCCGGCGAGATCTGACGGCGGAGGCTCGACTGTGGCCTGGCGGTGGAGAAGCGACGGTGGATCGACGACGAGTCACCGACGACAATGTGAGGTCTAAGCGGGTTCGATCTGTGGTGGTCCACTGGTGGATTTGAGTTCGACAGTGGTGTAGCGACGGTAGGGATGATGGGGTCTGACGGTGAAGTGGTTGCCGGTAGGGGGGTTAGATGGAATTTTTGTTTTGTTTTGTTTTGTTTTTTTTTTTTTTTTTTTTTTTTTTTTTTTTGTATTTGAATGGGCTAATATGGGTTATGGGTTTGGGTTTTGAGTCTGGCAGTAGAGCCGTGGCAGTGGTTGATGGTGGTGGCTAGGGTTTTTTTGTGTGGGTTTCGAAATGGGTGAGGGGTGAGGGGTTGACTGTGATGGTGGTGGGTGCGTGAAGGGTTTTGGTTTGTGCGTGGGGAAGGGCTATTTTGGAGTTGGTTTTGGATGATTTTTGGCTGCTGTTTTGGGTTGGTTTTGGGTAATTTCTTGTGCTGTTTTTGGGTTTTGGTGATGATTTTTTTGGTTGCTGTTTTGGGGCTGGTTTTAGATGATTATTTTGGTGCTTTTGGATTGGTTGTGGATGAATATTTGGTCTAACCTGTGGGGGTTAGGGACTGGGTTAGTGCAGGATGTGGAATTTGGCAAAGAGTGACGGCGGTGGAGGTTGTTTCTGCTATGGTGAAGGTGGCTGTGTATTGTGGGTTTGACAGTGAGGGTGTTGTGGCCCTGGCTTGACTGCACTGAAGGGAATCAGTGATGAAGCGCGAGACCGAAGTTTGCTCTGATACCAAGCTGATGCAGGACAACCCTCTTGAGAATAATGAAAGAGAAAAGAAGCTTGAAAAAAGTAAGAAGCAGGAACCCTAGCTAGGGTTTGTTTGGAGTCGAAACCCAAACGTGGGAAAACCCAATTTTTAATTCATAATAAGATGATCCTTAAAAAGTTATTGGAGCCCTATATATAGGTCCCAATTACATCAAATAAGGTAAAACTCAACCCTAAAATCTAGGAATTTAAAAGGCATTTATTTAATTATTCTTAAAAATAAATATGCCTAAAATAAATATGCTAAAGCCTTGGTCTTCAAGTTAATAGGCCGTATTGGACCATCCGGTTGAACCACGTGCATGCTGTCCCCATCAGTTGTTCTAACTTAGTAACTTTCAAATGAGACTATGGTAGAAATTAAAGTCAAATTTGTTCACCCATGATCTTTCGGTCTAATGGCATGTCCCATCCTAATATGGGTCTGGGTTTACAGAGGTGTTGGTTTTAATTCTGCGTAGGTGTGTCAGTCTTTTTTTTTGGGGGGAGGGGGGAAGGGGGAGTCAAATTTGTTCATTTTTAAGGCCGAATAAATAAGGAGTGCGTGGAGGAAGTTACAAGGTAGTTTTTTGTAGTTATATGCCTAAAGCCTTATTAGAAACTCTATACAACGCCAACATGGAAGTTAACAACAGTTTTTCTGGAGTAATTGATAAGGAGCAGTTACAAAAAGTGAGGATAAAGCCATTAGGACTAGCCTAGTGGTAGGGAGGATGGCGATAAAGGGAAGGAGTAAAGAAAATAAGTGAGGATAAAAGAAATGGGGAGGCTATTGCCAACACAAAAATTCTTAAATGTCCCTTATGCATTTTAAATTTTTCAAGGTTTTATGAAGAATATAAAAGGATTTCATAAAAACTGATCGTGTAATCTTTTAGAAAACATCATTTTGAACAACTTTGTAGAAGAAATTTTTTAAAAGATCTGTCATTTAAGGTGATCTTTTCACCATTTTTCATGAAAAATTTTGTAAAAACAAAACAAAGACTGTAAATTGCAAAAAGTCCACTTAAATGACAGATTTTGAAAAAATTTCAAAAACATATATATATGATTTAACATAAGCATGATTATCATGACTTTTATTTTAATTAATTTTAAAAACAGCAAAATATTTTCTTTCTTTCTTTTGTTTCTTTCTTCTGTATTGTCACGTATTGATTGCCCATAACGAAGATGAAATCGACACACATAAGACAAACTTCTCATTTAACACTACACAGAATAGAAGAAAATGGCAATAATAACAATAATAATTGTTGTTCTAACTTAGCAACTTCCAAATAGGACTATTGTAGAAATTAAAGTCAAATTTGTTCACCAATGATCCTCCGGTCTAGGGCTTGTCTCATCCTAATAAGGATGTGGGATTTGCGGAGGTCTTGGTAATTTCAATTCTACGTGGGTGTGTGTTCTATTTTTTGGCCAAAAAAAAAAAGAAGTCAAATTTGTTCATGTTTAATTAAGGCCAAATAAATAAGGAGTGCGTGGAGGAAGTTACAAGGTAGTTTTTGGTACTTATATGCCTAATTGCCTAGAGACGTACTAGAAACTCCACACACCACCAACATGAAAGTTAACAAAAGTTTTTGTAGAGTAGTTGATAAAGAGCAGTTACAAAAAATGAGGATAAAGCTATTAGGGCTAGCCTAATGGTAAGGGAGGATGGAGATAAAGGATAGGAGTAAAAAAAAAAAAAATGGGGATAAAAGAAATGAGGAGGCTTTTCCCACCACAAAATTCCTAAATATCTCTTAAGTATTTTAAATTTTTCAAGGTTTTATGAAGAATATAAAAGGTTTTCACAAAAACTGGTCATGTTATCATTTAGAAAACATTATTTTGAACAACTTTGTCAAAGAAAGTTTTCTTAAAATCTGTCATTTAAGTTTATTTTTTTTCCTTTTTCATGAAAATTTTGTAAAAGCAAAACAAAGATTATAACGCTGTGTTTGGGTTAGGAATTTGTAAAAACTTGGAATTTTAAAAATGATGGGATTTTAAAAATTCAGAATTAGTAATTGGGATTTTTAAAATCCCAATTAAAGACAAGAACCAAATATACCCGCATTGCTAATTAATAAGCAAGCAACAAATAAGCTATTCCAAACAACTAGTTAGAAAAAGAGATCAAAGAACCTTCACAAGGATTGAAATAGCAGCAAGCAAAATCTAACTAGAGATACTTCCTCATTTACCAATCCACAAAATAAGAAGTCTACCCTCTTTAAATCCTAGCTCACTCATGACTGCAGCTATATCTACGTCATTAGTGCCACCACACGTATGATTGTGTGTTGGTCTACAGCATTTTAACAAACATATGGCCAACGATTGCACAAATGAAAAAAAAACCTAAAAACACTCAATCAAAATCACAAGGTTTAGAAAACATATATAAATATGATTGTGTGTTAGTCTACGGCATTTTAACAAACCTATGGTACCCAACGATTGCAACAAAAAAAAAAAAAGAAAGAAAAGAAAAAAAAAAAAGGAATCTAAAAACACTCAATCAAAATCACAAGGTTTAGAAAACATATATAAATATGATTGTGTGTTAGTCTACGGCATTTTAACAAACCTATGGTACCCAACGATTGCAACAAAAAAAAAAAAAGAAAGAAAAGAAAAAAAAAAAAGGAATCTAAAAACACTCAATCAAAATCATATTTATTATAATAAGAGAAGAATAACACATCCAGTGTGGAGTAATTTTGCGTGCTAAAATTAATTTGAAATCACATCCATAGTTATATAACTAAGAAATATAGTGAAATTTCTAGCCAAAAAAAAAAAATTAAATAACCCAAAAATTAAAATCTCTAATAAAAAAATGGAGTACATACCTGTGTTATGAGAAGGTCTGGTAGGCGACGAAGAGTGGTGAGTGACTGCAAGAACACCATCTCGTGGCGGGATCTGTGATGGAAGAGAGACGCAGTAAGAGATGAGAGAGAGGCGAGAGAGGAGGCTAACCAATGGCTGGATCCGAAATAATTCACACACGTGAATTATTTCATTTGTGGCTCTAAACAAATCTCATTTCTGTCTAGAAATCCCCCCAATTGATTTCAGCCACATGCTCCCTATCCTTTAAACCTCTCTCTTTCTTTTCCTATCCCTGCAGGCTCCAGCACTAGAGAACCAGTCGAGCATCTCGAGAGAATTAAACGAGCTCCTATTGGATAACCCCCCATACGGCTTCACCCATTCATCGGAGGAGGCAAAATCTATTAGGAGTGCAAGTTGTTCGGGTAAAGTCGGAACCAGATGGATTCGAGCAATTTAGTCGATTTGGTTCAAAGGGTAGTCTGTTCGGTATTGGTTTGAAATTCAAAAAAACCAATGAATCCGATTTGGTCCTTAGTTTAAGGGATTTCAAAATCGAACCAAACCGCCATATATATCTATATATATTTAATTATATATATTAATATTATACTTCATATATAACTATACATTAGTATTAAATATTATAATCTTTACCCAAAAAAAATAAAAAACAGAGAACCAAATTTCTTCCCTTTTACCCAAAAAAACAAAACAAGAAACTAAGAACCAGACCTAATCAATTGTTTTTTTGGAGTTTGGTTCGATTCGGTTTGGTTTGAGTATGGGCTTTTTTTTTGGAATCGAATTAGTTCCGTCCAGTCTTCATTTCCCTTATAGCCGGACTAATCCAAACCAATTAAGTTGCACCCCTAATTTCTATAGCCAAGACCACGGCCCCTCATCCATGCCGATATCCTCGTCTAGTACTCTCTCTCTTTCTCTCTCTCTCTCTCTCCATCAACTTAGGAATGGGTTTGAAGACCCATAGCCGTGCCCCCTAGCTCCGATCTCATCTTTGATTCGATCCGAAGAATAACAAAAAGGACAATCCGTTTGGTTATGATCTATGATGAGCAGATTGAGTGATGGTCTGTGATGATATGTGAGGATTCGATTGGGTGGTTATCAATTCAAATCGATTGTTGGAAATAGTATAATCCACAATTTAAGTACTATTAGGGTCTTCAAGAAAAGTCTAGAAAATAATAGGTCACTAAAGAGATGCAGTGTGTCTTGTGAGTCTAAAAGTTGTATGGAAAGGTGAAAATAATTAATTTAAGATTTTGTGGTAGTCATTAATGACAAAAAGCCTAGCTAGCCCTTTGGTTCAAAAAGAGTTTGAAAAAACACAATCTTAAGGAATTCCACTTAAATGTTTTCACATTAATTTTTATATTCTAATATTCCAACTTTGCTCTCAAGTATAGTACAATCATTAATTGAATTTATTTTGTTCAAATTATGTAATTAGTACCATGGATATAGGGATTTTAGGAAATTGATTAAAATGAAGTATTGACTTTTTTTTATTAGAACAATGATTTTGAAACGATTCAAAATTAAAAGAACGATAGACAATTAATATGAAATAGAAAGAGTATAAAAAAAAGGGGTGCAACGTGACTAGTGATGTGATATAGCCCTTTGAGGAGCTCTATACGGCCACTAGGGCTATACATCTCCACTCCTCTTAGTTTTTATATATGTTATTATATATTAGTCCTTCTTTCCTCCAAAGATATGTCATGTTTGAGAAAAAATATCATTTAATTGACTTTTCATTTATTAAATTCTATTTTTCCAAAAGTACTCTCTTTTATTTTTTATTTTGTTTTGTATTGAAAGTAATTAGTGAAATAATAACGGGAACTATGGGAAGTTCAAAAGAATTATGATTTGTTTTTTTAAAATAGATAAACATTTTGGACAAAAAAAAAGTTGCAAAAATAGTTTATCTTTGTGGGATGGAGGGAGTACAACTTTGCATATTATTTTACTGTTTTTCTTCCGCTATACATCCTAATATCACCTTCAAGATCAATTCAAAAGCAAACCAAATTAAGATGGAAGAGTATTTATACACAACAGTCTTCTCTCTCAGCCTTGTTGGTTGACACATCAAGATCAATCATTTCTTGAAATTCATTGAATATCAACCTCCAAGATCGCTACCTAAAACAAAATGAATGGTTATACATAATTGTGCAAGCCATCCTATAGAGTATAGATATGTCTTTGACAAGGTATCAACCTTGCATGTAGGGGCGGAGTTAAGATTTATCTCCAATAGGGGCATT
Source organism: Liquidambar formosana (assembly GCA_039720395.1). Lineage (NCBI taxonomy): Eukaryota > Viridiplantae > Streptophyta > Magnoliopsida > Saxifragales > Altingiaceae > Liquidambar > Liquidambar formosana. Next base: position 18,500,104 of record CM077820.1, on the reverse strand, counting down.
GTGCTGTAACTCTGCGAAGTGGAAATTGGGAACTAAAAACCCTAGAAAGCCTTTTTTTGAAAAAATTACATTTTAATAATCAATTTTCAATTTAATACCAAAAAAGGATTTTCTTGTCAACTTATTACAAATTGACTGTGAATATACTCTAAAATGACTATCATCTTCCTCTTTTTCACATTATGTTGAGAAATAGTCATCAAATGGTAATATCTCTCCCAAAAAAAAAATGGTTGAACCCGTGGGAGCACAAAGGCCCTCCCTGGCTCCGCCCATGCTTGCATGCCATAACCCAACCTCCAATGGTACAATGGTTTTTATTTTTTATTTTTTATTTATTGTAATTCAATCGGTACTTGAAGTTTCTCTAAATTATTATCAATGGCATTTACCAACTTTTCTGGGTAATAATTATTATTATTATTGTTAAGTTTCCAACTTAAAAACCTAAATTATTAGGTGGAAAGCAAATAGTTATATGAAGTCACTTTAAACTTGAAATTTATTTTATTTTTTTGTTTATTTTTTTGGCAATCAAAGGATAAACACATGCATCCAGGCAAAGTCAAAATCAAGACCTCCGCAAATCTTAAAGGAATTACATATTCTTTGAGAGGGGCCATGGTCCTTTAGCTCCAAAGATTTGAAAATGCCTAATGTTATTATTTGCACATAAGCGATGGCAGAGTCAGGATTTTAATTTTGCCCGGGCTAAGTAAAAATCTACTTTAATTCCACTTTGTTTGATCACCAGCTGGCCTTTAACCAAGCACACACACACACAGGAATGGTATTTATTGCATTGTTATGTCATCCATTTAATCACTTTAATTTTCTAATTTTACCCTCAAAAAAATTTTCAATAAAAAGAAATACAAATATGGTGAAGGTCATTTTGTTAAATGGGAAGAGTGATTTGTGTTTAGGCAGATCCCATGGGTTAAGTTTAGATGTGCTAAAGGCTTTGGGGTTCTTAATTTGGCCTCTTTTTACCCTATGTAAAAGGCTAAAAACCTTTAGCACTCGTATCAAAGATTACCAGAGATACATACATTAATGGTGGATTACATTGCCAAATGGCATGACACAAATGTACGTACATTCACTTATTACACACAATGAGAGTTTCTGCCATATGAAGACCTTAGGCTTTGTTTTACAGAGCAGAATTATTATTTAAGGTGGAAGTGGTATGAGTAACTGGATGGTCCTTTAACATGCTATCCAGCTCCTTCATGAATCTTTCCATGGCGAGGGTAGGCAAGCTAATGGGCACCACTCGGCCTTTCTCTCCTCTATTATTTGTAAATGGACTGAAAAAACTTGTTAACTCAGGCTCAACCTCTCCCGCAACCTTGGCTGGACCACCATAAGCTGCTTTTCCCCACCCAAAGTCCACCTCTCCAAACTTGACATGTGCCAAGTCCGACACAAAGTAGTTCGGCCACAACCAACAGGCTCCTGCCTGACCTCCTTTCATCACCATAAGATCCGCCACTGACTTAACGTACTCATGGGTCACTGCATTTTTAGCTTTTCTTATCAATTCCAATGCATACCCAAACGGGTTTTGAATCAGCTCCCCAGCAGTCGTCAGAGCCGCTGGCGATACAATTGCATTGCCGTAGTACCCAGCCGGTAACGGAGGCTCAGACTTGGCACGTGCGTTGATCATGCACAAGAGGCGCACCTCCTCGGCCGGGTCAAGTCGGAGGGCGAGGGTCCGGCATCGCCACATGCACGCAGTTACTACATCAAATGTTGAACATGAGGCACGGTGGTGAGGAGGCAGCAATGCACGGAGCGTGGAGACCTCGGTGGGGCCGAAGAAGAAAATGCGGCATTGGGAGTCGGTGTAGGAAACTACTGAGCCATTGGTGCGGGGAACTTGGTTGTACTCGTGGTGGGTGCATGTCACGCGCGGTGGATCCCTGGCGTTGAGAAGGTCCCTTTGCCACACGGGTGGGACGGAGGGGGCAGGCTCGCCTCGTGCCATCTCACCCACTGCAGTCATGAATTGGACCAACCCAATTCCATCAGCCATTGTGTGGTTCAGGCGGAGGGCAAATATGAAACCTCCACACTTCAGGCGTGTCACCTGTTGGCATGCATGTTCACATAAAACTACACCATGAGCTAGCATAGTAATTCTAGCTTGTCATTACATTTTTATTCATTGAAGGTTGGTTATTGGTTTTTTTGTATTTTTTATTTTTTATTTTTTATTTTTTTTTGTCTTGTTTTTTTTATTTTTCCTTTTCCTAACGATTGGGCTCGCAAAATTAATAATGAGTCAAGGACCAATTGATTGTCGTTAATTAAATCATTTTTCAAATCTAATCAAAATGATTTATTGTCTATATACTCAATAATTATAAGGAGTAATAATTTTCCTTCTTTGGACAAAAATTAATTAATTATTAAATATAGTAAAAATGGAATGACCCTTTTACGTCACTGTGCCAATGAGTAAGAACTCGCGATTGGTCAGGAGAAAATTGCATGGAAGTCAAATTTGATTTGGGTCCACAACTATGCAAACCCAAACCTTAACTATGCGGGGAAAAGAGGATGGAAGTTCTCTCCTCTTTTTTTTTTTTCTTTTTTTTTGGTTTCCCAAGCTGTCCCTAGGCTTCGCCTAGGACTAATCCTCCAAGGTACAGTTGGACGCCAAAACGGGAACCTCTCCCAAGAAAGTTTGCTGCATCCACAAGTTCTCTCCTCTTTCATAACTCTTTCATGCCTCCTCTATATATATATATATATATATATATATATATATATATATATATATATATATATATATATGTGATTGGGTCACATTTATACCATAAAAGTTTCTCAAGACCCGCGAATTAAAGAGTATGAATTGATTGAAATATTGGAGAGTTAATGAAAAGCTAGTGTAGGGAAGTGAATCGTAACTAAAAAATGAATATATATCAAATCTATAAGAGATTTTTTGAATTTTAAAAAATAAATAAATAAATACTTACTGATGCTTTTTGGTTGACCACAGGATCGAAGATATTAAGGAAATACAGTCTTTTCTCATAATGTATAATTCTATTAAAAAAAATAGAAAATTAAACAATTGAAGAAAATAATTTATTGGAAGCAAATTATAAATTCCTACGAGAAAGCATCTATGAGTCATATTCACATGCACTTCTCAACAACAATGCACAAGTGAGTAAAAGTATGCACAAGAAGCGAGTAAAACTAATTTTAATAAAGTCTTTCCACCACTTTCCTAATAATTAAAATTTTTAAAAAAAAAAAAGAAGAAAAAAGAAAATAGAAACAAAAAAAATGGAAAAAGGCAGCAGTAATCTCCAATTTACCATACCTGAATAAGCAGCAAAGGGCAGCCAAGGACCTCTCCAGAGCCAGGGACAACGTGAAGAAGCTCCTCCATGCATGGGAAGGGAGGTCTTATTTCATCGCCAAACTGTTGAAGTGTAACATCGGCATCAGCCTCTGTAAACATGACTCCCTCACCTGTGCACTCTACAATAAGCTTGCCCCCTGGCCCTTCTCTAAGCCTACCAGCAAATGGGTAGTAATACACGAGTGTTTGTGCAAGTGCCTCTCTTATCACCTTCACTGGGTCTCTCCCTCTCATTAAGGGACTGTTACCATAAATCTGTATTACTTGGATATGACACCGAAGGCCTCCTTGACTATCAATGTCTGAGAGGTGTTTAGATTCATGAGGCGTGGGCTTCGCCGGACCGACCAGTTCTGGTTCTTGCCTTTTCACGCTGAAGACTAGAGAGATGGGTAGTGCCATGGTAGAAAATGGGTACGATCCAGGGGCTGGATGGAACAGCTCAAAGTGAGGAGATCGGATGTTGGTAAGTTGAGCTTTCCGCAGTCTTTACACAAGTGCTATTTTGGACTTGGTCAGGCTCGTGAATCATGTTTTGAGGTCATTTTGCTTCAGTCATTTTGATGCTGGGTGGATTAGTGGGTCCAATAACATTAGTTCCAGTCTTTTAATTCAAGACATATCTTGAAATCAGGTTGGTTCAATTTTCTACTTTTAGCATTTTCCTAAATTAAAATCATACGCGAAAACCCCAATCATGATCAGATCGACTTGCATCTCTTCTAATCTTGCCACGTCATTCAAAAAATGATCATATCCTGCACCTGCTCATTAATATTGTTGACCCACAATCCAAAACCACTGGATTCAAAGTTTCAAACCTTACTCGCTACGAAGCTTGCAACTATAACATGAGCCACATGAATTGCATTTTTAAAATTAAAAATTAAAATTAAAAAAAAAAAAAAAATACACGACTATCACATGACATGCCAAATAAATCATAAATTACATACTATTTTCCTTTTCTTCCGGCAAAGGAGAAAAGATTCAATAAAATAAATAAATAAATAAATAATTTATTTGGAGTTAAACCCTGTTGAAAGAAAATGTAATGTTGTCTGTGGTGTTCTTGTTTCTAAGTAGTTATCCAGAAATAAATACAGAGTATATATAAAGAATATTATAATCATTCATCCAATTAGCAAAAACAAGTTTTTACAATGATATTGTGTCCACATCATTACAACTAAGATACGTGTATACTTGGTCAAACATGCATATATGATTTAACATAAACATGATTATCATGACTTTTATTTTAATTAATTTTAAAAACAGCAAAATATTTTCTTTCTTTCTTTCTTTCTTTCTTTTCTTCTCTATTGTCATGTATCAATTGCCCATAACGAAGATTAAATTCGACACACATAAGACAAACTTCTCATTTAACACTGTGCACATATTAGAAGAAAATGGCAATAATAACAATAATAATTGTTGTTCTAACTTAGCAACTTTCAAATGGGACTATGGTAGAAATTAAAGTCAAATTTGTTCACCAATGATCTTTCGGTCTAATGGCATGTCCCATCCTAATATGGGTGTGGGGTTTACGGAGGTGTTGGTTTTAATTCTACATGGGTGTGTCTGTCCCTTTTTTTTTTTTTTTTTTTTTTTTTTTTTTTTTTTGTTTTTGGGGTAGGAGGGGGGGGAGTCAAATTTGTTCATGTTTAAGGCCGAATAAATAAGGAGTGCGAGGAAGTTACAAGGCAGTTTTTTGTAGTCATATGCCTAGAGCCTTATTAGAAACTCTATACAATGCCAGCATGGAAGTTAACAATAGTTTTTCTAGAGTAATTGATATGGAGCACTTACAAAAAGTGAGGATAAAGCCAGTAGGACTAGCCCAGTGGTAGGGAGGATGGGGATAAAGGGTAGGAGTGAAAAAAAATAAGTGAGGATAAAAGAAATGGGGAGGCTATTGCCACCACAAAAATTCTTAAATGCCCTTTACGTATTTTAAATTTTTCAAGGTTTTATGAAGAATATAAAAGGTTTTCATAAAAACTGGTTGTGTAATCTTTTAGAAAACATCATTTTGAACAACTTTGTAGGAGAAGTTTTTTTAAAAATCTGTCATTTAAGTTGATCTTTTTACCACTTTTCATGAAAAATTTTGTAAAAACGAAACAAAGACTGTAAATTGCAAAAAAGTCCACTTAAATGATAGATTTTGAAAAAATTTCAAAAACACGTATATATGATTTAACATAAGCATGAATATCATGACTTTTATTTTAATTAATTTGAAAAACAGTAAAATATTTTCTTTCTTTCTTTCTTTTCTTCTCTATTGTCACATATCAATTGCCCATAACGAAGATGAAATCGACACACATAAGACAAACTTCTCATTTAACACTGCACAGAATAGAAGAAAATGGCAATAATAACAATAATAATTGTTGTTCTAACTTAGCAACTTTCAAATAGGACTATTGTAGAAATTAAAGTCAAATTTGTTCACCAATGATCCTTCGGTCTAATGGCATGTCTTAACCTAATAAGGATGTGAGATTTGCGGAAGTCTTGGTAATTTCGATTCTACATGGGTGTGTGTTCTATTTTTTGGCACAAAAAAAAAAAAAAAAAAAAAAAAAAAAAAAAAGGGACAAAAAAGGAAGAAGAAGAAGTCAAATTTGTTCATGTTTAATTAAGCTTGAATAAATAAGGAGTGCGTGGAGGAAGTTACAAGGTAGTTTTTTGTAGTTATATGCCTAATTGCCTAGAGACGTATTAGAAACTCTATACAACACCAACATGGAAGTTAACAAAAGTTTTTGTAGAGTAGTTGATAAAGAGCAGTTACAAAAAGTGAGGATAAAGCTATTAGGGCTAGCCTAATGGTAAGGGAGGATGGAGATAAAGGGTAGGAGTAAAAATAAAATAAAAATTGGGGATAAAAGAAATGAGGAGGCTATTGCCACCACAAAAATTCCTAAATATCCCTTAAGTATTTTAAATTTTTCAAGGTTTTATGAAGAATATAAAAGGTTTTCACAAAAATTGGTCATGTTATCTTTTAGAAAACATTATTTTGAACAACTTTGTCGAAGAAAGTTTTCTTCAAAATCTGTCATTTAAATTTATTTTTTTTCCTCTTTCATGAAAAATTTTGTAAAAACAAAACAAAGACTATAACGCTGTGTTTGGGTAAGGAATTTGTAAAAACTTGGAATTTTAAAAATGATGGGATTTTGAAAATTCAGAATTAGTAATTGGGATTTTTAAAATTCTTTGTTTGGCTATACATTTTGGAACTTGGGATTTCTAAATAGAATTTTTCAATTTCCTTGTTTGGATGGATATTTAGAATGGGATTTCTAAATGAAATTCATTCCATATCTTCTTATACATAACCCATTGCCAAATTTTTTCCAAAATCTCTCTTTGTTGAAAATCCAATTTTGATATAGATTATAGTTTACAATTTAAGAGAGAGAGAGAGAGATTGTGCAAGCTGAGGATATAAAGAGACAGCAACCAAAATATAGCATGGCTGCTCTACACATGAATCCTAGAAAAAGCAACTCCTGTGCACAAAGCCGACAACCAAAGAACTCATAGGAAAAACAGATCCTCGACTGAAAGAGATTGAAAGTAACACAAATTAAAGACAAGAACCAAAATACCTGCATTGCTAATTAATAAGCAAGCAACCAATAAGCTATTCCAAAAAACTAGTTAGAAAAAGGGATCAAAGAACCTTCACAAGGATTGAAATAGCAGCAAGCAAAATCTAACTATAGATACTTCCTCATTTACCAATCCACAAAATAAGAAGTTTACCCTCCTTAAATCCCAGCTCACTCATGAATGCAACTATATCTACGTCATTAATGCCACTACACATATGATTGTGTGTTGGTCCATGGCATTTTAACAAACATATGGTGTGCAAAAGTGCACCCCAACGATTGTACAAACGAAAAAAAAGAAAGCTAAAAACACTCAATCAAAATCACAAGGTTTAGAAAACATATATAAATATGATAGTGTGTTAGACTACGGCATTTTATCAAACCTATGGTGTGCAAAAGAGCACCCAACGATTGCACAAATGAAAAAAAGAAGAAGCTAAAAACACTCAATCAAAATCATATTTGTTATGATAAGAGAAGAAACACATCCAGTGTGGAGTAATTTTGCGTGCTGAAATTAATTTGAAATCACATCCATAGTTATATAACTAAGAAATATAGTGAAATTTCTAGCAAAAAAATAAAAATAAAAATAAAAATAAATTAAATAACCCAGAAATTAAAAGCTCTAATAAAAAAATGGAGTACATACCTGTCTTATATATAGGAAGGTCTGGTAGGCGACGAAGAGTGGTGAGTGACTGTAAGAACACCAACTCGTGGCGGGATCTGTGATGGAAGAGAGACGGAGTAAGGGATGAAAGAGAGGCGAGAGAGGAGGCTAACCCATGGCTGGATCTGTGATGGAAGAGAGATGGACTGAGAGACGAGAGAGAGTAGACTAACCCATGACTGGATCTGTGATGGAGTGAGAGGCGAGAGAGAGACGAGAGAGAGGCGAGAGAGGCAGAGAGCGAGGCGAGAGGCGAGAGGCGAGAGGCGGGATCAGATCTGGTAACTCACGAGATGGGTTTTTCCAAATTCTCTCTTAAGTGGAATTTGCCAAATTCCACCTATTTAAGTGGTATTTCTAAACAGAATTTAACTTCCTCAAATTCTAAATTAAAATTTTGATAGAATTTAAAAAATTCCAAGTTGAGGTAAACAAATACGGATTTCATTCCAAGAATTTTATAAATTTTATTTTAAAGACAAATTTTACTTAAAAATTCCTTATACAAACACAACGTAAATTACCAAAAAAAATCTAATTAAACGACAGATTTTGAAAAAATTTATTCTACAAAATTATTCAAAATGATATTTTCTAGTAAACAAAATGGTTAGTTTTTATGCAAAACCTTCTATATTTTCATAAAAACTTAAAAATTGTAAAATTAGTAGGAGATGTTTAGAAATTTTTGTGGTGGCAATAGCCTTCCCCTAAAAACAAATAGCTAAGAAAAGGGAGAAGTCAATCACCATCACTTACAATTGCATATCCTGCATGTTTACAGGATGTTCTATTTTCTCATGCTTTCCTCTTTTGTAACCAAAATCCAAAAACTTGTGCTTTTTCCTCGGAATGTCCCATTTTTCAGAATTTTCAGGAGTTAATAGAAAAACAATAAATTCCTATGTGGTATGTTTTGCTTATAATTTTTTTCAATATAAATTTTAAATTTTTTTTTTTTTTGATAAAGAAAAGAAATTATATAAATAATCATAAGAACTAGTACATCGAGGGTGAACAACACCATAACATTCTTCCATACAAGTTCTCCATAAAGCTAAAGGAAAATTTTGTTCCCAAATAACAACGTCAGAAGAATTTTGTCCAAAATGAACTAAAAAGTTAGCTACACTATTAGCTTGTCAGCAAACATGATTGAAAGAAATCTCCTCAAAGTTGTTTGCGATGGGCTCAATGTCATGAATCGAAGTCTTGACCTTCCAAAAAAGTTGATGGTCCTTATTACAAGGCTGAATGATGACTTGTGATTTGTGAATCAACTTCCACTCAATTTTAGTTATTTTGAATTAATAGCATTGCGAAGTCCTTGAAGTTTTCAAGGTAGGTAAGAACCCACACTTGCTTGAGTTGGACACACAGGCATATGTTTTTTTCCCAAAAATTTTGTTCGAAACAAGTTCTTCTTAGGGCTTGCAGGTTGTTGGATTTTTTGTTCTTTTTTGGCCTTTCGTTTTATGGTAAATTAAAAAATACCCTCCTAATGTTTGGTCATTTTTCATGTAATCTCCCTAAAGAAAAAATAGTTGAAATGTCCTCCTAAATAATTTACATATTTAATAACTAGCACCACCATTAATCAATGTTCGTGGATTAGAAGAAAAATGCCCACCTTTAATCCTTAACAATGGCGTTAATTGTTAAATAGGTAAATTGTTTGGGAACATATATTACAACTATTTTTTTTCTTTGGGTTTACATAAAAAAAATGGCTGAACATTAGAAGTTTCTTATAATTTACCCTTATTTTTTCTAGTTCCTTGTGTCCTTGATTCTAGATCTCTTGGATTAAAATGTTTTTTTTCCTTTTATAAAAAAAAAATAACAATAATAATAATAATAATAATAATAATCTAGGGTAGTCTTTGAAGAATAGATGGAGCAAGTAATATATCCCCCCCACTGTGCATAATTTCCCAATTATTGATCACGGTCAACCATAAGTCCCAACTCCCAACCATTCTGGCCCGGGGGCGTATTCAATTTAAAATTACAAATCAAAGGCCCAATTTAATATTTCCCAAAAATTATGGTTCATTACAGTATTTCTAAAACATTCTGATTTTCCAAAAATCCCACCTCTGGCTCTATATATACGGAGTATTTGTGTAATTGTGTTTCTTACTCAATTTTTTTTTTTTAAAAAAAAAGAAAAAATCAAATCAATGTGTTGTGGTTTTCAATTTTTGTTTTGGCAAAATAGTATTGACCTGCTTCAAATTGTTTTATTGTTTTTCCAAATCAAATCAATGTGTTGTGGTTTTCAATTTCTATTTCTGTAAAACAGTATTGACCTGCTTCGAATCGTTTTATTGTTTTATTGTTTCTATTGTCGTTTTGTTTCATTGCTTCGAATTTTGGGTAGGTTGGTTAAGCTTGCAGCGAGGGCGGTTTACGACGACATAACAACGCAAGGCGAAAATGAGCCGGAGATCGGGAGGAGTGATAACCGAGGGATCGCCGTCGCCTTGCTCAATGCCTTCACAAGGTTCTATCCCCTTAATTACACTCAGCAATTTTTGAGTCAATTCCCTTTTGTTGTTTTATGAATTATAAAAACAACGTAGTGTATGTTATTGTGTGTTGGATTAAACAAAATTATGAAAAATTAAATGGGATTGTAGAGTTATACTTGAGAAAAAGGCATTATGAATGAATGTGGGGGTGGTGAAGCAACATATCGAGCAACACCCGTTGTAGCTTTGAACTTCTTCTGGGTGTGGGTCTAATTTTTCAAGCACCAGGGGGTGACATGCTGTGCACATTTGGGGTTGCAAGTACTAGAATTTGGAATGTGGGTCTTAATTGTCAAATGGCTATTATGGAAAGAGCAACAAGCACCATTATCCTCCTATAGATTCATAAAATATTGATGGATCTTTCAATTTTTGTCTTCTTTTGTTTGTGATCCCTTGTATTTGTGCTTAACTTCGAGTGTAGAGGAAGCCCCGGCCTTGTATTTTTTTCTTCCTTTTTACCTCGCTGCTAAGGTGCTTAAACTGTAATAAATGGAAAGTGGTAGATTGTACAAAGTGCCACTTAACATAATCCGGAGGAATTATTTGTTATTTTATTATTATTATTATTATTACAATTTCTTTTAATGGGATAGGCAGACAGCTATAAGACAAGCCAAATTATTCGGGCTTGGTTCAAGATCGAATTGATAAAAAGCTCAAACGAGTTTACTCGTGAATAAACGAGCTCAACTCAAACATCATTTTAAACCTGTTAATTTATTCAACCAAACTCATTTTAAGCTTGTTAATTAAGTCCTACTCGAGTAAAATACTATTTAACTCAATAAGCTCATTAATACTTTAAATAATCAAACTGTTTGAGTTCGGTTTGAGATTGGCATGATAAAATGATCATCTAAGCTTGTTTAGCTTTAGCTTGTTTGAGATTGGTTTAATAGAAGGATCTTTCGAGCTCGCTTGTGAGTTGAACAAACCAAACTCAAGTTTTACTTTTAAAATCATTAATCTAACAAATCAAGTTTGAAGAGCCTACTATTCAACTTAACCAACTTAATTTGTTTACCTTCCAACTAGATGAAAAGAATGGCATGGAAACATTATGTAGAATTGAACTCATATCATCTAGTGTATACCATACCAGCCACTATCTACAACTACAAGTTGACAGATAATATCTTTTTATGGTACTAGTTTGAGAAGTTGTCACTAAAAGGTAATTTTCCTTAAGTAGGGCTGATTTTATGGGTAGGCAAGCAAGACCACTGACTAGGACCCCACATTTTGGCTAAAAAATGAAAGCTTCATTTTGAGACTAACCCTTGTAATAGATTTTATTTATTTTTTATTTTTTTTCAAAGAGAACCGTTATTGCAACCCCTAAATTGTTTTTGCACACCCCATTAATATTTATTTATTAAGGTTTTACAAATAATGTAAAAGGTTTTTTAAAAAATTTGTCACGTGATCCACTAAAAAACATCATTTTGAACCACTTTACAAAAGAGAGTTTTTCTAAAATATATTGTTTAAGTAGATTTTTTTATTATTTACCATCTCTGTTTAATTTGATTTTGGAAAAACTTTTTTGGTAAAATTATTCAAAATGATATTTTTTTAGTAGATTATGCAATTATTTTTTTTATTTAAATTATATTTTTCTAAAATCTTAAAAAATTAAAATAAATGGGATATGCAAATTAAACTTCATGTTGGTAAAAAAAAAGTTTAAAAAAAAAAAAATAGATATGAAAAGTTTCATTTTAAGAATTGGCCTACCAAAGAAAAAAAAAAAAGGGGGGGAATTACCGATTAGGTTCATCATTTCATGGTATTGTCTCCGAAGGATTAATTCCCCCAAAAAAAAGTCCAAACGGGTACTGGCCTTGAGGTTTCCACAAACTTAGTAGGCCGCACACGGAAGGAAAATGATTAGGCCCGTGTCAACTGTCAACTGTCACCTGTTCTTTTTGTAGGCATAAGGCCCTGTTTGGCACAGCTGATCAGCAGCATAAAAGTGATAATGAATGTCAATATCACTTTTATAAGGTGTTTGGGTCAAAAATCAAAATGGAACAGCGATTCAACACCCGCCAGATCGCATGCCGAAGATCCTCCTCCTTTTCTCTTGCGTCCAACAAAGCCTCTGTTTGGTCCTCACTCCGTGTAGCCAAGTCGCCGTTCTTCCGACTGTTCCGGAGACATCCCGGCAAGATCTCCGATCAGGTAAACCTCCACCTTTTGTTTTTTTCCTTTTTTTTTCGCCTTCCTTTGGTGGAATCCCAACCCCACCTCGTTCACCGTTGACCATTTGTGGGACCGGGATACCGTATCAGACTAAGACTTGAAACCAAAAGCTTGAGATGTTACGCCCCTGGCCTGCCAACTGGTCTAAACAGGCGGATAAGGATAACTTCCACCTTCACTCATCATCATCTTACTATATATGTATCTTATGTGTAAAGATAATACTTTACATATACATATATATATATATTGAATAAATCTAATGTTGTTTTGGTTTTTTTTGAGTGGATCATTTTCGGTTATACAATAAAATATACATAAATATAGGTGATTCCTTGAAATTGGGGTTTAGGTGAATGGTTGAATATGCATCAATAATTGGATCTGCTTGCTTCTTTTGTATGTATTGGGTAGTGATCAATCTCCTCTGATCTGGGTTTGAACTCCCTGTGACTTAAGGTAAATTTGATTTATGTTCGCACACATGTATATATAATATGTCAACTTTTAGCTTATCCGGGACTAGATATCTATGGTTGTCCGTGAGTGGACACATGAATACACGTATCATCCGCGGACAGCTGTAATCACCGTGATTGTTAGAGATATCCATACTTGAATACTGTAATATGTATGTACATGTTCAAATACATGGTTGAAGTTGTCGTTTACATTACATTTTCGCTCTGAATTACAGTTAATTTAGCTTGTAGGGAGTAAATGATTGATGTATGAAAGCAGAACTTTTAGCTTACTGTTGCTTTTACGGATTTAAATCTTCTATGTGTTCAATATTTATGGATAATTATGTGTGCAGTTATGATTGGTTGTGTTGCTGTGTTGACCTGATGTCTTCGAAACAAAAACACCATGAAACTTCTCAACTTTTCTTTTTCTTTGCTGGGTGTTGGTGGGAATATAACCTCACGAAGCGGATCTTTGGGACTTGTCTTTTAATTTGTATTTAGGAACTTTGAAATTTCCCAATTGTCCTTTATTCCAGGTAATGTTTTGTTGGGGTTTTGAAAGTACTTGCCCGCTTTTAAGAGCAGTAAACACAATTTTTGCTTTTAAAAGCAAGAAAGTAGTATGAAAAATGCTAACCAAGCAGTGTTTTGTTGTTTGACACATGGGAATCGGAATGGGATCCACACAATCCCGGTCAGGTAGGGATGTGCTAATCTAAGTTTGAGGGTTATATCTCATGCATTGGTCTAATGTACCCATAAGGCCATAACTACCAATGGACATGGTACAACCCCAATGCATGGTGCTAAACTTATATCAGCACATCCCTACTTATCAGGGCTGTATATGTATATTGGTTTAAGAGGTAACTTATTCTTATATATTACTTTCTTATATGAAATTCTCCACGATTATGTAGTGTGGTAAATTTGATTGTCACATTAATTTATGAATTAGTATTTAACTAATTTTGGCTTTTACTTATTTTTGTATTACTCTCATATGTCAATATTGCGGCAAAGAAAATTTTTTCCATACCAGTACTCAGGGGATTAGATTTATGATTTATCCTTCTGAAATTGCTACTCAATCTTAAATTTTTTGGTCTGTAATTAAGGTTTTTCCAATACTTGCGTTCGATGTCACATTTTACTTGATTGTTGCATCATCTGACTTTGTGACTACAACTATTACAGAGGTGTAGCAGCAGAAGTAGTGAGATATGGTTTCTTCGTTCAGGGCATTTCTGAACAGTCCTGTTGGTCCAAAAACAACTCATTTTTGGGGCCCTGTTGCCAACTGCGGACTCGTTTCTGCTGTACGCTCCGCTACTATGATTTTTATGATGGACATGTGTAGATACTTTAAATTTCCACTGTCATGTGACCATTTGGGCAGAATATGACTCATTTTATTTCATTATAACTAAAAAATTTGACAGGCATTGGTGGACACGAAGAAACCTCCAGAAATGATATCTCGCAACATGACTGCAGGTTTAAATGTCAGGTTAAAGAGTCAGATTTTTCAGTTTTTATAAGGTAGCTGAAATTCTAACTTTGCCTTATAATGGTGTTGCAGTCTTGTGTGTTTATTCGGCATTGTTCATGAGGTTCGCGTGGATGGTACAGCCTCGCAACTATCTACTTCTAGCAACCCATGTTTCAAATGAATCGGTGCAACTCTATCAGTTATCCCGTTGGGCAAAGGCTCAGGGGTAAGTAACTTCGGTTGTGATTCAAATTGAGCTACTCTTTGATTTCAGTTGATTTTTCATGCTAGTTTTTAATCTTCTTTCACTTGATTGAGTATTCCCTTTTTTTTCAAACCATCTATTCCCAACATCCCCTCCCTTTTTTTCAACCAAAAAGAAAACACATAATAAGTCAAACTTCTTTACATGGAAATTTCTTGAGAAAAAATGCCACATTAAGAGGAAAAAACTGCTTGGAAGGATTAAGAAATGAGCCTCTCAATGGGACAGATGGTCAAAATGACAATCAGGCCACCCTGCTAAGCATGGATGGAACCAGTTATGTTCAACCAGTCCATGTCACTCCAGAAGCATAATATGGAGGAAAAAATTTGATGACAAAACAGCTTCTACTTTTTCTAACATATACGTTATTCAAGTTTCGGAAATTTTGTTGAATCCTAGGATGATAACAGTTAGTTGAAATTCATTCTGGTTCTGACATTTCCAAACAGTCCCCTTCTTTCTGTGGGATTCATAAGTAATCACATTGATTGCTTGATTCCTTGTGCTTTGTCAACAAAGACCCTTAAATGGCTCTTACATCAAATTGGACCCCTGAAATACCGAATTGCAACCAACTTCCTTTTGGTGATTTTTTCATTTACATCTTAACCTTACAATTTTTTCGTAACTAGAGCATCCAATCGCTCCCTTTTGGAGTGATCACAGATTCACAGCCATTCATTTTAATGATCTTATTCTGTGTGCATAAACACTAGCATTCACAAAATACACAGCGCAATTAATATTCTGAGGCTGCTGCTTTCTTTATGTTAGGTTCTTGGAGGATAAGAAAGATGGAGTTGCATCCGAGTGACTGGATGCTACTTATCTTTCGATTTCTGCAGAAACCATCATCGTTCTTTTCTCATGTGAACTGCTTTTACCAACTGCGCTTGATTTCGCTTTCAATTACTGGCGGAACCGAGCATATAACTCTTTAGTGATTCATGATTATTGTTGTTGTTTTGTTGTTTGTACTGCACAGATTGTGTAAATGCAAATTATTAAACATGATATTCTGCTTGAGACGGTCTGAGAGCCAGCTAAGGCACTCCCCAAGCAGTAGATTTTACATATAGCTCTTGCAAAACTACAATTAAAATAAAATCCCGCCATATATTGGGACAGAAATTTGAGAAATTCGGTTTAATTTGACAATTAAGGTTGAATAAATATAGAAATAAATAATCAAAATATTGATAATGTTAAAATTCGGCTGTGAAAGCCATCAATTAGGAGTTTAGGACAAATTTTTTATTTTCATTATTATTGTCAACTCACTCTGGATTTTTTTTTTCTTCTTTTGATAAGTCAAATATTTTTTGATGAGTCTCACTCTGGAATCTGACATCAGACTTGAGCAACCTGCAGAAGCTTTATGTACAATCATTTTTGGATATGATTTGCTGTCATCTGAATCTGATCTATGGGGAAGAAAAATTGCGCCATCTTCATGTACTAAATTGCACCATCTTCATTATATTTGCTGCAGGCACAAAGTTGGGTTGTGCTAATAATAAATGCACAGGGGGTTGATTCATCTTTTATAAGCCAGCCATAGTCTGGGGTTGCTCTGCCTGCTAAATTTAGCATCTTTGCTTTCCAACTAGCAAGCCTAGAGCTAAATTTCTCCATAATGCTTTTGCAAAAATGCCTTCGATGATCTTCCATGAATTAGTTGAACGCCCAGATACCTCCTAAGATTACTCATTGACAAGATTCCAATTGTCATTAGTATGTTTGGTATGCGGGATTTTGTTTGAAATGAGAAAGATGGTCTCTCGGACATTTTTCTATCCCTTTGTTTCTTTTAAATGGGATAGTATTTTAGGATAAAAATATACCACTTCCCTCATGAGTTTATTTTCTCCTACATATGGAGGATATAACTATCTTAGAAATAGTATATCTCTCGTTTGAAAAGAGCACCAAACACATAAAAATGATATATTTATCCTATTTGACCTATCCGGTGTATCAAACGTAGCCTAATAGTCCTGGATTATTAAGTCCCTGCCACATTAAATGAGATTCATGTAGACCATGGATCTGGAAAAATTCACTCTCCCACCAAGGGCCACTCCAAATTCCTTTAAAATATTCATAATAATAAAAGCCCGATGGAAGGCAGATCTATCAAACAGAGTAAAATCATTATGATAGATTGAGTGTGACAAAGTCAGGCCACCCCAAGAAAGAGCAATTAAGTTTCCACTTATTATTCCTGACTGAGTAGGTAATCGTACTTGATAGCTTGTCCATGCAAAGGAAAAAAAATATAGGGGGAGAGGAGGTCTGCTTGGCTTGAGCCCCTTTGTGGCTTTGTGGCTCAAAATATTCCAGAATTTCCCTATTCGAAAGGAGACTTGGATGGGTTGATGAAATGTTGAACATAACCAAATCTAGGCTAACTATTGGATGGGCTTGGGCATGTACTAATCCTATAGGGGCCGCCGTACTAGGTTAAGGTCTTTAAAGCTGAAATGATTCTTGGGCTGCCTCAAGCGCCTCATTTTCCCCTATCCCATGATGCTTATTAATTTAAAAATCAATGATTATCAATATTACAAAACTTTTTTTGGCAAAAAAAAAAAAAAAATATATATATATATATATATATATATATATAGATATTGAGTGTAAAAAATACACTTATTCCAAAAGTACTTTTATAAACTTGAGCCCATAACCTATGCATGAAATGAAAGAAAAAAAATATTCTGTACGTTTGTTAATAACTAGATATAACACACGTGCAACATTTTTAAATAATATTAGTTATACAAAATAATAAATACATAAAGATTTTATATTTTTTCATAAAAAATAAAGTTTAAAATTCGAAAATACAACGAAAGATTAAAAACTCTTTAGATATATATTCAGAATTTTGAAAGTTGAAACTACTCTTGATAGAGAAAGTGGAATTTACAATCCGAGTGTTTATTTATTATATAGGAATTATAATTTCCATTTCCTTTGAATTCCTATTTGTGTTTTATATATTAAGGTATGTGTTTTAGAATATATTAAGGTATGTGTTCCGGCTGTTATTTTAGAATTATAGTTTCCATATTCCTATATATTTCTATTTATTATATAGGAATTATAGTTTTCGTTTCCTTTGAAGTCCTATTTGTGTTTTATATATTTAGGTATGTGTTTTAGAATATATTAAGATATATGTTTTAGAATTATAGTTTTCATATTACTATATTTCCTATATATGCAGAAGGGTGGGTAGTTGTGTATTTAAAAATTAAAATAAGGGTATATTAGTCAATCAAAAGTTTTTCTAGCATTCATCTTCAGAATTTTGAAAGTTGAAACTACTCTTGATAGAGAAAGTGGAATTTACAATCCGGCTGTTTATTTATTATATAGGAATTATAATTTCCGTTTCCTTTGAATTCCTATTTATGTTTTATATATTAAGGTATGTGTTTTAGAATATATTAAGGTATATGTTCCGGCTGTTATTTTAGAATTATAGTTTCCATATTCCTATATATTTCTATTTATTATATAAGAATTATAGTTTTCGTTTCCTTTGAATTCCTATTTGTGTTTTATATATTTAGGTATGTGTTTTAGAATATATTAAGATATGTGTTTTAGAATTATAGTTTTCATATTGGTATATTTCCTATATATGCAGAAGGGTGGGTAGTTGTGTATTTAAAAATTAAAATAAGGGTATATTAGTCAATCAAAAGTTTTTCTAGCATTCATCTTTTTATAGGTAGTATAGATAAGTGTAAATCAGACATTTTAAAAAATGATTTACTTAAATGTAATTAAATTTTAAATGTCATGGACCTTTATGGGTTATGAAAACAGACGGATGGACCTAATGCCAATATCGTAACTTGCATTGAGCCTCTTGCCAATTTCCCCTTAGTTACTTAAAATGATAATAAGCTTGGAATGCCAATAATAGTAACCTTTCAAACCGAGCTCCCACCCGGCCCAAGTCCCAAAAGAGACAAAATGATAATAGAACTGATTTTGGTAGGTGAGTAGTCAAATTAAGAGAAGCCAAAAGTACATATAACATTGTAAATGTGTGTGGACATTAGCCACTTCAAAAGACTTGGTGGCATATAATGTTGAGGTGGGTAAGGGCTTAGTTAATTGTGCTCTATCTCATTTTGCGCATCACTACCTTAATTAGAGTGGAAAAGTGATTCAAATCCTAAAGAGTAGTTCAATTGGTAAGAGATCACGTGATTCTAATCGGATTTGGATTTGGTGCAATTACTGTATGGTGTAGTAAACTAAGATTAATGACATGTAGCAAGGAGGATAAATGGAGGGTTGAAATTTGAGAGATGTATTTGATGTCCAGTGCCTGACAATTCTCCATTTCTCCTTCTTGCCCACATGTCATCCATCCCATATTTGCTGCACCATGCAGTAAAAGTAACCAACTGCACTAAATCTGAATCCATTCTAATCATAAGGAATAGTTTAATTGGCAAGTTTTACCAATTTCAATAGTTCTCGTGGGTCCTGGATTTATTAGATCAGGCTCTAGTTTTTGTTCAAAAATATCTCTCATCATAAAAAAAAAAGGGGGATTTTTGGCCATAGCCTCTAAGTATAAGAGTACTTTTATAATAGGCTCTAAGTGAAAAACAGTTTTGTGAAAACCCCTTTTGACCCTATAGTGACAAAAATACCCCTATTTTACAATTTAAATCAAATTACAAATCGTGCCATTTTTTTCCCACGTTCTCTCCCTCTCTCCCGTGGTTCCATCGCCTCCCACTTTTAGCCATCACTGATCAAGCTGCAAATGCTATTCCGACAACTATGAAGTGGCTATCCTAATCACTATAATACTTGCTGATGAGAATCGAACCTAGTAGAAGAGGCACGAACAAGCTAAGAGAAGAGAAGAAAGGGTCTTAATCTACTTTTTATTAGCTATCACCAGATCTGTTTTCCAGATTTGCAACGAATCATCTTCTCCTTCCCCCTTCCACTCGATTTACCTTCTCCATCCTGCCATTGACAACGATGGCGAAGGTAAACAATTTACTGTTGTGTGCTTTGTAAAATTTACACAAACAATATTAACAGTTTACTGTTATGTGCTTTGAAAATTTTACACAGACAATAGTAACAGTTTACTGTTGTGTGCTTTGGAAAAATTATACATCACATAATAACAGTATAATCCTCAATCCACCACCATCCCTTTACCACACCAAACCACCCGCTGTGAACCCTGCCATAAAACCCCAAACTTGTTGATAACCACCAAAACCACCATCATCAAACTCTACCAAACCCACACCGTCCTCATCGTAGTATCTCTATCATCGTGCA
Source organism: Liquidambar formosana (assembly GCA_039720395.1). Classification (NCBI taxonomy): domain Eukaryota; kingdom Viridiplantae; phylum Streptophyta; class Magnoliopsida; order Saxifragales; family Altingiaceae; genus Liquidambar; species Liquidambar formosana. Next base: position 18,480,093 of record CM077820.1, on the reverse strand, counting down.
ACAAATCAGAAACCCAAATCAAAACCACAACCCTTTTCCCTTCAAACCCACTGTCAAACAAAAAAAAAAAAAAAAAAAAAAAAGAATCTAGTTTTTCCAGTTGCCACCAACAATCATCATGGGCGACTCATCACCAACCCCATCGTCATCTTTTGAGCCCTTTGTAATTGCATCCCCGTCGCCTCCCCACATCAACCGCCGTTGATTCTTCACTGCCAGATCACCATCAAGCCTCAACCATCAAGCCTTAAGCCATTAAGGCACACTTGCTATCGGCCTTCAACCACAAGAGACGATCGCCATCAAACAACCAGTGTACAACTATCCGATCTGGTGGTCGAAGCTTGATCGTCACTCCCTTCTCTCTCTCTCTCTCTCTTGTAACTAAATTAGGTTGTAAATATAAAAGATTAAAATAGGTATTTTTTTAAAAAAACTTTTCCTTTTGCTTAAAGAATCTTTTAAGAAAGGAGTTTTAAAGTTAAAAAATCTTATAATAGGTTTTTTTGTTAAAAACAGTCCCTTAATAAGCATTATTGCTAATTTCTCCTAAAAAAAAATAAAAAGATAAAAAATAAAAATGTGACTCAACCCCGCCCACGTTTATCTAGCTTGGGTCAAAATGGAAAAGTGATTCAACCCCGCCAGGTCGCACTCGTGCCAAAGATTCCATCTCCATCGAAGCCCCCTCCTACTTTTCTCTTGCTTCTACCAAAGTCTCTGTATAATCATCTTTCCCCGTCGCCAAGTCGCCGTTCCGCCAACTTTTCTGGCGACAGCCGGGCGAGATCTCCGATCAGGTAAACCTCCATCTCCACACGTACATTATCATCTTATCTGTAAAGATAATAAATATATATAATTATTTTTTTGGAATGAATCTAATGTTATTTTGTTAAGTTTGACTCATTTTCGGTTATATAATATGCACATTTGTATATATGTATGTATCTGAAACCTTGATATTAGGGTTTAGGTGAATGGTTGAATTTACATCAATAATTGGATCTGTTTGCCTCACAATGTATAAATTTGCAAATGGGTTATCAGTAGTTTTTCATTTTTGCAAATCGGTTATCAGTAATATTTCATTTTTGCAAATGGGTTATCAGTGATTCTCATACATAATTACTTACATACATATATGTTTGTATGGATTGTATGTATTGAGTGGTGATCAGTCTCCTCTGAACTGGGTTTGTACTTTCTGTTACTTTAAGGTATATCTGATTTATATTTGCAGAAATGTATGTATACAGAAATGATCCTATCAGCACGTGCTGATATAGGTTTATATCAGCACGGCTACAAACCTACAATTGCTGATTACAAACCTACAATTGGTTGATTACAAACTTACAATTGATTGACTACAAATGGACAATTATCGGCCTGTGGGCGATTGTAGTCAGTCAATTATAGGTTTGTAGTCAGTGAAATGGGATGTTTGTAGCTATTTAAAAGCCGTCCATTTGTACATTTGTAGTCAGTCAATTGTAAGTTTGTAATTAGTCAATTGTAAGTTTGTAATCAGCAATTGTAGGTTTGTAACCATGCTGATATAAAACTATATCAGCACGTGCTGATAGGATCATTTCTGGTATGCATATATGTGTATAATATATGTATGTACATGTTCACATACATGGCTGAAGTCGTCGATTACGTTCTCCCTCTGAATTTTGGTTAATTTAGCTTGTATTTAGTAATGTTTGATGATATATGAATTGATACGTTTTTTCTTACTCTCGCTTTTATGGATTTAAATTTTCAGTGTGTTCCATATTTATGAATAATTATGTACCTGATTATGATTGGTAGAGTTGCTGTGCTGACCTGATGTCTTCCAAACAAAAACCCCTTGAAAACATCTTTCTATTTTTTTTTTTTTTTTTGGTATAACCCTGTGAATGGGGATCTTTGGGACTTATGTTGCCTTTTAACTTATCTTTGGGTATTTTGAAATTTCCCGGTGGTCCTTTTTTTCAGAGAATGTTTGGTTAGGGTTTTGAAAGTACTTGCTTGCTTTCAAGAGCTAAAAGTGAACGCAATTTTTGCTTTCAAAAGCAAGAAAGTAGTATGAAAATTGCTAAACAAGTAATGTTTTATTGTTTGACATGCGGGAATCAGAATGGGATCTTGGTTATTAGAATATTCAATATTGGTTTTCAAGGTAACCTATTCCTATACAATACTTCCTTATATAGTAAAATTCTCCTGGAACATGTAGTGTGGTAAAGTTGATTGTCACATTAATTTATGAATTGGTCTTTAACTAATTTTGGCTTTTTCTTATTTTGTTTTACTCATGTATTGAGAGTGTGGCAGGGAAAAGTTTTTCCTTACCACCACTCAGGGGATTAGATATGTCCTTTTGAAATTGCTACTCAATCTTAAATTTTATGGTCTGTAATTATGGTTTTTCCAATATTACATTTGATATAATATTTCTTGAATGTTGTATCATCTGACTTTGTGATTACAGACAGCTATTACAGAGGTGTAGCAGCAGAAGTAGTGATATATGGCTTCTTCCTTCAGGGCATTCTTGAACAGTCCCGTGGGTCCAAAAACAACTCATTTCTGGGGGCCTGTTGCCAACTGGGGATTCGTAGCTGCTGTACGCTCCACTACTATGACTTTTTAGATGTACACATGTAGATACTTTTTATTTTCACTATCATGTAACCATTTTGGCAGAATATGACTCATTTTATTTCATTATAACTGGAATATTTGACAGGGATTGGTGGACATAAAGAAACCTCCAGAGATGATATCTGGCAACATGACTGCAGGTTAAAATGTTGGGTTACAGAGGTAGATTTTTTGAGTTTTTATAAGGCGGCTGAAATTCTAAGTTTTCCTTTATAATGGTGTTGCAGCCATGTGTGTTTATTCAGCGTTATTCATGAGGTTTGCGTGGATGGTACAGCCTCGCAACTATCTACTTCTAGCATGCCATATTTCAAATGAGACGGTGCAACTCTATCAATTATCCCGTTGGGCAAAGGCCCAAGGGTAAGTAACTTGCATTGTGATTTAAATTGTGCTACTCTTTGATTTCAGTTGATTTTTCATGTGAGTTTATTATCTACTTTCACTCAATTGTGTGGTCCCATTTTTTTTTCCATTGATCTATTCCCCACATCCCCTCCCTTTCTTCAACCAAAACGAAAACACAAAATAATTAAAACTTATTTGCATGAAAATTTCTTGAGATAGATGCTGCTCTCACATTAAAGGGAAAAAAACAGTTTTATAAGGATGCTTGGAAGGGTTAAAGAAATGAGCCCCTCAGAGGGTCAGACGGTCGGTATGACAGTTAGGCCAGCTGCTAAACATGGATGGAACCAGTTATGTTCAACCTGTCCATGTCACTCTAGAAGTTGCCATCATTGTCCCCATTATTAGCAAGAAAGGGAAGAGTTTTATTGGATATGGGTGAAGGATTTTAAAATTTTAAAAATGAAAAACAAATAAGGAAGAAGAAGAAGAAGAATATGGATGAAAGAATTAAATGACAAAACAGCTTCTTTTTCTAAATTATACATTATTCAAATTTTGGAAATTTTGTTGAATCCTAGGATGATAGAGTGAGTTGGAATTCATTCTGGTTCAGACATTTCTGAACTGCTCCCCCTTCTTTCTCTGGAAAGATAAAATATTGATATATCTTTATATTAATTGATTCCTACTCCTTTATCAACAAAAACTTTTAAATTGCTCTTACATCAAATTGGACCCCTGAAATACTCAATTGCAACCAACTTCCTTTTGGTCATTTTTCGTTTAAATCTTGACCTTACTTTTGTGTTATAATTAGAGCCAGCATTCACTCCCTTCTGGAGTGATCACACCATTCATTTTAGTGACCTTATTCTGCATGCATAAACACTAACATTAAGAAATACACATTCATATCATATTCTGATGTTCGTGCTTTCTTTATGATAGGTACTTGGAGAGTAAGAAAGACGGAGTTGCATCCAAGTGACTAGATGCTACTATATGTCTTTAGATTTCTGCAGAGACCATCATTGTTATTTATTTTTATTTTTTTTGTGTACTCTGTTTACCAATGGCTTTGAACTACTAGCCGAACTGAGCATATCCCTTTATAAGTGATTCTTGATTACTGTTGTTTTGTTGTTTGTACTGCACAGATTGTGTCATGATCAAAAATGCAAATTAGGGGACATGATTCTGCTTAAAGTTCTGAAGATGGTCCAAGGTTCAGCTAAGGCACTTTCCAGGGAATAGGTTATACATAAACTCTTGCAAAAACTACAATTAAAATCAAATCCTGCCATATATTGAAACAGAAATTTGAGAAATTCGGTATAGTTTGAGAATTAAGGTTGAATAAATAAACAAACAGTCAATCAAAATATTGATAATGTTAAATTCAGCTGCAAGGCCATGAATTAGTACAAATTTTTTTGTTGGCATTATTATTGTCAACTCACTTTGGAATTTGACATCAGACTTAAGCAACCTCCAGAAGCTTTATGTACAATCATTCTGGATATGTCTTACTGTTATTTGTATCTATGGGGGGAAAAAATGCTCTATCTTCATTATATTTGCTGCCGGCATGAAGGTAGGTTGTCCTTATAAATACACAGGGCCTTGTTTCAGCTTTTACAAGCCATAGTGAGCCATTATCCATAAGGCTGCACATCACCCTCGAATTGATTCTCCCTCAATCTGATCCTTTGGTTAAACATGTAGCTATCAAGTTTTAGTCTTTGTGAGCAGCTAAACAAAATGTTTGATTCTGTGGGGACCTTTGAGCCTCCAAATCCAGTTCCAGCTATCTGCAAAGCTAGTCGAACAATCCTTTTTAACCAGAAGATCATAGGCTGATTTAATTTGGAGGTAAAGCAGCCATTAACTTCTCTAAATCATTTGATCATCAATGTCACTCCAATGAATAGAGTAGCCCAGGAGTTTTATTGCATATGGGAGAAGGATTTTCCTCAGTTCATGAGGGTGGATGAATTCAGCGAACTTACTGATAAGGCCAATGCCTAGCCAATCATCAAAGCATAACGAAATGCTCAAACCATTCCCTAGCCTCCAGTATAGCCCCTGCTTGGGAATGTCAATTCCTTTCACAATGCTGATAAAAGATGCAGCAGCAGAAGTTTAACCCTGCAGAAAACTGCTTCCTTTAAGCGTAGGCTTAATCCAAATAGCATCCCTATTAGTATGCATTTGCCACCCCAACTTGGCCAACATAGCACTATTGGTTTCCCTTTTCTTCCTGATACCAAGGTCCCCTTCCTTTCTAGAGCTGCAAACTGTTCGCCAGTCAACAAGATTTTTCCTAGCCTCCCACGAATCATTCCAAATGAAGTACACTACACATATCAATTTTATTGCAGACATTAAGAGGTAGAGCATTGGTTTGTCATGGCATAGATAGGAATTTTGATGAGGTAACTACTTTAATTAAGGTTTCTCTGCCTGCTAAATTTAGCATCGTCGCTTTCAAACTAACAATCCTAGAGCTGACTTTCTCTATAATGCTTTTGACAAAAAGCCTTTGATGATCTTCCATGACTTGGCTGAACTCCCAGATACCTCCCAAGATTACTTGTCAACCACATTTTATGAGATTCATATAGACCTTGTATTTGGCCAAAGTCACTCTCTCACCATAGGCCACTCCAAATTCCTCTGAAATCTCCATAACAATAAAAGCTTGATGGAAGGCAGATTTAACAAGAGCAAAAGGTTTCCAATCATTATTCCTGTCTGAGTAGTCAATCATTCTTGATAGCTTGTAAATGCAAAGAACATAAGTAAAGGGGAAGAGGTGGGGTTCTCCTTGCCTTGAGCCCCCTTGTGGTTCAAAATATTCCAAAACTTCCCCATTCCAAAGGAGACTGAGATGGGTTGACGAAATATAGAACAAAATCAAATCTGTAAACTGTGGGAAGGGGAATTGAAATCCTTGGATATTGAAAAAAATTGCCATTCCTACTTCTTTTCCAAGATCAAATAGTGCAATTTTAATAGCTAAAAGACGATTGGAGTGGGCATGGGCCTACTGACCCACCCAGTTCGAGGGTCCTGTCTAACTATTGGATGGGCTTGGGCAAGTACTAATCATATAGGGTCGGACTAGGATAAGGTCTTTAAGGCCGAAATGATTCTTGAGTAGGCTCAGGTGTCTCAATTTTAGGCCCAACTCCTCACCTGATCCTATAATCTTAGTTAATTTAAAATTTCAATGATCATTAATACAAAACAAATATATTTCAATAATGGTAATATGATATTTATGATTGATATAGTTCTCTTTTCTTTTCCCTTTTTGGTTTGAAGGGGCCTTAAACCCAACTACAAAAGAATAAAACAAGGCTAGCAACCCCAGAAACATCAACATAAAGAAAAGAAGAAAGCCCCGTAAGTAGGACAAGATAAGAAACTAACCCATTTCCATGAATGAGGCTAAAGGTAGCAAGCCAATCAGTACAACATTTACCTTGCCTATATAAGTATATAGCAGTCTGCAATTTCAATTTCTAGCAATGAGATCTCAACAAGCCTAGATCAGAGCAAAATTGGGATAAAAGGACGAAACACCATTAGTGACGAGCCGAGCCACAACCTCGGAGTCAGAATCAGCACAACAATATAGTTCTATGTGGAAGACTTTGATGGAAGATTGTTACGGTGTAGCATTCTCTCATTGTACCCATTAATTTTCAGTAACATATTTTTTATTTTATCAAAAAAAAAAAAAAATCCTATTAATCCTTACAATCGAGATTGCCGCTTGATTTAAAATCAAGATGGGGTTGGACCAGGCTTAGGCTAGTATATTGTTATTAAGGGTTGTTTGGCAAACCCAAAAACCTAATCAGTTGAAGATAAGTTTAACTAGTTTTGGTTTCACACTGTTTGGTAAGTTTCTTTTTTCTGCTAATTAATTTAGTTTTCTTCTAAAAACAAGGCATAAACACATTTTATTTCAGACCAACTATAAGTTAGTTTATTTTAAAACCAGATAACAATTATAAACTAGATCAATTTGATCTAGTTTTTAAAATTCTGGATCCAATACATAACAATCATCTAGTTTTTAAATAAACTATTTCACAGTTGGTTTAAAAAAAAAAAAAAATTATGTTTATACTTTATTTTCAAAACAAAGCTGAATTAATTAACTAAAAAAAGAAATTTACCAAACAATGTGAAACCAAAACTGACCAGTTAGATTAGATTTTCACATTTGCCAAACAACTCCTATCTCAGCCCATGCAATGCCCACCCCTCCTACGTGATGACCTTTGTTGTCTCCAACCATAGAACTTGCCTTCCATGCAGGTATCTACTAGCCTCGGTCACTTCATCAACTTGGATAAGCCTAATAATAAAGTTTATGATGATTATTTAAGGAGAAGAAAAAAAGGATCATGTGATATGCATATATAATGCCGACATATCAATTTTTTTTTCCTCTTTTTTTGTTACATAAAATAAATTGTAAGAAATTTTTATTTTATATCACTTTTGACTTCAAATAGTTAAGAGTGATGCCAGATTAGTCAAGAAAATATTTCTAATACATTTTGGTTGACTATGACTCAATGATATGAGAGGAGTTGAATAACAATTTTGATCCTCGATCATTTCTCGGTCATATTTAATGTTGTCTTTATGATTTGTAATTTTAAATTTTCTTCCAGGGGATTCTTTGTAGAACTTGGAATGATTAATGTTGTTTTATACAACGTGCGTGCGACCTTAATAATATAGGAGAAAAAAAAAAACAGGGTAATTACAAAAAACCCATGATATTTAACTTTGTTTCACATAACCCCTCAAAGAAAAAATTGATACAATATTCTCCGGTGAGGTTTTGGGATTAAAAAAAAAAAATAGATTTTTGGTCATAACCTCATCTTATCAGAGTTTTTTAACAGTAGCTTCATAAACAAATTCATTAACCTCATACCCCATTCTGACACCAAACTAGGCCTGGCAATTGGGTGGGTTTGGGCGGGTTTAAATAGGCTTAGTCATAGTATCACCCAAACCCAACCCAACCCAACCAATTTACATGAGAACCCATTTAAGCAAAACCCAAACTGACCCATTTATTGCAAACAGAAACCCAACCCAACCCGCATACCTCCGTTGACTTGTTTAAGACGTTAATTGGACTCGTAGTTCTACTTTTGACGTTGGGTGACTTTGCATTATAATTTATTTTTATTTTTCACCCAAAAAATAAAGAAAAAACATTTGTCCATTATTTTTGCTACTTTTATCCACAACATATTTTTCGATCTCTAAAATATAAAATCTCAAGGTTGACTCAAACCCATTTTAATCAGGCCATGACCCAGATTTTAAAAAAAAACAAAAAAAAAAAAATTCCAACTACTATAGCATTTCATTTTCAAATCTACCAAAAATACCAAATTCAAAAAATAAAAAAAATAAAAAAGAGAAATATTGAAAACCTAAAAGGCATTTTCAGATCCCTAGCCTTCAAGTAAATGTGCTCATTTTATTATTAAATGTTTATTAAAGGGCATTTTCATTTCATTTACAATCCAATTTTATTAATTGGGTTGTAAATGTGCTCATTTCATTTTCAGCTAAACATTTAATTTTTAGATCCTATTGGGTTTGTTTCTCACCCAACAATTTTTAAGTAAACCCGATTATACCCAATTATTAGTTGGGCTCCTTATGGGTACCCATTTACAACCCAATTAATAAAAGGGAACAGTTATTGCAAACCCCCCATTCTTATCACTCCACCCCTATCCTTTAGGTTTTTAAGGTTTTATGCAAAATATAAAAGGTTTTTATAAAAATCAGCCATGATGTCAACTATAAAACATAATTTTGAACAACTTTGTAAAAGAAAGTTTTTCCTAAATCTATTGTTTAAATACACTTTTTAGCCATTTATAACTTTTATTTCATTTTTTGCCAAAAAGTCTCCCTAAATGATAGATTTTGGAAAACTTTCTTCTGCAAAGTTGTTCAAAATGATGTTTTCTAGTGGACCAAGTGACCGGTTTTTGTAAAAACCTTTTATATTTTTCATGAAATCTTAAAAATCAAAAGGATATGGGTGGGGTGATAAAAATGGGGGGTTGCAATAGCTGTTCCCTTAATAAAATTACCCATGCACTCCTATTTAACTTGGGCGGGTTTAGACGGGTTTACAGGTTTGGGCACAAATTGCCAGCTCTACACCAAATTGACAATATTACCATTCTCTTACAAAAATATAATTTGTCTTTTTCCATTATAGACTTTTTTTTTTTTTTCCGGTTCTATCAACAATCATTAGTTTGCTTGGTACTTAGAAGGGACGCATGTGCATGCGACCTTAAAGACGAATACGGCGTAATATAAGGGGAGGACCATTCAATCAATTGTCGTTTTTCATTTCCACAATTTAATTGAATATGTGTGACATATAAATTCAAAAGAAAAAAGAAAAAAATGAAAAACACCCTAAGAAAAAGATCAGACAACCTTGGCCCTACAAATCCAAGTTTGATTTTTCCTTGGTCATGATAGAAGGCTCTAATTAATATATACATAACTATAATCACTTTTAAAAAACAAGTGGGCTCTTCCCGAAATCAATCTAAAATATATTTAGAATATCAAGATAATTAATCTGATCTCAGAAATATAGATAAACTTAAAAATAAAGCTTGCCCTCATAGATATTTCTAAATGTGAAGGGGATTGGTGGTGTTGATCGTTGAAGTTGTGGAGGTAATGCCAGCAGGTTGCAGTGACAAAAAGGTCTTTCTGTTTTTTGTTTTTTGTGGTGGGAATTGGGAAATTGTACGTTGATGAAGCATATATGTGGTAGTAGTTAATAAAGGGTTGTGCAAATTGAGGACCATTTTTCTTCTTCTATTAGACACTTTTGACCATCCTAGATAAGGGTTAATGACAGGCAAATTTAAAGAACGAAAGTGAAATTTCACAAAATAAATGAAAGGTCCTAACACAAAATGCCCCCTTAATTATAGGCTAGTTTCACGCAATCATCTTGTGCTTTAGAACTTAACAAATAATCCTTAAATTATTAAATTGTGATATTTTACTCCCTTTTAAATATTATAGTTTGAAAATATGACAGAATTAGATCATATGAGCATTACGTTGTGCCATTAATCTATTCAATGCCAAAACCAACAACCAACACTTTATAATTGGGTTAGGCATTAAAGTTGATGAAAATAGGCATTAAACTTAATGGAGGGTTAAGGTGTGTCACAATGTAAAAAAAATTAGGGGGCTATTTGTTTAGTTTTAAAATTTGATGGAGTTTTGTGAAATTAACCTATAATTGTAAGGGCTTCTGTGTAATTTTCTTTTTTTTTTTGGGGTCCGAGATCATTCACTCAATAAAAGAGGAGAATATCATTCGACACACAAAGCTCAATATTTTATACCAGGAATACTCCTACAATCTTCTAAAACAACCTCGATCCCATGATTTTCTTGACTTCCATTAGCCAATTCTATGGTACTCTTAACAAAAAATTGGTACCATACCATGAAATGGTAAGTAAGAAATAGATGGGTTATTTGAAATAGTAAGTGGGTATAATACCCTAAAAACTTTGTGGGTATCTTAGAAGTACCCAACTTCCATTACTAGTCTAATCCGTTATCTAATTTAATACATTGATAGCATGAGTTACACTAAGGCCCTGTTTTAGGCAAAAGTAGAAAAGAATCAAAAGTTACGAGTAGCAAAAGAAAATCAGTCTCTGTTTGGAAACTGTATTCAAAAGTGCTATTAGAACTGAAAGTGATTTTTTATCTGTTTGGGAAGAACATTTGTTGTAGTTGTTATAACCCCAAATTGACTGAATTGTCCATTATAATAAATGATTTTTATTTTTATTTTTTATTTTTTTGCTCTATTTGGTATTAGTAGTGATTTTTTTTTTTTTTTTTTTATAAATATTAATGATTGAGGGTATCCTAAGCCGTACTCTTATCGAAATTTGAGCTCAGATTATTCCCCCAACAACCTAAGTGAGACGTCTCATAACCACACAAACAATAAGAACGACGATGCATCAAAACGATAACCTTTGGAAAACACACACAAGACTTGACCTCTCATCCAACCCCACAAAGGTGTATTACTAGGGATTTTGCTTACGTTGTTTATTTTATTTTATTTTTTCCTTACTTAAAACAAAGAAAGAAAAAAAAAAAGAGCATGAATTGATATTTTTTTTAAAAAAAAATTATTACAAATCCAAATTTTATAAAATCAATTCTTGAAAAAATTCTAATAAGTATAAATTAATGAATGTATGAAGGAAGAAAGAAAAAGATTTGAAGTTTAAATTAGGATCGTACGGGTCCAAATTGGTTGAAGTTACCCAGACATTGACGCCGGCAAGAGAGAGGAGCACAGTCGCAAGAGATGAGAGGACTTGGGTCTAAGGTGGGGTCATTATCGTTTTTTTAAAAGATATGGGTGGAAAAAATTGTTTCCATACTCAAGCATTAAGGATAGTTTTGGAAATATGAAAAGTTATTAAAATCCTCCGCAAAAGTTAACACCAGCTTCTGACTAAAAGCTGATGGCAGTTTGCTTATATAGAATAACTTTTTGAGTTTAGAAGTGATTATGATTTAGACTACCAAACAGGACCAAAAGTGATTTTAAGCTTCAAAAGTAATTTTGGACCATCTAAAAGCTTTGCCAAACAGGGCCTAAGGCCACGTTGATGAAGTAATCAAGGCAAGTGGACATCACAGCTGCATGCAAGGCAAGTTCCGTTTGTTGAAAAAAAAAAAAAAAAAAAAAAAAAAGAAGTCAGAAACCCAACTACAAAGAAACAAAACGGCATCTAATAGCCCCAGAAACATCAGCATAAAGAAAAAAAAAAACCCCCGTAGGTGAGACAAGATAAGAAACTAACCCCTTTCCATGAGTGAGGCTAAAGATAGCAAGCCAATCAGCATAACAATTACATTGCCTATAAGTATGTGTAGTCTGCAATTCCAATTTCTAACAATGTGATCTCGATAAGCCTAGATCAGAGCAAAATCGGGATGAAAGGACGAAACACCATTAGTGACCATCTGAGCCACAACCTCGGAGTTGGAATCAGCACAACAATATAGTTCTTTGTGGAAGACTTTGATGGAAGATTGTTACGGTGTAGAATTCTCTCATTGTACCCACTAATTTTCAGTAATATATTTTTTATTTTATCAACAAAAAAAAAAATTCCTATTAATCATAAGAATCGAGATTGCCACCTAATTTAAAATCGATGGGGTTGGACTCGGAGTAGGATAATATATTGCTATTAAGAGCTGTTTGGAAAACCCGAAAACCTAATCAGTTGAAGATAAGTCTATCCAGTTTTGATTTCACACTGTTTGCTAAGTTTCTTTTTTCTACTAATTAATTTAGTTTTCTTCTAAAAACAAGGCGTGAAGACAATTTATTTCAAACAAACTATAAGTTGGTTTATTTAAAAACCAAATAACAATTATAGATTGAATTAGCCTAATCTAGTTTTTAAAATTCTGGACCCAATACATAACAATTATCTAGTTTTTAAATAAACTAATTCACAATTGGTTTTAAAAAAATTATGTTTATACTTTATTTTCAAAACAAAGCTGAACTAATTAACTGGAAAAAAAAAAGATTTATCAAACAATGTAAAACCAAAACTGACTAACTGATTAGATTTTCACATTTTCCAAACAACTCCTATCTCGGCCCATGCAATGCCCACCCCCTACGTGATGACCTTTGTTGTCTCCACTCTCCAAGTGAGTGAACGAACTTTCCAATAATTTTTCATTTTTATGCAACCATAGAACTTGCCTTCCATGCAGGTATCTACTCGCCTCGGTCACTTCATCAACTTGGATAAGCCTAATAACAAAGTTTATGATGATTATTTAAGGAGAAGAAAAAGAGGTTCATGTGATATGCATATATAATGCCGACATATCAATTTTTTTCCTCTTTTTTTGTTACATAAAATAAATGGTAAGAAATTTTGTTTTATATCACTTTTGACTTCAAATATTTAAGAGTGATGCCAGATTAGTCAAGAAAATATTTCTAATAGATTTTGGTTGACTGTGACTCAATGATATGCGAGGAGTTGAATAACAATTTTGATCCTCTATCATTTCTCGGTCATATTTAATGTTATCTTTATGATTTTGTAATTTTAAATTTTCTTCCAGGGGATTCTTTGTAGAACTTAGAATAATTAATGTTGTTTTATACCACGTGCGTGCGACCTTAATAATATAGGGAAAAAAAAAAGATAAATTACAAAAAAAACCCATAATATTTAACTTTATTTCACATAACCCCTCAAAGAAAAAATTGATACAATATTCTCCGGTTACGTTTTGGGATTAAAATAAAAAAAAATAAAAAAAGAAGGAATTTTTTGCTATAACCCCATCTTATAAGAGTTTTTTGACAATAATTTCATAAACAAATTCATTAACCTCATACCCCATTCTGACACCAATCTGACAAAATTACCCTTCTCTTACAAAAATATCATTTATCTTTTTCTATCTCCGCCATCCAATAAATTCATTTTTTTGAGTTCTATCCACAATTATTTTTTTGCTTGATGCTTAGAAGAGGTGCATGTGCATGTGACCTGAAAGATGTATATGGCGTAATATAGGGGGAGGACCATTCAATCAATTGTCATTTTTCATTTCCACAATTTAATTGAATATGTGTGGAATATAAATTCAAAAGAAAAAAAAATAAATACATGCACCCTTAGGCTCTATTTGGTTTGCGGATTTTATTAAGGAAAAAAAAATAAAATATGAGGAATTGTACTTTTCTTTATTTGGTTGCAATGGAAAATTAGAAGAATTAGAATTATTTTAGCTTGATATGATTTTATCTTTTCCTTTCATTTTCTTTCCTCCTCATTTTTTTTCCCTTATTTTTTTTCCTTAGTAGATTCCATGAACCAAATGGAGGGTTAGAAAAAGATCAGACAACATGGCCTGTAGACAACCTTGGCCCTACAAGGCTACAAATCCAATTTTGATTTTTCCTCAATCATGATAGAAGGCTCTAATTAATATATACATAACTATAATCACTTTTAAAAAACAAGTGGGCTCTGCTTCCTGAAATCAATCTAAAATATCTTTAGAATATCGAGATAATTAATCTGATCTCAGAAATATAGATAAACTTAAAAATAAAGCTCGTACTCATAGATATTTCTAAATGTGAAGGTGATTGGTGGTGTTGATCGTTGAAGTTGTGGAGGTAATGCCAACAGGTTACAATGACAAAAAGGTCTTTTTGTTTTTTGTTTTTTGTGGTGGGAATTGGGAAATTGTAGGATGATGAAAAATAAATGTGGTAGTTAATAAATGGTTGTGTAAATTGAGGACCATTTTTCTTCTTCTATTCGACACTTTTGACCATCCTGAATAAGGGTTAATGAGAAGCAAATTCAAAGAACGAAAGTGAAATTTCAGAAAAATAAATTAAAGGTCTTGACACAAAATGCCCCCTTAATTATAGGCTAGTTTCACGCAATCATCTCGTGTTTTAAAACTTAACAAATAACCCTTAAATTATTAAATTCTGATATTTTATTCCTTTTTTATTATTATCGTTTGAAAATATGACAGAATTAGATCATATGAGCATTACGTTGCGCCATTAACCAATTCAATGCCTAAACCAACACATTATAATTGGGTTAGGCATTAAAGTTGATGAAAACAGATCATTAATCTGAGGAAAATTATGAAAATAGGCAATAAACTTAATGGAGGGTTAAGGTGTGTCAAAATGTAAAATACTTAGCGGGCTATTTGTTTAGTTTTAAAGTCTGATGGAGTTTTGTGAAATTAACCTATAATTGTAAGGGCTTCTGTGTAATTTTTTTTTTTTTTTTTTTTTTTGGGGTCCGAGATCATTCACTCAATAAAAGAAGAGAATGTCATTCGACACTCAAAGCTCAATATTTGATACCAGAAATACTACTACAATCTTCTAAAACTATCTCTGATAAGCACAAAATATTCATTGAAACTATTCCCTAATTTATATTTTCTAGTTATTTTATTATATTTAATTTGGTGTGTTTAAAGTGTTTTTGATTTATTGCATGACTGTTGAGTTTGCGCCAAAAAAGATGACAATCGAGACTACTTAAACTAATAAATGCAACTTGAAATGGGTTTCTCACGTGCCTAAAATTTCATGGAGCTGCAACAATAGTTGGGTCGACAATTTTGAAGATTTGAGCAGCTGAAATTCAAAGCTAAATAAAGAAATTCATGATCCCAAATTCAGCAGTAAATCTGGACAGATTGATCAAATTTTGGTAATCTGGCCATAACTTGTGATTCTCATGTCTGATTTGGGTGAAATTGGTGGCTCTGGAAAGAGGACTTAAAGGACTACAATTGTTTAGTTTATGATATTTCCTGATTCAAACGTCTTCCAAGTCAAAAATGAGCTGGAAGTGAACTTATTTGCAAGAATCTGAATCTGGTAGAATTTGTCAAAGTGAGAACATGGGCAGCCAAGAATTCAAAGAAAGGAGGCATTGCTTTTGACTTGTAGGATCAGCTGAATCCTTTCCCTATCTCCTATAAATACCAAGGGAATTCACATAACAAGAGGAAAAAAGGAGGTACAAAGATGACTAAAGGGAGAAACTAGTTCTTGGTTATCTACATGGCCAACTAATCTTTGTCTTAGGGTGAAGATGAAGCCCTAATCAAGTATTGTGTATTTTATTATATTGTGTTGTGGATTTAATTATTTGTGTATGAGGATTGCATAACTAGAAGGATTGTACTATTGATACAATTGCTTTTAGTGTTTTTATCTCAAATTGTGTTTAATTTCTGTGATTTTAAATACAATGGTTATGCAATTGTTTTCACTGTATATATATTTGGAGATTAAGATGATTCATGCTTAGACAAGATGAGTCGTGCTCACAAATTAGTTTAGAGTAGAGTAGGTGAGACAGTTCATGCTATATCTTTGATGAGTTATGCATAATTTACAAATATATGAATCTTTCTTAATGATGTCATTGGGCTTGTAACTACAATGAGTCTTACTCATACCAAATAATAACTTTTTGAAATACGTTACAATAAGAGCATTTTTAGACAAGATTAGTGGTGGATTCGATACCCTTAGTATTTCTTTTCTTGAAGAAAATATAAATTTATTTTGCTTGCATTACATAGGGTTCAAAACTACAAAAATCATTTTTTTGAATTATTTTAGTATTCAGTTTTCAAAGTTAAAATAATTTTAGTACAGTCCCTATGGTACGACACTCGTACTACCACTATATACAAATTTTTGCATCTTACGGATAATTGATTTTGACACGATCAACCTCGATCCCATGATTTTCTTGACTTCCATTGGCTAATTCTATGGTACTCTAACAAAAAATTAGATACTATACCTTGAAATGGTAAGTGAGGAATAGATGGGTTATTTGAAATAGTAAGTGGGTAAAATACCCTAAGAACTTTGTGGGTATCTTAGAAGTACCCAACTTCCATTACTAGTCTTATCCATTATTTAATTTAATACATTGATAGCATTAGTTACACTAGGGCCACGTTGATGAAGTAATCAAGGCAAGTGGACATAACAATTGCATGCAAGGCAAGTTCCGTTTGTTGGAAAAATTATAAATAAAATAATTAAAAAAAAATGCCCCAGAAACCCAACTACAAAGGAACAAAACGGGGTCTAGCAGCCTCAGAAACATCAGCATAAAGAAAAGAAAAAAGCCATGTAGGTGAGACAAGATAAGAAACTAACCCATTTCCACGAGTGAGGCTAAAGATAGCAAGCCAATCAGCACAACAATTACCTTGCTTATAAGTATGTAGCAGTCTGCAATTCCAATTTCTAGCAATGAGATCTCGATAAGCCTGGATCAGGGCAAAATCGGGATGAAAGGACGAAACACCATTAGTGACCATCCGAGCCATAACCTCGGAGTCGGAATCAACACAACAATATAGTTCTCTGTGGAAGATTTTAACGGAAGATTGTTACGGTGTAGAATTCTCTCATTGTACCCATTAATTTTCAGTAATATATTTTTTATTTTATCAAAAAAAAATTTCCTATTAATCCTTACAATTGAGATTGCCGCCTGATTTAAAATCAAGATGGGGTTGGACCAGGCTTAGGCTAGTATATTGCTATTAGGAGTTGTTTGGCAAACTCGAAAACCTAATCAGTTGAAGATAAGTCTAACCAGTTTTGATTTCACACTGTTTGTTAAGTTTCTTTTTCTGCTAATTAATTTAGTTTTCTTTTGAAAACAAGGCAGTTTATTTCAAACCAACTATAAGTTGGTTTATTTAAAAACCAAATAACAGTTATAGATTAAATCAGCCTAACCTAGTTTTTAAAATTCTGGACCCAATACATAACAATTATCTAGTTTTTAAATAAACTAATTCACAATTGGTTTTTTTTTTAAAAAAAACCTATGTTTATGCTTTATTTTCAAAACAAAGCCGAACTAATTAACTAGAAAAAGAGATTTATCAAACAATGTGAAACCAAAATTGACCAACTAATTAGATTTTCACATTTGACAAACAACCTCTATATTGGCCCATGGAATGCCCACCCCCTACGTGATGACCTTTGTTGTCTCCAAGTGAGTGAATAAACTTTCCAATAGTTTATCACTTTTATCCAACCATAGGACTTGCCTTCCATGCCGGTATCTACTCGCCTCGGTCACTTCATCAACTTGGATAAGCCTAATAATAAAGTTTATGATGATTATTTAAGGAGAAGAAAAAGAGGTTCATGTGATATGCATATATAATGCCGACATATCAATTTTTTTTTTCCCCTTTTTTGGTTACATAAAATAAATCGTAAGAAATTTTATTTTATATCACTTTTGACTTCAAATAGTTAAAAGTGATGCCAGATTAGTCAAGAAAATATTTCTAATAGATTTTGGTTGACTGTGACTCAATGATTTGCGAGGAGTTGAATAACAATTTGATCCTCGATCATTTCTCGGTCATATTTAATGTTATCTCTATGATTTGTAATTTTAAATTTTCTTCCACAGGATTCTTTGTAGAACTTAGAATAATCAATGTTGTTTTATACCACGTGCGTTTGACCTTAATAATATAGGAAAACAAAAAATAAGGTAAATTACAAAAAAAACCCATGCTATTTAACTTTATTTCACATAACTTCTCAAAGAAAAAATTGATACAATATTCTCCGGTTAAGTTTCGGGATTGAAAAAAAAAAAAAAAAGGGATTTTTGGCCGTAATCCCATCTTATAAGAGTTTTTTAACAATAACTTCATAAACAAATTCATTAACCTCATACCCCATTCTGACACCAAACTAACGAAATTACCATTCTCTCACAAAAATATTATTTGTCTTTTTCCATCTCCGTCAACCAAAAGATTCAATTTTTATTTTTATTTTTATTTTTTTTGTTTTATCCACAATCATTTTTTTGCTTGACACTTAGAAGGGACGCACGTGCTGTATATGGCAAAATATAGGGGGAGGACCATTGAATCAATTGTCATTTTTCATTTCCACAATTTAATTGAATATGTGTGGAATATAAATTCAAAAGAAAAAAAATAAAAACATGCACCCTTAGAAAAAGATCAGACAACACTGGCCTGTAGACAACCTTGGCCCTACAAGGCTAAAAATCCAATTTTGATTTTTCCTTGGTTATGATAGAAGGCTCTAATTAACATATACATACCTATAATCACTTTTAAAAAACAAGTGGGCTCGTCCCGAAATCAATCTAAAGTATCTTTAGAATATCGAGATAATTAATCTGATCTCAGAAATATAGATAAACTTAAAAATAAAGCTCGCACTCACGGATATTTCTAAATGTGAAGATGATTGGTGGTGTTGATAGTTGAAGTTGTAGGGGTAATGCCAACAGGTTGCAATGACAAAAAGGTCTTTTTGTTTTTTGTTTTTTGTGGTGGGAATTGGGAAATTGTAGGATGATGAAGAATATATGTGGTAGTTAATAAATGGTTGTGTAAATTGAGGACTATTTTTCTTCTTCTATTCGACACTTTTGACCATCCTGAATAAGGGTTAATGAGAAGCAAATTCAAAGAAGGAAAGTGAAATTTCACAAAATAAATGAAAGGTCCTGACACAAAATGCCCCCTTAATTGTAGGCTAGTTTCACGCAATCATCTCGTGTTTTAGAGCTTAACAAATAACCCTTAAATTATTAAATTATGATATTTTGTTCTTTTTTTATTATTATCGTTTGAAAATATGACAGAATTAGATCATATGAGCATTACGTTGCGCCATTAACCGATTCAATGCCTAAACCAACACATTATAATTGGGTTAGGCATTAAAGTTGATGAAAACAGATCATTAATCTGAGGAAAATTATGAAAATAGGCAATAAACTTAATGGAGGGTTAAGGTGTGTCAAAATGTAAAATACTTAGCGGGCTATTTGTTTAGTTTTAAAGTCTGATGGAGTTTTGTGAAATTAACCTATAATTGTAAGGGCTTCTGTGTAATTTTATTTTTTTTGGGGTCCGAGATCATTCACTCAATAAAATAAAAGAAGAGAATGTCATTCGACACTCAAAGCTCAATATTTGATACCAGGAATACCCCTACAATCTTCTAAAACAACCTAAATCCCATGATTTTCTTAACTTCCATTGACCAATTCTATGTTACTCTAACAAAAAATTAAGTACCATATCTTGAAATGGTAAATGAGAAATAGATAGATTATTTGAAATAGTAAGTGAATATAATACCCTAAAAACTTTGTCGGCATCTTAGAAGTACCCAACTTCTATTACTAGTCTTATCCATTATTTAATTTAATACATTGACAGCATGAGTTATACTAAAGCCACGTTGATGAAGTAATCAAGGCAAGTAGACATCACAGCTGCATGCAAGGCAAGTTCCGTTTGTTGGAAAAATTGACCAAAAAAAAAAGTGGGGGAAAATGATCCAAAGGTTCGCTCTCTTAGGGGCAACAAAGTCATACTAGTAGTCGTCATGTTTTCCAAGTCCACCTGATGACTCCACCACCAGTCATCCGTGATAAATGTATTCTTCTCGATCCTTTTTCGAGAAAAGAAAAGTCGGGGGAGCCATGTGGTTTTTTTATTTTTTTTTGCCCAGCCTACTTCACCAACCCTGTTCGATTTGGAATAAAATTTGGTTTGGACCAACATTTTCTTATTATTATTATTATTTTTCATTTTTGTTGAGAAGGTTGTTATTCTTTTGTGGTATAATTATATTGGCAATTGGCATATCCTTATGTTATTTCAAGAACTGCCCATACCCTTGGCAAGGTTTACAAAAATTTAACGAAATTATTAACCGGCAAAGATTTTTTTTTGAAAAAAAAAAAAAAACAGGTAATGTAGTTAATTTGTCAAACATTAGTCATATGAAATCTTACAAGTATCATAGATTGAACTTGGAAGCTTCCTCTTAATTATTGGGTCAAGCTCAATTTTGTTGGATCTAAAAAGAGTCAAAGGAAGTCTACCCCTAAAGGGTATGTAATTAGAGATGAAATTGGTTAACTGATTATTGCTTCGGCATTTAACCTTCATAATCCCTTGCTTTTATTAGGAAGATACTATCAGCACTCCCAAAAAGAGCCTTACACACTCCTCAAATTTGTGGTGCTTCGAAATGAATTTCATATATATGGTTTTGTAACTTTGTTTAAAGGGTTTTAAAAGTATCCCAGTTGAAGGGGACTCATAAGTTCTTATTCTCGATCAGACTTTAATTGGGACACATATTAGTGTCACGAGAGTATTCAAATCTAGTTCAAGATATAAATGGCATGGTTTATAATTTTGATGATGTTGTTTTTCATCATGTATATCGGCAAGTTAATGAAGCAGAAATTTTGCAACCAATTTAGGTCATAAAAATGGAGAGGCTTGTGTATCGGAGAATATTTTTCCTTATAAGTCCTCATGAAGTCTATGTGAAACAATTTTTATAGAGGATTTGTATGGTGTGGTCTTTCCTAGAAAGTACCCAATTTGTAATTTTCAAAGTATTTTCTCACTATCAAAAAACCAAAAAACAAAAAAATTCAAGCCCACTATGAATGAGCCTTCAATAAAACTGATTTTAAGCCAAATCTAAGAAACTTTAAGTGTCTAGGCAATTGTTCAAATTGTTATTCTTTTGTTTCTTTTATGGTACTCGCACACAACAAATCCAACATGGCATTAGTGGAACTCAAGTAACCTATGTCTCTTGCTCGGTTTCACCATTATGGTGTTGGATTCATCATTTGTGAGCATCAAAATAAATAAATTACTTAATAAGTTGTCTTATAGTCCTGTTTAGAAACCAAACCACAAATCTCTTCTCAAATTCAAGAGCATTTTTAAAATAAAATTCTATGCATAGTTTAAATAAATTTACTTATAGGTCCATTCGTACCATAGTTAGAAATAAATTTATTGCTGATAATAGTCAAAATTTCAAAATAAAGTGTTTTTTAGAAGTCCTTGGTTCGTGAAGCTTTAAAATTGGAAGATAAAAGAAGTTTTGAACCGGAAGTACCCTGGAAGGAGGGTTCAACATTCCAATGTTTGAACTTGGAAGCATGGTTCCCCTCTTCCACAAAAGACAAAGGCAGCATCAATTATGCAACTCATCACCTTGGGCGCACGCAACTCCCAACCCCTCACCTAGACAATACCAATCATGTGATGCTTCCTGGCTCCCACTCGGAACCCTCGTCTGAAACCTCCTCCCTTTCTCCCTTTTCCACAAATTCTACCCCTATATATACCTTCTCCACACTCCTCCTTCCACTTCCAAGCCTCCAACTTCAAATCCAAATCCCAATCCCCTAATCTCTCTTAAAAACTAAAGAGACCCTTCTCTCTGTAATAAGTTCTCTGTCTTAAAAACTTAATGGCATCAACAGATGCATACTCAGCCCTAGAATTTATTCAACAATACCTCCTCAGTGACTCTGCAGCCATGGAAAATTTCGTCACTCATGATCCTACTCTTTCTACCTCCAAAAGCCCACCGACCCACCTCTCTCAAACTTCAATTTCCGGATCTCAAACTCTCACTGTCTCCCCAAATTACTCGACCGTCGACCCTTTTCTTCACACATCGAGCTCTGAATCGGTCAGTTCAAACTTGGACACCAAACCTCAAATTATCAATTCGAAGTCACCAAAATCCTCTAATTTCAGCAGTCGGAAACCCGCGTTGAACATCGCGATACCTCCGGTGAAGAAGATCGAGCCGTCGGAGCTCGGCTTGAACTGTCAGCCTCCGCCGCCGGCGGTTGCTGAACAGAGAGCGTTGGATGACGGCGACAGTAGGCGTTATAGAGGGGTAAGGCGACGGCCGTGGGGGAAGTTCGCGGCGGAGATTCGTGACCCCAACAGGAAAGGAGCTAGGGTCTGGCTGGGGACGTTCGATACCGCCGTCGAAGCGGCGAGGGCGTACGATCGAGCTGCGTTTAAGATGAGAGGAAGCAAAGCTATTTTGAATTTTCCTCTTGAGGCTAGGACTGAATCTGATCACCCACCGGAGAATTACGACCCACCGGTAAATTCTGACCGGAAAAGGCAGAGAGAGACGGAGTTTGAACAGAGGGAGAGTGTTGAAATTAAGAGGGTGAAGGAGGAGACGTCGCCGGAACCTGACAGCAGGACGGAGAGGGCCCGGGACGTTAGTCCGTTAACACCGTCATTTTGGACGGCCGTTTGGGAGGGTGCCGATGTTAAGGGCATTTTTAACGTGCCTCCGTTATCGCCGTTATCACCCCATCCTTCGTTAGGATATTCTCCACTTATGGTTACGTGATGGCTTTGACGACTGCTTACCAAATTAGGAAACTTCTGACGGAAAAAAAAAATAGTCCCGTTAGAGCGTGACCTCAAGACACATAGGGTGCACGTTAACTCGGACCACTTATTTGAGTATATGACTACATGTTCATAAAAAACACGAATCTGGATACGTCATGAACATGTATGTGCATCTGTGAGAAAGCGGTTATCGATTTTTAATATATATATATATATATATATATATAAATATAAAGAGATAATCAAGTGCGGATCATCTAGGATAAATAGCATGGTTTGGAGTTATCTATGACTTTCACAAATACAAGCATGTTTGCTGTGTATGGCTCCCAACCATATAGTCCTACCTAGGATGATCCGTAACTCATCATTTTCATGTATATATATATATATTAGATTTAGCTTTTACCATAGAAAAGTGTGTTCAATTTATTAGCTTTTTGTTGCCTAGGTTTTGGAAGGGGATGTCCAAGAGGCTGGATTGAAAAGTGTTGTTGAAATTATTTGTTTATTTATTTATTCATTTATTTATAAAAAGAAATATTTGTCATCATAATTTTTTTTTTCTCCTGGATTTTGCACTGTACACTGTTATTTGTAAACGGTTTGAGAATAAAATAATTTGGAATTTAAATTGTTTCCACTAATCAAGAAACATGAACTTTTCTTTCCTATCATTATTGCACTACTCATCTATATATATATATCAGCATTTGATTGCATAACAAACATGGATTATATATGGAATGGATCAACTTACACTTAACAAATTGAACCCTGATTTGACCTTTGGTGTAAGATTTTCATTCTCTTATACGGAGTATTGGCTAATATCTTTCTATAAAAATCATACTTTGTCAAATGCACCATTGGATTAGATATTCGTTTCATGCATGTTATGCATGTTAAATTTCACATTAATTTATAACAGACATTTGATATGCAAATATATGTTTCTTTTTATAAATAAAATTTTAATTTGGAGTACTTTATGGATGATACAACTTATAATTTCTAATTGACTTGATACTTGACATAGAGAGAATATTCAGTCCAATGGTGAGCTTGACTAAATATGACTTTTACAAGAAAATATTAACAGGTATAAAAGTAAAAAATCTTACATTAGGTATAAATTGATCCCTTCCCATCTATATAATATATATATATATATATATATATATAGATAACGGAGGAAATGAAACCTATTGATGCCACGTGTCTTTTTTTTTTTTTTTTTCCCTAAATCATATGCTGAATGTGTGAACAGTTAAAAAAAGGCCAAAAGTACATTTTAGTGATCACTCTCCAATCTAATACCAAAAAGGGATAATATTTATCAACTTTCTAATAATTAACTGTATACTTACGTCAAAATAACTATAAATTTTCTTTTTTTCTTATTAAGTTGGAAAAGGGTCACTAAAAAGTAATTATCCTGAAAAGAAAGTTACTTTTGGAGAAATTACTTTTTAGTGATCAATTTCTAACTTAATACCAAAAAAAGAATATTCTCTACTAATTTTCTACAAATTGACTATATACATACTTCAAAAGGACTACTAATGTTTCATGTTTGGTATTAAGTTGAAAATTGATCACCAAAAGGTAAATTCTATAACTTTTCCTTCTTTTTTTGGTTTTCATTGCTCTTTTTCACGCGGTATAGGTAAGTTAACGCTTAGTGTACACTGCATATCTCTTTGTTTTTATGTGAGAGAATCGGAAAACCTACACTATATACAATGTTCAACCCAAACTTAGTAGACTATACCATATTTTTTCGTTTCCTTTATAGACAATTCATCTTCTCTCCAAAAAATTGAACGTATAAAACTATAAATAATTATAATAAAAAAGAAAGACAAATAGAAGTAATAATGATTAAAAAAGAAAACGTGACACACCGGAATATGTATTAACATATCAAATTGCTTAGAAAACTATAAAAATACTTAAAAAATTGTGCAAATATATTTTTGTCAAATAAGAGGTATCTCAAACCGTTAGGCCCAAACTAATTCCTATGATCCACAAACCACTCACAAGTCCATGCATCAACAAAGAGCCATTCCTCCGTTATATATATATATATATATATATAATTTATATTTTTCACAATATATATACACGGAGAATTATTTTGAAGTATTGGGAAAGAACAATAATATACAATATTTTTGTTTAGTTAATTAATAGGATGGGAAGAATCTTCCTGCAAGAATTCAAACTCCGGTTTTATGTCGACATACTTTATCATTTGGCCTAAATGATATTTTCACAAAAATAAATGTTTAAAATAGAAAAAACGATAATTGATATGTATTAATTTTTAAGAGGGGAAATTATAATTTTACTCCTCAATTTTCACTCGAAAAATACTTTGCACCTTTCTACTTTATTTTTAAACTATTTCACTGGCTAATGTTTAGAAAAGTGACGCCTAATATTGTCTAACCAATGTTTTTATTTTTTATTTTTTTTGGCTAAGCATCGTCTAATCAGTTAATCGTTTAGTTTTTGGATGGAAAATTGTTACACATAATTCGTTTGTAACATTATTAAAACAAAAACTCTTCAATAATAAAGACAATTTCATCATTTCACCAATTTAATTATGTGAGTATACATTTAAAAGATAATAATGCTTCGATAATATATAAGTGACACTTTTTATACTTTAAATGATTTATCTATCTGTGAGGAGGAGGAGGAGAAGCAGAGAGTGGTGCAGTAGAGGCTAGGAAGGTGGAACAACCTTTTGGAAAAAGTAGAAAAAAAATTTTAGGAAAAAAAGGGTTAAAGGAGGAGATTTCAAGTGACCTACTACTTTAGCATTACAATAACCAATAGCATTACAACAACCAATGCTTACGTCAAGAAACGTTAATCATTCTAAGTCTCTAATTTTCTATAACGATTTCTTTCAAAAGTAGTTTGCTAATAATAATTTACAATAACAATAATAAAAGGGACGAAGGTTGAGCTCCTTTAATATTATTGAGTTTGTTAATCATGCTTACGTCAAAATCTTTATTGAACTCCTTTAATATTATTGAGTTGTAGTCAAATAAAAAATATTTAAAATATTTTCTTGAATCCTAATCTCTTACTATAATATGTGTGCGGATTTGCTCTCATCAGCATATGTCAAATCTTTTGTTTCAATTTATACCATATATTTAAATGTTGTACTCTATGCATAGATCGATGGGTTGTAGGTATAATCTATACATACTTAAGGTACACCATGCATGCTGCATGTTTATCTTATATCAACACATGCTCATAAGATTGGTTAATTTGGCATGATGTATAATTATTTAAGAGATTTTTTGCCATAGCCTCATGTAAGTTATAATAGTTTTTTAACAATAGCCTCACAAACAAATTCATTAATCTCATAGCCCCTTTTGACACCAAATTGACGAAATTATTATTCTCTCATAAAAATATCATTTATCGATCTTATCGATCTCTCTTCTCATAAGAACGGTGTCTCCATCTCCGCCGACCAATAAATTCATCTTTTTAAGTTCTTACCACAATTACTAGACTCAATGAGTGGAGTCAATTCTCACCGCTTTCAACATTCGTTCTTACTCCCAAACCTTTGATGAAGAATCATGGTACACTTTTGCAACTTTTCCGCATCCCAAAAAAAAAAAATAATAATAATAATAATAAAATTAATTCCAACTTATTTTTATGTAGAGAACAATAACATATTACTGTTTAATAATATGTAACATGTTAAAGTTTTGTAAAAAACGGATTGGTGTCTTGTAAATTTGGCTTTTAAAAATTAGAAAATTAAAAAACAAATTAGTTACATAAGATCCTTTTAATAACAAAAAAAAAAAAAATGAGTACTCCTATAAACAAATAAGAGTAAATTATGATTTTTTTTTTTAAATAAAGTTATTGTAAATTAGAATACTCATATGTGAATTAAAAGATTAAATAATCTTTTAATTGAATAATTAATAAAACTACTAATCATTGTCAATTTTCCCATTATTTAAAGCAGACTTGACACAAACTTTGGTACTACGTAACCGTGACTTGGGTGTCCCTTTGTACCCTTCTTTAAGTCATCACCATACCCTTCATCATAAATGATCTTATCCATTACACTATGCAACCTAGTCACCTATTGTTGAGCATGCATTTAACCTGGACCTCATAAAACTGGGTGGACTTGTCAGAGGATGCACAAGTTGATGAAGTGACCTAAGGCAAGTGGATTCAACAGCAACTTGCAAACCCCGTCCAGTCCGTTTGTAGGGTATGGCATTTGAAAACTTCGCTCTCTTGGAGACCCAATAAAGTCATACAAAGTAGTATTCAACTTTGTTGGGTGGCTCCACCGGGTCAGCCGCAATGTTTTGAACCGTCTAGTCATTTAATTTGCTAATAAAAACGTGGGAAAAATCATTTTCCTCCTAATCTCTCTCTAGAAATTTCAAAAATTATAATAACCTCCCTTGAAGTTTGGTCGAAATTATATAGATATCTTTACCCTTACTTCTATCATAATGGAGCACGTAAAATATTCAAATCACCCTTGGTCTAAATTACGCCTAAGTTCCTTAGATTTCTCTTCTTCTTCTTTTCTCTCTCTCTCTTTCTTTCTGTCCTTTTTTTTACATCATATATATTTGATAGTGGGATAATTGTTTTTCTGTAAGTTCGTTTTGTTGGTTTCTTTTTTTTTTCTCCCCTCCTTGTTTTGGCTTTGGCACGCTCCATTTTTTATGTAGCAAAAAATAAAAAATAAAATAGAGGTATCTCTGTCTTCACATGGCCGGTATACAGATGCAAAATAAACTCTTATCACCTTATTGGAATTATTTTTGTCTTTAAATGATATTTTAAATTTTCTTTAGTCAAACTAAAAGTCATCAGATGGAAGGAAGGCGAATGTTAAATATATTAAATTTTAAGAGAAATCAATATAATTTTTTAAATGTCAAGGAAGCTCAATGTCATTTTGCCATATTTTGCCAAACCTAAGGAGATGTCAGTATAATTTTCCCTAAAAACATTCTATTACATGGTCTTAGAGAAAAAGTAAGGGTGGCAATTTTTTGTTCAGCCTATCCAACCAATCTTGTTCAACTTAGATAAAATCATATTCAAATTAGAATATCTTTTGGTTGCCTTTTCGAGATGACTAATTTGGAGAAATTGTTAATGGCATTATAGTTTAGTGGAATTTTTTTCACTTGTTGAGTGAGCGATCTTAAATTCAAGTTTATAAAAAAACATTAATACCAATTTGTTGATATTAAAGAATCAGGGTAAGGGTAAATTCTATCGATTATCACAAAAATTTGGGAGGTTTCGAAATTCTTACACATCCAACTTATCCCATTAGGCATCAATTGTTTAAAAAAAAAAATTAAAAAAAAAAAATAACTAGTCTCTCTAAGCACACACAATCTCTCGCTCAATACACTGAATAATTATAGGATATAAATTCGTAGAGATAATCTTAAGAGAGAGTTGAATTTAAAACCAAATCAGTGTCCCGGTTAACAAATTTGGGCAAATTACACTTTTGGGCTCAGGGTTGCCGACATAGGCGCATCCGCATGGGGCCGATGAGGGCACAGACCCCACTTCCTTTTCTTTCTTTTTCCTTTTTCCTTTTTCCTTTTTTGTTTATATATATACATTAAAAACTATAAAAATCTTGGTAATCTTTCTAATAAAATATTTTACCCTATCTATAAATTTTTGAAAGTTATTATTAGTTGAAATGATCTTTTTTTTATTGATGCTATTGTTAATTAGAATATAAGAATTTATAAAATATTGTAATTAATTATTTTATTTTATTTTATTTTAACTCAAAACGTAATTTTTGAAACCTACGCTTTAAGAAGTAGAAAGTCTTGGGTTTAACTTTTCATTCTCCTGAGATTACCTACTAACTATCTCAAGTATCAACTAATACAAAATGAACGGTATCTTTATCTATGTTCTAAAGATTAGTCGGACTAAAATTTTGAATATTTATATTTATAAAATGAAGATAAAACTCTAGCAACTAATGAAAAAGGGGTCCCATTGGAAAGAATTCATGACTTCGCAACAAGACGTGCCGGAAACTGACGCCTTGACGGAGAATGCGTGGGATATTAGTCCTTTAACGCCGTCAGGCAATCTGGATGGCGGTTCGTTTGGGAGGGTGCAGATTGTTAATGGTATATTTATCGTGCCTACGTTATCGCCGTTATCGCCGTTATCACCCCACTCCTATGTTACTCTATTAGGGTATTCTTAGCTTATGGTCATATGAGCGGTTCAACGGCTTACCAAATTAGGAAACATATAGCCATGTAGGGTCATGAGGTCCCATTCGTCTAAGAATAAAAATAATAATTTAAAACATAAGGCTCATAAAAATTGAAATTAAAATTTGTCGTGTCTTGGCCAATGCGTACAGCTAAGGATGGCAAAGAGACGGTTCTGGGACGGAAGACCCCTTTCTAACCCAGTCCCAATGGGAATTATCTAGTCGTGACTTTATTCCAAACCTACCCCGAGTTTCACATTAAATTCTCATTTCCCTCTCAAATAAATTTGAAAATCTCATTCCTACTCCCTCATCTTATCCCATTTATATTTAGTTAGATAAGAAACCAAAAATTAATAAAAAATATATTTATCACCAAATTAAAAGAGACAAAATCAACTATATCATAAGATAATAAACATAAATTTAGAAACTGTATACATCATATATGCTACCAAATGCATTTCATAAATTGTTTACAAAATCCATAATCAAAAGTCATAACCACTAGCATGCAATCCCTAAAAAAAAACTTCCACATCAAATGGACACTATTCTATGATAAAATCTATTCAAAATTAAGTGTATATAATTGGGGTGAGTTCAGGATGAGATTTATAAAAAAAAATCTCAATTGCAATCTCGTCTCAAATCCTAACAGCTTTTTAAAAAAAATTCCCAAACTCGCCCCTACGTACCCCATTAAGTAACCCAAACTTTGTCTCTCCCTCTCACACTCACCTCAATACGGGCAAGGATTCGGTGCTGAGTTCTCAAAACTCATGATCGTGCTTAGATAATCAGCACGGTTGGAAGAGGTGATGGACTGTTTGGATTAAAAGTTAAAAAAAGTTGTTATTGGAATGAATAGCATAACTTCAATAGGCAACTTTCTCACCTTTTAATCCAAGTCGCCCATCTACACAAAGAAAGTTTATCTCTACTATTTTTCATGTTTTTTTTTATTTATTTATTCCATTAGATTATACCAGTTGTTGCCCACGTGCACATAGAAGTTTTCCAAATTCAATACAATTGAAATAAACTAATGGAAAAGAAATAAATTGGCACCGAGCATAATCACAAGGAAAAAAATTGAAGAGAAGTCATTTTCTAACTTACCAATGTGAAAAAATTTAGAAAATGTAAATTTTTTAGGATTTAACTCAAATTAAAACCCTATTTCAATTAAAATTAGTAATCTGTTTCTGATTACTTGGAATGATGAAATTAAAAATTGAACATATATTAATATATCTCTGAGCTGTTAACCTTCATCCATCTTTTGTTTATCGTTGGTACCTTAGGTATTATAATTATTAAGTACTATTATACTTATTTCGAGAGACATTAATCGTTCTTTGTCCTCCCAATGCAAGATTCCTTTTAAAAAGTTTGAATACAATGATTTTAATTAAATAATACGAAGGACTAGGAATGAGTTACCTGGCTCCATGTAGATGGGATTTTTTTTTCCCTTTTTTTTTTTTTTGTTGGGTTTTATTGACAATCGATAAAAAAACAAAACTCTTAGGGTATGTTTTAAATAATTCAAGAAATTCTGTATAATATTGAAGGCACATTCCATCATCTTGAATTGAAAAATTCAAGAAAATAATAATTATCATCACAAATAAAAGTGATAATTCAAAATAGTGGTATTTTATGAATTCATTAAAATTGATTATACAACATCAATTATATTGATAACTACTACATTTTAAAATATTCTAATTTGAGGTGATGGTTTTTTGCCTTCGACACTATGTAAAATTTCTTGAATTGTTTAATTTTAAATTAAACAACCAAACAGGCCATTATCCTTTTAATATCAATAAATGGGTATAAACACTTTTCTAGAAGTTCGAACGAAGCATTAATACCCAAAATCAATCACTCAACGAGTGAGACAAAAGCCACTAGGCTACAAAGCCATCGGACATGTAGTTGGGATATAATTATATTATTGAGTTATTCATTAGAGGACTAAGAATATATAAGAGTCAAATGTTTTTTCTTTTCTTCTTTTTTTTTTTGGATAAAAAAACAAAACAAAAAAAATTATATTATTCTAGGGGAGTTATGGATAATATAATGCAAACTCACCCAATGTTAGAAAATATGAGTGGGTTTAAACCTTAACATCTTAAACAAGTCGGTGGAGATATGTGAGTTGGGTTTGGTTTCTACTTGCAATAAGTGGGTGAGTTGGGTTGGGTTTGGGTGATATTCTAACTAAACCCACCTAAACCCACCCAATGGCCAAGCCTAATCGTAGTTATTAAAACCAAACCGGACATGACAGTCAAACCAGCGACTTGGGCTTTGATCCAGTTCGATTTTGTGCTTGGAACGTTTTCGCTATTGAGCCACATTAACTTGGAAGAGATCACCGGTGCAAACCGGATTGGTTGGACTCGTTCCACGTACAACACGTCAACATGTCTTCCATTAAGAAAACAAACAAAGCTTTCTAGCGAGAAAATCGACTCAAAATCGAGTTCAACCATTAGGGTAACAACCCTGCCTATGGCTAAACCAACCAGCTCTTCCTTGTTAATTTAATCTTATTTTACATATGGTATTTATTGGTTTTAAAATGCAAACATCAAAATTAATTAGTCAAATATATTTAAAATAATACTCCATGTAATTATTAAAAGACAGTGCGACCAATTGACCCGCAGTTAAACTGATAATCTCGTAACGTGTCCTCCTTTCTAGATTGATGTCCGATCCGAATTTGATTTCTATGACTCTGATATCATTGGTTTTAAATTTTGTCAAATAAATGGTATTATATATTGGGAATGAGTTCAAAAAGGTTCATAAGTAAAAGTGTAAAAAAATCCAAATTTGTTACGACCTCTTTCATATTGCATGTGGCAAAAGAAATCCTAACATGTCATCAACTCTATCCATTATGACCTTAGCCTCTTTTTAAAGTAGTCATCATATCATGGCTTTACAGCCAATTGTAACAAAATATACATGTCGCAAAATCTTGCGGCAAGAGGCAGTATACACCCCACGGTTATAGGATTACCTTGTGCGCATGACATAAACTATGGACAGTGGAGGGTCAAGTTGGCGGAAGTGACAAAATGCAAGTGGAAACAAAAGAAAGATGCATGCAAGGCAAGTTCCATTCCATCGTTTGTTCCAAATTCATTGAAAAGGCTTTTCTGCCCAAGTGACAAAAAAGTAATACAAGTAAACCCCGGCCCTACGGTTTTCAAATTCGTCCCTTCGTGGTGGTGGTAGTGGTGGTGGTGGTCCACCTGCCTGCAAGTGACTCTATGGGTCAATCAGCCGCAAAGTTTTTGAGGACTTGACCATAAAGAGTTGGAACTGATCGAGTAGTTTCTAATAAAACCACGTATGCTACAAGAGCTTGAAGATAAGAATTAATATTACAAGTTTGTGAAAAATCATGGGGTATATGAATCTGTTGATTGCAATTGGAATTCTTTGAGAAATTTCGATCTTATGAAAAGGTACTAATACCCATTAAATTTGTTGATGGAAGGGGGTTAGGGTAAGGGTAGAAAAATGTTTGCATAGCAGATTATCATTGTTTTAATAATGACAGTCAAATTATAGTCATAAAAAGAAAGAAAAAAAAAGGTTGATTGGATTTTTCTCTACATCTTCAATATATTTTTTGTAGTCATGATTTGGTCATCATTGTTAAAAGTCACGCTAAAAGTGTTCAACGTGCTCCCTACTCGCTAAAGAGTTAGTCCTACCAAATATATTATATTCAAAAAAACTAACTTCCATTGAATGATCTTAGCAATTCAATTTTAATTAAGTCTTTTTTTTTTTTTAATTTTTTGTTTTTGAAAAAAGAAAAAAAGGGTAAATTGTAGAAACCCCTGGAAGTATAGAGGTCAGCAGATAATCCCCCTTATATTTTAATTTTGTCAATGTGCCTCCCTTATGTTTTAATTTTTGGCAATGCGCCTCACCATCACTCGCCGTTAATGAAAATTAACGAAAATTAGTCACGTGACTACGCACATCATTCCATTAACAAACTTGTGTTGTCCAAAATTGATGAAACTCTAGTCGAAATTATAGTCAATTGGGTGACCATCAATGATTTGATTTGTCTTCCAATTGAACTAGGGGACACATTGACAAAATTAAAATATAAGGGGAACTATCTACTAACCCTCCCATACTTCTGAGGGGTTTTCTACAATTTACCCCAAAAAAATAGTGATTAAGGCTATTCCTAACCTTTTTTCTACTGAGTTTTGAGTCCAAACTAATCTCCTAACGACTCATGTAAGACATCTCATACTTACACATATGCACCTAGCCTATAGGGAATATAGCAAAGCCAAACCACACGACCAATCCCACACGGGAGATTTTAATTAAGTTATTTGAACGGTGGTCAAACTTTTAAAAATGTCCAATGAGTAAAATATATATATATATATATATATATATATATATATATATTTACAACCATTTAAATGAGTTGATCTTTAATTTAATAACAAAACAAACTAAGCTAGACTCAATAATTGATAGGTCTTAATGTAATTTTAATGACGTTAACATATGCAGATGAACATAGAAGAGAACATGATTAATACGACAGAGTATCTCCGGCCATCCCTCTGAACTATAAAGCAATAAAAAAATACTCCCTTCCCACTTTGTTGAATAAGAATTTTTATTTTGGGAAATCCCAAAATGGTTGTTATTTATCAAAAGTCAAAGCATTAATTGTTTTACTTTTCTAAAATAACCCTCTTTTCTATTGAAAAGTACTCCATAATGAGAATAAAATTGGAAATTAAGTATTATGATAATGTATTAAATATTGCATTTTAATAAGCATGTCTAGTCACAGTAGCTCAATTTAGTTGGGACGGAGGGAGGAAAAAGTAAAAACCTCTATAAACTTTATGATGGTAATGAAAGAGATAAGATGACTCTTTTACCCTTAATCCAACCATAATATTCATGATATACTATGAGCATAGTTAGTAAAATAAGGTACAGGTGAATACGGGACAGTATATGTATAGAATACAATTTGGTTTTTCTTGACAAAAATTATAATTAAAAATTCAGCATAAAAAATTGGAAACGGAAATAATATGGATACAAGTATATACGGGTACAATACGAATTTTAATTAAAAATTCGAGACAAAAAATACGCAAGTAGGTTACGTTATTTCATTTAATATATCACTATTAATCACTATTTTTATATTGTTTTATTTAAATATTCATAAAATATTGTTAAAAAATCAATTACATATAAAATAATAATCAATTTTATTATTTTATTTTGTTTTATTTTTGTACATTTGCTTAGAGAGAAACAAGAATTTGACTAAGAAGGTGACTAAAAATTAATAAATATACAAGTCTTGATCTATATATATTTTCACATTTTCATTCCCTAAATTATTTTGTAGTTTATGTCCTAACATCATAAGAAACGTGGTCTATATAATAAAATAATAGATACAATTATCTAATCTTTAAGAAACCTCAAAAAAATTATATAAAGAGATAAGAAATTCTATTATAAAAATTATATATTGGATTTTGATTTAATAAAATTAAAATATTTTAAATATTGATAGTAATATTGTCAATAAGTATAATAAGAGTTAAATTGCCAACAATAGAGTTAAAAGTATTTTTAACATAAGTATAATATAAAATACATCAAATACATGGATTATACATTTGTTATAAAATAAACAAATATTTTTAATTATATTTAAATTCCGTACAATAAACGAAAGTTTTTTTAAAAAGTATATACATAAGTGTATTATATGAATATAATACGAATATTTACTAAGTAGGAGCAAGAGTTCGTTTTGAATTGAAAGTCCTCATTCCAAGACATTAATATTTTTAAAATGGCATAGTCATGGACGGAAGTACCCTAGAAAGAGGGTTTGTTGGAAGGAATGGAGGCCCCCACAAATACTAAACAGAAAAGAATAGCCATTGACAAAAGTTCAAAGATAACCGCACCACTCTTTACTAAATGATGCTTCCTCCCTTCTTCTCCCTGCACCCCGGAAGCCTCATGTGAAGCCTCCCTCCCGCCCTTATCTCTTTCTAACAAAACTCTTCCTTTATATAGATCCTCCACACTCTCTCCTTCCACTCCCAACC
The DNA here is from genome assembly GCA_039720395.1 of Liquidambar formosana. Lineage (NCBI taxonomy): Eukaryota > Viridiplantae > Streptophyta > Magnoliopsida > Saxifragales > Altingiaceae > Liquidambar > Liquidambar formosana. The sequence continues at coordinate 18,444,690 of CM077820.1, read as the reverse complement.
CAAGCCTCTCTCTCTCACTTCACAAGACATCAAATTTAAACCCAACCCCCTTCCCCCCTCCTCTCTCTATCTCTCTCTCTCTCTCTCTCTCTCTCTCACACACACACACACACAGAGCAGCAGCTAAATAGCTAGTACTGTGGACTGTGGTATCCAATGGCATCACCAGATGAAACCTCAGCCCTTGAACTCATCCAACAGTATCTTCTCAGTGACTCCGCTTTCACAGAAAGTTTCATCACTGATGATGATCCTACTCTTTCGATCTCCAAAATCCCACAAACCCACCTCTCTCAATCTTCAATTTCCGATGCTCAAATTCCTACTATCAACCCAAATTACTTAGAACCCAAACAAGAATGCAACGCTCATGATCTACCTTCTATGGAGACTCCACTCAGTCTCTTCGACTTCTACACCAAACCTCCAATTACCAGTTCGAAGCCACCAAAACCCTCAAATTTTCGCAGTCGCAAACCGGCGTTAAACATCGCAATACCATCGGCAGAGAAGCCCGAGCCGTCGGAGTTCGTCTTGAATTGTCAGCCTCCGACGGCGATTACTGACCCGAATGCATCAGATGCCGGCGAGACGAAGCATTATAGAGGGGTAAGGCGGCGGCCGTGGGGGAAGTTCGCGGCGGAGATTCGTGACCCGAACCGGAAAGGAGCTAGAGTTTGGCTCGGGACGTTCAATACCGCCATGGAAGCGGCGAGAGCGTACGATCGAGCTGCGTTCAAGATGAGAGGAAGTAAAGCTATAGTGAACTTTCCTCTGGAGGCTGGGTTTTCTCAGGAATCTGACCCACAGGCGAACTATGGCCGGAAGAGGAGGAGAGAGGCCGATTTTGAGGAGGTAGAAAAAGTGGAAATGAAGGCGGTGAAGAAGGAAGAGAGGTCGCCGGAATCTTACTGCAAGACGGAGAGTGTTTGGGACGTTACTCCATTAACGCCGTCAAATTGGAAGGCCGTTTGGGAGGGCGCTGACGTAAACAGTATATTTAACGTGCCTCCGTTATCGCCGTTTTCACCCCATCCTCAATTCGGATATTCTCAGCTTGCGGTTATATGAGGGGGTTGATTTGCGGGTCGTTTACTAAATCAGGAAACATCTGACGTCAAAAAGAGTCTCAGATGACGTAAGGTATTGAATTAATTTGAAAAGTCAAAAAAAAAAAAATGGGAATTCAGGATTTAAGGTATTGAAGTGCCTTCAATGTACATATAGGAAGAGAGGTCTTGTGAAATTAAATTCGTTCGTTTATTCCTTTATTGATATCGAGAGATGCTTGTTATCCTCTTTGGCTCTTTTTGCTTACCCATGTTTCACGGCTAAAAATCTCATTAGCTGTAAATTACGTTTTATTTTTTATTTTTTTTAATCAATAAAATTTACCTATATTCTTAATTTCCCATAATACTAAAAAAAATAGATATCAATGTTTTTCTATAATTTTGATCTTAGATCACTAACTCAACAAGGGAGGAAAATGTCACTAAACTATTGTATGGTCAAGAAATCGGACCGTACACAAACTGATATAGAATAGAGTTGCTTCATGGCGATGATAGACTTGCAATCAAGAAAATCACTTGTCAGAAGGCGATCGGAATGTGTCCGACCAAATCTCTTCCGATGCTTAAGTCAAGTGACTATTTAGAGAGAGAAAGAGAGGAAATGGACTAGGGTTACCTTGCTCAGCATTGTACTATTTTATTAATAGGTAGAGGTAGATCTGACCTTGGCTAGTTTAGATAACGGTTAGGATTAACTAGAGTCAAACCCTAACTGACTGACTATGGTCAATTGACCATAATTGAGAATGAACCGTGGTTAACTAACCGCTTGATCCCCCTTTTACAAGTTATGGTTTAACCATCTAACCGTTCTCGATGTAGCTCAGTAGCCGTGATGGGGACGGGTCTGGCTCGAAGTGGATGACAATGAATCCGGGTTGCTTTATAGAGTTCGGACCCTAGAAGCAAAGTGTTTATAAGTAGCTTACGAGTCATTGATCACTTTGGGTAAATCCGTGGGCTGTTGCCCGCCTTCACGCTAGAGATTACCCGCTCTCCGGTGTGAAAGCTCAGGATATCTCCACACAACTATCATTATCATCAACTCATTCAATATAATTAAATAAGTAAGTGATTGGAGAAGAAAATTTGAAAATTATGAAAAAAGTACGTTAGTATAAGCCAAGAGCCATGAAATTCATCAATCAAAAGTGTGGTAAGTGTTTTGATGATTGGCCAAGGGCCGAAAGTAATTGGTCTCGGCTAAGCAAAGGAAATATGCCTTTTGGAAAGTCATAGATATATATGAACTACTCAAAACTACATCAGCATTTCGTAAAACTTGGTCAAATTTTCATGTTATATGGTGTGTAAGCCATCATGGGTAACCTTTTTGACAAACAAAAAAGGGGTCAAAATTAGAGGGGCAACCAATCATGATGATTTTATTTAGGCATTTACTATAGTAGCTCCCCTCCTCTACCGCTAGGGAAATAATAATGGAAGAGCCTAGACGGACCCACAAATGAGAAATCATGAGTGCTCTCTCAAGTCAATTGAACTGTAACCTAACCCCAGTTCACCAAAGGTATGGTTAATGGCTCTATATATTATATGAGTAGGGACATACACTTCATGTCACCCTCTCCAAGACTCAAACTATTGACTACCTAGCCTCCTATACCTTTACCACTAGACCACCACATTATCATGGTTAGCTATACGTGCAAATATTGCAGTCTTAACATCTAATCTTGGTTAATTACAATGCACTTTTAGGTAGAACACACCGAACTTTAACGTAACCCACCCACAACAACTAGCCACTACATGCATGGATAGAGCAAGTGTTTTCAAATTAAACATTTCGTGCTTACATATTACATGACAATTGGAGGCTTGGAGATAAACCGAACAGTGCAACCCAGCCGCTACTAGCTACTGCAAGTGGAGAGAGAAAATGAGTTGCTACATTCCAATACTGGAAAAAGCCTATAAGAGCATCTCTAATAAGAGAGCAATAGTGTAAGTTAAAGTTATAACTAGCTTTTAGCTCTAAAGGACCTTCCCTATAGGAGAGCTAAATACTGAGTTAAAATAGTTTAGAGTTAAATTAAAAGCCAAATTTGGCTCCAAATTTAGCTTTGAGCTATTTGACCATGTGGGGAATGATAATTGGAAAGAAAGAAAACTAGGTGAGATAAAAAATAAGTTTTGCTACATTAGAGTAGCCAACTTTACTACAGAGAACTATTTTGAGCTAAAGTTATTTTTTGTCTCATATGTGAAAAGTATATGTTCTAATGGGTGATGCATTTAATGAGGTGAATATAGCTTGAGACAAATCTTCTTTTATTTTTTCTTTTTTCCTATGAAAGGACCTTAAGCATTAGAGAGAGAAAACCAAGCATCCCAACTTGGTTGGCACATTAGGCACTCCAAATTATCATGTGCACATTAGGTAAATCTTGAATTATATTTGTCTCAAGAAATGGTTCACATCCAAATCTGTCACATCATCCTCTAAGAAATAGTTTGAGGTGAAGGTTAGGGAAAAATAGGTGAGGCAAAAAATTACTCACATGCATTAGAGTAGTCATTTTTTTTCTTTCATGTGATGCATGTATTTTCACTATAATAATGCATTTTTATATTGTATCAATACAAAAAATACATATAATTCATATAAATGCTGCACATGATTGAAAATGCTCTAAGAAAACACGAGCTCCATGGAAGGACCAAAACAACTCTCCAACAACACAGCGTGCCAACGACCCAATATCGATATTTACTTCCGTTCCACTTAAATTTTAATTTAGAATACTCTCTTAGTCTATGTTTGTTTGGTTGGAATGGAATGAGTGGGAATAGAATCTGATTCCATTCTCAAAATAGTTTGAAATTAAATGAGATTGAAATAAACATTGCAAAATAAATATCATTATAATTTACCACTAATATTTGATTCCATATATTCCCATTTTATTATTTCATCCAAACATATTGTTTAGAATGAATTGGAATGAAATTTTATTCTATCCATTCCATTCCAACCAAACAAACATGACCTTAATGATTTGCACGAGACACTCGATCTATACTCGTACAACCAAACGACCTTTATAAAGAATTGAAATGATGATCTCTCTTAATTAATTACCCAGTGAAATTTTTGAACTAGCTCCACTTCATTTATGCATGGAAAAGAACTTGATCTAGAGAAATCAACCCATGATCTCCCAATCAAATCGAATTGATCTCACGTTCTTCCAAAGATGATTATTATTATTATTATTTTTATTTTTTTTATTTTTGGTTGGAGATGAATGAAGGCAATAAATTACAAATAAATTAGAAATGATAGGCTGGCCATGGGACTGTGCCCAGCGATAGATGCCAATATATATAAGCAAACAAAACGAAAAAAGACAATGAAAAATCTCTACGTGGATAAGCATATCCCAAGCTCAAACCATTTTGTTTTTTCCTTTGTAGTCGGGCGGCCGAAGTTCGTATACTAGAGATCCATATGAAGAATGAACCGACGACAGTAGCATCTCAACGCACTAGCTGTTATGGAGTGGATAGTGGCATTACCAGCATTCAATCAAATTAGTGGAGCCAATAGGTACGTAGAGGGTGAAAATTTTCTTGTGACTCACCTATAATACCTGTGTATAAGTACCCCAAGTTTTTGACCTAAACTGTTAATCTGTATAATGCACTGACTATCCGCAAGTCTGTGAAATCAAATTTGGGACCTGTGTTCCACAAGCCGTGATCTTTTGTTATCTGTGCTACTTTTGTGGGTTGTGTAACATGTGCATAAATATTTCCATTAGTCTGTGCTAACGATCAAGGAGAAAATCGCTCCATTTTACTTGTACCAAGAAGAAAATCTCTCCAACCAATAATCATTGAGTCGAGTGGCATACCCATATAGGGTTTGCGGATATCTAGGTCCGACTCTCTGCATGAGTACTTTGTGTGTGGGTGTGTGATTATGTTGCTAACAATGAGAGAGAGAGAGAGATAACGCCTATCACAAACTATCTAAAGTTTTAAACAACTTATTTTGTTTTTTACTCTTTTTTTTTTGCCATAAATAGATTTAATGGATAACTTGCATCCCCGTTAAACCCTTTAAAAATGACCAAAAAAGGAAAAAGAAAAGTTGCAGTCATCCACATGATTCGAAATCAAGCATATGTCATCCACACTACTGGCACCCCCCAAGCAGCCTAAAAAACGTCATCCACACTGACAATTTATTTGCAATTGGGTGGTTAGTAAATAGCAATCATGTTGTCTGTTCAGCCCAATTGGCCCAAGTGAAAGAGAAAGTATTGGACTTATTCTCATCTTGATAACTCCAATACATAGGAGCTAGTCAGCCGACATCCATGGTTGGCAATGGGTCGACTCCGACCGGGTTCCGGATTTGAGATGTGAGAAATTGATTACAACGTACGCTAAGCTGCCCCATTTACTAGTCTTTAATTCATGTGCGTTGGAACATCATTTAATTTGTCACAAAAACTTCAGCGGTTAGAAAAGTCGCACGTAGAGAGGAGACACACCTCTCCAGCAAGATAAATGTGTCAGGGCGGAATTATGTGGAGACCAAGGACGGCCATGGCGCTGCAAGATTTTAAAAAAAATTGACACTGGGATTCAATTTTCAAACTTGTACAAGTGCCGACTCACTTCATTAAATCAAACTAATATTATGATTTTACTAAAAAAATCTCTCAACTTATATAAGAGAAAACTTTTCATGTTAGGTGTTTTCATCAAATCGTCAACTAATTTTTTTTATTCTGACACTGCTTTGCCCATAAAATGAAATAAAGAAGTCTCAACACTGCTTTTTGGGTACATTTTTTATTATGAGGGTTTGTCTGAATGAACACTTGAGCTCTACTTTAAATCTTTTGAGATTTTTTTACTATTTTTTATCAATATTTTGTGAAGATTATTTGGTATCTAAACTTTTTTTTTTTTCCTTGGTTTTGTTGTGTAAATACTTTTAAACAAAAGCACACCCAAATTTCACGTATTTCTTAATCTCGATTTTAAAGGTTGAATCATATCTTTGGATTTTTTTTTCCTCACCTTTTAGTCCAAATTCTCTTGTTTTTTTTCTTCCTAGATCATTCAAATTGGATTTCTATTTTATGTTTTTGTTTAAACAATTTCATTAATACTAAGATACCCACTTCCCTAAACTTGCAAATGTGTTGCATTTGTTTTTTTTTTTTCCCTAACTGTTAGTGTTCTCTATGATTTTTCAAGAGTTATGACTTCATGTAATAAAATGGGTTCTTTTTTTTTTTTTTTTTTTTTTTTTTTTCACGATATATATATATATATTTTTGCCCCTTTAAGTTGGCCACCTCAACTTGCAGTTCTTGGTTCCGCCCCTATAAATGAGTGAACCAGTAACCGACGCTGAATTGATAAATGAATGGGGCCTCAAAATTAAACTTAAATTGCATGCATATTTCCTAACCACATGTGGAGAGAAGAAGAAAAACGACAGTGAGTGAATCAATATTAACCGATAGTGAATTAATAAATGAATGGCACGTGAAGAGCATCTCCTAACGATCAGAGTTTTGATTCCATGTTAGAACACCACTTTAACTCAAAAACTAATTAATACCTTGAGTAATAAGAGATTCACATAGAAATGACCAGATCTGGGTCACTAATATTGTCTGATTACTCCATCTTGGGTGACTGTGGACAGTGATGGCAGTTCAGTTAGTAAGCCTGGGCCAAAAGGCGCTGGGGGTCTTTTGGATCTGGATTGGAGGGTGGATTTGAGGTTTGAGCCGTTATGTGACTTGTGACTATATTTCCAGTAGGCACTAATCTTTGTGCGGAGTCATGAGCCAATCGTGATGGGATACAGGCTTTCGGCAAATTGTGCTTCAATGTAATTCCCAGCCTCCTATATTCACCTCATTCAATCAAACAGTCCTCCATCTCCTTGGCATGTAACATAGTAACATTGGTTAATGATTGCAGGGCTTTCCTGAATCGTGATTGGGCATGTGCAAGCATCCAGCATAAATGTGCAGATTTTTTTGGCAAAAGTGGGTGCAAATTTTGATACAAATTATTGTGTTGTGGACTATCCACCTCGTGATGCAATTTATGTTTTGCTGTCCAAAAAAAAAAAAGTGGGTATCATATGCATGCCTACTCTCCTATTGAGATTTTGGACCAAACTAACTTAACGAAATGCACAGTTTACCTATAAACCAATACCTCCAATAAGGAGAAGACGGAGATTCGAATTTGAAGCCTCCAATTAATACATCGATGCTACCCTCATAGCCTCATAGGTTCCATAGCGGCCAATTTCAAAAGCACAATATGCTTCACACGTGTTTGAATGGGATATGCATGCATATTAATTGTAGGGACCACTGGATTAATGACTTATTTATTTAAAAATATCTCACCCCAGTTTTTTAAATTATAATCTAAAAAATCCATAAGAATGCCATCGAGTTCAGATTTTACAGTGTGGGCTGTTAGACATGCACGTCTGCATTACTAGGAGATGTGGGTGGCCCTACATGGCACCTATCTACACACTCGGTTAACTATTTGAATTTGTTGGGTAATTTTGATTTTTAATAAATTACCTATAACTATTTACACTGTAACTTATGTGGAGTGGCAAAGTGGTTACAAATCACTTTTCCTTTATTTTTGTCAATCAATTCATGTCACATTGCTCTTACGTACCAAATTCTCTACGTAGTACTTTAATTCATGGGAACTGTTTATAGCATTCTCCTTCTCATTAACTTCCTGTAACTTGTGTTGATTACCTCTTTAATGGATAAGATGAATTTAACATTAAGCTAGTGAAAGAAAAGTCCCTAGTCAGAGCCTTTGATTTGTCCATCGAATCTCTTGCATTTGGAGGTCAGGATAAAGTGTAGGCTTTTTCTTGTGAGAAAGCAAAGAAGGAACCATACGTTTGTGGAGTAAAACTCTTCATCCCATAACCCACTAACTAACAGAGTTATTATAAAACATACATCACACGAAATAGGAACTCAAGTTCATCAAACCTCAGCCCCAACTATATGGGAACAGGATAGGGTAAATCATCTTTTTACACCATCCAACTTTATTAGGAGTCCGGTTCCCTATTAACTCATCATATAAGACTTAAATTTTTTTTTTTTTTTTTTTATAAAAAAAAAAAGTTAAAAATGCCTAAAGTTAACCTGGATGGCTCAATTAGCAAGTCAACTATATTTAAAAAAAAAAAAAAAAAAGATTCAGCTGAATTTCTAAATTAAAGTCTTCTTTAAATCCATGGCCCCTCACCTTTAGCTGTCACAACAGCTCTCTATAGCATGCGTGTAAGTTGCCATCCTAAAACGTAAATATGAAAAAGATTCACAAAGAAAGTGATGGGTTAGTTGCACAATTGTCTGGCGCCTATTCACAAAGAAATTGATGGATTAATATTCATGAAGATGGATGTCTTGATGAAGATTTGAACCTAAGCATAGAGTGTGCTGTCCTAATGCTTTTAAGATCCCACGCAGCTGATGACATCTTTCCTCTTATGCCATATTAGGGATTTGTTTGACGAACCAGATAACCTGGTTACCTAGGGTTATGCCTATACTCACTGGTTTTATTGCACTAGTATTTGGTAAGAATGTAGATAGTGGCTGAAGGTTCAACTTTCTTTTAAAAGCAACGCGTTTCGGTGTGAACTGTGAACCAACCTTTTGGTAGCTGAAAATAAAGCTAGATTGTGAAAAGGGGCGTCTGGTCCACCTTGGAAAAACTTTCAAATAACCCCCAAGTTTTCATTAGTTTTAATTTCTTCTTTGATGCTGCAGATTATTCTTAATTACTTCTTTAACACTACTTAATAATTAAATTTTATTTTGATATAAAAAATTTCCACTAGTTATATCCAAGTGGTACAATTTGAAACTTGCCCCAGCTGTCACGAGTTGTCTTTACATCAAACCAAGTTGAAACTACGTGCCATAGAAATCTTACAATGGACCAACCATAAATAAATAAATAATGAATATATATAACACATGATAAAAGAAATAAATAAATGAAGCCTTTTAAAAAGATAAAGAAAGAAATCCACTTTCAGAAACAATACTAATAATAATAATAATAATAATCTTATGCTATCTGGGACCCTTTTTGTTCTTGGATGCAACCTAAAAGACAAAATGTAATTTTACAAGACCCATATATCCCTCACAAGATTGCTCTGGGCCATTATAAAATGGATAAGATGCATTTAAGTCTCAGCGTAGAGTTCGTGTGAAGGGATGACCTTTGTTAATGTTTCACCCTTCGAAAATATTCTTCACCCACCCTTAAATCTCGTATCTCTTATCACAATCCATACGTAAAACTTAGACACGTAAAACTTAGATAGGTGAAAGATGAAATATAAAATCCAATACAAAATATTTAAAAACCATCACATACTGTAAGTGGTAAAATGAGTGATTTAAAGTTGGTGACATATCGTTACTTTTCACCCATAGGTTTAGAGATATTGTTTTGGAAAATAATCTAACTTAAAATTAGTTTAAGTTAATTTCATAAAAAAATAAACTATATATATATATATATATATATATAGATTAATTTCATTTAACATAACATCAATCATTTAAAATGTAACATTTGTTTTATTTATAAAAACCCTATGTGATTTTATTCATTGATAAGAGAGGATAAAAACGAAAAAGAAAAAAAAGATTATATGTGAAAGAGAAAGTACCATATAAAAAACTTATGATAAGGGTGTCTTAATATCTTATATGATACAAGTGTCTCCACTTCTTAGATGACAACGCAATTGTTTTTGTTTAACGGGCGAGGCCAAGACAACTATGAGGCGGCGCCCCAACTACTTTATATGATCTCTCATAAAACCACCAACCCCCCCCCCCCCCCCCCTCCAAAAAAAAATAAAATAAAATAAAAAAATCCAGGAAAACAAAACTCTGCTTTATATAGTCCCCCACCACTCCCTTCCTCACTCAGCTTTACCTTCGGATTTTGAATTCCGTCTATCTCTCTCTCTCTCTCTCTCTCTCTAAAATGACAACATCAGATGAATCGTCGGCTCTAGAACTCATCCGCCACCACCTCCTCGGCGACTTCACCGCCACAGACGACTTCATTTCCAACCTTAATTTCGACATTTCCGATATCCAACCCGTTACGCCCGAAAACCCTGACCTTCTCGTATCCAAATCCGAATGCAACTCTCCCATGCTGGACCCAAAACCCGAACCCACAGAAATTTCCCCTCATTTAATTTCCTCCCCGAAACCCCCCATTTCGGGTCCCAAACGGAGCTCCAAGAAACGCAAACTTGTAGTTCCAGATTGTGGGGAAGGGAGGCACTACAGAGGAGTCCGGAGAAGACCATGGGGCAAGTTCGCCGCGGAGATCCGAGACCCGACCCGTAAAGGGTCCCGGGTATGGTTGGGGACGTTCGATACGGAAATTGATGCTGCCAGGGCGTATGATTTCGCTGCGTTCAAGATGAGGGGTGCTAAGGCGATATTGAATTTTCCTCTGGAGGCCGGAACGGAATCTGTCCCACCGGCTAACTGTGGCAGGAAGAAGAGCAGAGAAAGGGCGGCAGAGGTGCCGAAATCTGACGACGTGGCGGCGGGTGTTGATGAAGAGGTTGTGCCGTCACCGCTGGCGAGTTGGAGATTGGTTTGGGAGGGAGGGAATGATGGGAATGGAATAGCTTCGTTTAACGTCACTCAGCTGGCGATGCTATCTCCACGCCGTCCTGTTTTGCTCAAGTGTTGATAAAATCTTATTTTCTTAGGTAAGTACTTGTAAAGTAACGTGGTGGTGTAGAGAAAAAAAATTGAGAAGCAATGGCATATATTTATTTTACCCATTTATTTATCATTATTATTATTATTATTATTATTTTTTTTTTTATGACAGGAGATTTCGGGAGGTTTACAGACCCTACTAAATTATCTGAGACCCTACTAAATTATCTTATCTGGGTGCACGCAATCCTTCGGCCCACATGTATGAGACATTAATAAGACAACATCTATAGGGATGACCTAAGGAGGAGTGGCATGTAATACTTTGTAATCTTATCACCGTATCATCCTTTGTTGAGTGTATAATCTCATCATGTAAAAACATGAATACCCATTAGTTGATATTAAGAGTTGAAGTAAAGATAGGTGCTAACGATTTTAAAATAAAAATAGAGAAATAGAAGAACTTGTAAAGTAAGTCCATATTGTAAAAAGGATTATTGTAAATTCGTAGATTGTAATGTATTGTATATAAGAAAGTTTGCTTATGAGATGTTTGTTGGTGGAGCCAATCTTTCTAATTGGGTGGGTATTGTTACAATTAGTGTGGTATGCTGATCATGGCCAATTGCAAGTAGGATGAATGCATATGTAAAATGAAGCAATCCCTATCAATTTTGATGGGACAGTTCTTCAGCATGGATTATCTTTTTTAGGAAAATAAAAAAGAATAAAAAGAAAAACAACAAAGCCTTTGTGCCAGCAAAAATAAGACCATCAGTTTGTTTACTCTTTTTGTACACACAAAACACATTTAAAATCTGAAAATAACGATATTATTATATATACAGGAGTATCAAAATATCCTAAAATTTCAAAGATAATTAATGCATATGATAAGATGTAAGGTCCTAAGGTATTAAGGTGACGTGTCTTCTTTCTTTCTTTTTTGGGAAAATTACAGATTGCCCCCCTGAACTTTAGGACGAAATCACTTTTCACCCTTCATCTATAAAATCGAACAAATAGCCCCTAAGCTTTCAAAATTTTAATTTGGACTAACTCAGAATATGTAAAAATACACAATTGCCCTTAAGAAATTTTCCAAAATTTAATATATTCTATTCATTTTCTCACACTTTCTCAGCAACCAAACAAAATACACAGAAAATTATAAAGAATTAAGCAAAAGAAAGAGACGTAGAGAGAATAGAGGTAGCGATGGCAAAATTCAATCCGTAATGGGTTTTTACCTGAAACAAACCCTTGCACATTGAAGGAGGAGGAGAAGGAGGAGAAGGAGGAGGAAGCTTTGATTCGACGTCCTCCAATATCGCTTCCAAACCCTAATCAAAGGTGCACACGAGATTCATCTTCGTCACTTGTGGATCTCGATCCGCATGTGCGATTTCCACCTTCAAAGGTAGCTTCGCCGGCAACACAGGCTTGTGTAGTCAGAAAATCAGATAATTCCGGCGATGTTTGTCAGATTCCAGCAGCATGTTCGGCAAGGTTCGAATTGCTGTCCATCTTCAGCGATTGCAACTGGTAGGGCGAATTTTGACGCCGTCCTTTACACTCGTCCATTCGCTGCCGGTGAAACCCGACAGTAGGGAGTAGATCAGACGGCAACAGAACTTGGCTTCTTGAAGTGCGATTGGCAGGAGAGGCTTGCACGATGGTGGACTCGACGGCAGTAACTTAGAGGCGATGGAGCTGGGTTTGATGTAGATGGCACCACAAAACCTCAATCAGACGGCGACCCCGAATCGCACGATAAGGTGGAGCTAGTTCAGATCTAGAGCAACGTCGCCGTGGGTATGATGGGTCCTTCGATGCCAACTGTTGCCGTATGGGTCCTTCCCGGTTTGGAACTCCATTGTTGGTACCGAAACTCTATAGTTTATGGTTTGGAACCCAATTTTTTTTGCCCGGCGAGTTGACGCCATTAACGCCTTCTCTCCCTTTTCTCTCTGACAAATCTTCATGTGTGGTCGCTGACTTTTGACGACGTCGGCGTCTGATCTACTCTCTCTCTATCTCTTTCTATATATATATATATATATATATACATATCGATTTAGGTTATATCTTGTTTGGTTGTATTTGAAATTAATAATATGAATTTAATAGAGATGGGTACATATTACTAGAAAGAGATGGGTTATTGGGAAGAAATGATTGTTGGGAACTTTGGATAATGATTTTTTTTATTTCTTTATTTTTCATAATTTTAGGATTCAAATATCTAAGAGATTTTCTGATTTGGTTGAGGTCTGATCTATGAAGATGTGAAGGATGATATGGGTAGTATTTGATTAGTCATTTCTTTATAATTAGAAAAAAAAAAAAAAAAAGGTGTTGCAAAGTTGCCGGAGAAGATAACCGGAGTTGTTACCAGAGTATAAAATATCCAGCAAGGGTATTTTTGACTTAAAACTTAAATATGTTGGTCACGTGCAATACACATGACCAATTTCTGTCAAAATCCTAACAGCTACTTGACGGAATGAGGTAAAGCGAAAAAATTGAAACAATAGGGAGCGATTTGTCCGATTTTGTAGATGAGGGGTGAAAAGTGATTTCGTCCTAAAGTTTAGGGGGGCAATTTGTTATTTTCCCTTTTTTTTTTAAGGGGAGTTACGAACTCTAAAGCCTATGTTAAAAGAAATAGCCCCCCCCCCCCCCTCTCTCGCCCCTCTCCCTCTTTTTTTAATATAGCATTTCTGATTTTTTTTTTATTTTTTTTTTTCCTTTCTATCAACTCTTCCCAAATCTGTTCTATAAAAGACGCAACTAAAGTGAACATGAGTATATAATAAATTCCAAAGAAAAATATTTGGTTCCTTATACTCCTTCTATCCTACAAAGATAGGTCACATTTGACAAAACACGCAATTTAAGAAGAATTATAATTACATTAACTTGTCATTTATTAAACTCCAAATTTTCAAAAATACACTCTCCTACTTGGTATTGGGTTTTGTATAGAAAGTAATTATTAAATTAGTTAGGGTAGTATAGAAAAGTTTAAAATTTTTATGATTTAACTTTTCGAAATGGACAAATATTTTAGTATTAAAAAAGTAGCAAAAGTGGCTTATCTTCAGGGGATGGAAGGAGTAATAGATGAGGAACTTCTTTTTACCTCTATCCAAGTATTCATATTTTGTCATGGGTCATAGTTAATTTAAATATAAAAAAATATGAGAACATACGAAAACAAACATATGGATATGTAAACACGAACATATAAATACGTATTAATATTTGCGTTGTTTAAATTCAACCCCATGATGAATTTTGTGAGTCCAAATTAGACTCTCAAACCTTCAAACCTTGACATGACTTCTAACTTCCTTTTAAAATAAAATCACTAGTTAGGTTTATCTTAAATGTTAAGTAATGAAGAGTATTAATGGGCAAACCTAACTTTAAATTGTCATAAATTTAAGATATAAATCCTAACTTCAAAAAAGTCAAAAAAAAATCAGGAGATTTGAATTCTGAAGATTTCAAATCATGTCAGTCTGTCAAATCCCATGTTTCCAAATTCGAGTGGCCTGAGAAAATTCAAACCCAGTGTCTGAAAACTCATATCATAACCCAAGGACATGTCAACCAATTAATGAAGCTAAATTTCAAAAGTCCAACTTAGAGGGTATCATGAGTTAATCATGGTTCCCCCGTCTTACTAATGCAGCCAGGCCATGTCGGCCACAAGTTGAGAATGGGAGAGCTTGACAATCAAAACATGTACACATAAGCTGCATCTTGTCACAATGCATTTCCTTCCCCACAAGGCCCCACACACTAAAGTGAAAGAAAGCGATGGGAAGCTACTTGCATGCAACGCATGCATGATGTGGGCTGTAATGTGGGCTCACTGGCTGGACTACTTGCAGAGAAAATGTCCCCAGACACCGTACGTGGACTCCATGCAGTGCGTTCCTGCATCAACTGGTACCATTATTCGTTGTAAATGATTGATGATGGGGTGGCAAGTTGGTACGCCCTTGTGCAAAAGAGACGGAGATATTATTTGTCCTCTTAACTCTTTATCACAACCGGCCTCTCTTTATCACAACCAGCCTTCATACAGATTAGCACATAGCTTCGTGTCAATCTTATCTGGTTTTGTTTCTTTGATGCGACCTCTATACGCTGCAAAAGAAATTACTAGCATTACCGTTGGTAATTTAATTTCGAGACTGGAACTTTATGGGCAGTTTGGAAAGAACTATTGTCTGAATTTTTACTGGCCGTAAGAGATACACCGATGATACGTCGATGTCGGTGAATCATCCTTTTTCTGACAGTAATTTGTTGTTGGAGGTTAATTTAGATAATTCGTGAAAGCAAAAAAATATATATATAAAATGTAAATCTAAGGGAGTTTTTTGCAGTGTTTATAACTATTGTGACAAATTTGGAATTTGAGAATTATTTGGAATATAAATAATTTGTAACTGGGCAGTTATTTGGGAGAAATATCAAGAACAAAAGTTTTATGAAAAAAGTGTGAGTACAAAAGCAATATTGCAAGTTTATTAGAAAGGTATGTTCTTGATTCATAAGTAGCTATTCTAGAGCCACTGCTATTCTTTCCGGTTTGGTTTACCAATAAGTGTGGCAATTGTTGTAAAAAATAATTAAGGGTAAATTACACTTTGCCCCCTTTAAGTTTGAGGCGTTTTTAGCAAACCCTCTTATAATTCAAAACTAGACAAATGACTTTATATATTTTGCAAAAGATGTCACTTTATCCCCTTCCGTTGATAACGTGTTAGATAAATGAATGGTCACGTGTCATGTGCGAGGGAGCAAAGTGTAATTTATGAACTATAAAAGGGTTTGCTGAAAATGACTCAAACGTGAAGGGGGCAGAGTGTATTTTACCGTAAATGGCAAAGAAGTTTGGTGCTGGTCAACTCAACCCAACCAAACCTTCATCCTAACTACATGGGATCGGTGACAATGCTACATGAATCCTTTTACAAATAAATTAATACCGTTGGCATTTTACATAGGAATGTAATTGCATATCATTTATAAACGATCAATGTGATCTGAAGCCGATTCCTGCCCTACATAACCTATAATGAAGTAAATGGACAACTATCCATAATAAAGGCTAACCTGTACATAAGTTATCTGCTTAATAAGAGCCACCGGCTGTAAACAATAGTTACCATTTTTACTGCTGCGGAACTGCAAGGCGGCGAACCCTTTGACTTGAGAGTGCCATTGTTCAAATCCATAAAATTTAGATAGAAGTAATCTTCATGTTGTTGATCACATTGGTAGTCCCTTTATCAACCCTTTCTTGCATCACCTCATTGTAGCCTACGAAACTAGGTTGATTCGTCGACGCAAGAAGTCTAGCCCACATTCTGTCTGTCACCTTGACAATGTTTTGGGTCTCTGTCACACGCTGCAAATCCACAAATGCCACTCCAAATTAGATTTCCGTATACTAAATGCATCAATGCAGCACAAAAATAATAAAGGTTCCATAACCAAGTGGTGCAGGCACAAAATATATTTTTACATTTTTGTTCGTTTTATAATTGTGCGAAGTAGGGAAGAAAAACTCATACACAAACAGATCCATGAGCCCCTGAATTGAAAATTAAGTGTGCATTTACAGTGTTCAGTGAACACTCAAAAGAAAACTCCCTTTGGAATTTCTAGCCATTCTGAAAGAATATATTATTGAATATATAGTATACCCTTTTATCATCAAGAATGTCAAGAGTATCAGCAGATGGAAATTTCGGGAGTGGAACATCAGAATCTTGCTCCAAGTTCCAAAAAAGCTTAGCACTGTTCAAGAATTCAAAAGGGTCAATTGAATCATTTGATTTTGACCTTTTATTTATTTATTTATTGTCTTAAGAAATTATGATCTTCATTAACAGCAAAATATTGTATACACCTATACAAAAAACCAGCAATAGACTACCCCAGGAATGGCCATCCTAAAATCTCCCCCATAGACAATTTAAATAGGAAGGGAATGCCAAAAATTCAATGTAATCAGCTTCCCTGTTCTTGCACCGTCTAATGTACGCAAAATCCACTTGTGCAAGATCAGTACTCAATGATGATGCCATCGGGTTCTGGTTGTTGAGTCTCTTGGACATCATTCCAGAGACCTAGGTTCAAGTTTCCTCCAGAGCTTTAACACCATCTTCATTGAGTTGGGTCGAGTAGGAGTAATATAGGGTGGGCTGGGAACTAGGGTTAATCCATAGTGAAATTATATATATATTGATAAAACTGGAGCACGGTATAATTGACATCAAATTCCCATGCACCATCAGCCATGCCCAAGAGTTAACAAATAAGAGAATGGGCTTCTCCACAAGCCTGAAATTTCCTTTAGCCTGTATTCCAAGCACATTCTATTATTCTAATGCCATACAAGGTGTTAACATATCAATGGAAGAGCTAGCAGCCGAAAGAGTATTTTGTCCATTCTTTATTTATATATAATATTAAGGATCAAATTTTCTATTCGATTCCTTTATTCTTAAGACTCTTCCCTTGTCATCTTCCTGCTCACTATTTCCATTCTCTAGTTATCAGTTACAAACCTCATTCAAAGCTGGCAAAGAAAGAAGTCAGATGCCAACTGATTCTCCTGATGCTCTGAAGATTGGGTTATACAGGTGGACTAGAGAATAACCTAAACAGAACCTAAAGTAAAGAGAAATTCCAGCATCACTGCATCAGGTGGCTTAGTGGCCTGGGCTTGGACCAACATGCACTTGTGCATGGGAGGACAAAAATCCGAGTATATAAAGTTACCAAAGAATTTACAATATACTTGACTAATACACGAGTGATGAACATGCATAGGATATATATGTATTTTATCCAACACTTAGAAACAGTGTTATCTTATTCCCGAATGAGGACAAAATCATGTACATATACAAAGATACTAAATATATGGTACACTTGATAATATATATATATATATATATATATATATATATATATATATATATATATATATATATATACAGTCCCGATCAGGAAGGGACATGCTGATACAAGTCAACATCATGCATTGGGGGTTGTACTCCGTGCATTGGCCAATGCGGCCATGCGGGTGCTAATATAACTTATATCAGCATGCCCTCATAGGACCAGTTTTGTATATATATACAGGATGGTGGTCAGGTAGGGACGTGCTGTTATAATTTATATTAGTACCATGCATTGGGGGTTGCAACCCTTGCATTGTGGGGTTATGGGTTATGGGGTACATTGGACAATAAAGACAATAAAGACAGGCTCACAAGCGAAATAGGTCCAAGAATGACATGCTTTGATACCATGTTAAGTTTCTAACTTAAAAATCTAAACTATTAGGTGGAGGGCCCAAACAGCTATATGAAGCCATATCAAACTCGATATTTAAACGATGTGGGATGTGCGACTTCCTTATAGGTATATTTTGATTTTATCATAATGGTGATGAGCAATAATATTGTATACTCCTTTTACAAAGTAGCTTGATAACAAATTCATCAAGACATTGGGAAAAAATAGATAAATAAATAAATAAATACACACGGCAAGAGTTGGAATCATAGTTACTGATGCAAGTGTGGAGGGGAAGCAAAAGCAAGAAGTTAAAAGAATAAGGCAGAGGTTCCAAAATAGGGGGAAGTTGGGAAGCATGAAACAACAAGAATATACTGGACTATAGTAGGACCATTACGATAACATTGCAATAAGCGCATGGGAAGGGTTCGTACATAATGAGTGAAAACTAAGAACTATGATGATTCTAAAATCTGGAATTAACATGGCCTACATTACACATCTACATGCACAAATGGAAATAAATAAATAAAAATTAATTTCCTGATTATAATAGAATAATTATCTGCCTAGCATATGAAAAATAATAATACTGTTGAACAGATAGCCAATTCTATAGCTACATATTTAGTAAGAAACTAAGAATTAAACAAATGTACCATTCTAGTTTCTAAAAATCAACACCACCTATCCGTGTATATCTGTTCTGATTGAGATATTAATCCAATAGAGAATATACTTGTTAAATACGGACACATGCCTCTGTTCTTTTCACATGCTTTTTCGATTACATTAAGTGGAGGGCTCCACCCATATCTTGAATTGGCAGTTTGTATTGATTGGACCTAAAAAGTGTAATATAGGCCACACTACACGCAGCGTATTTCAACTATCACCTATTGCATTCTAAATTTGAGTTATTATACAATGACTCAGCATCCTTTCAAAAAAGAAACATGTTCACTTGATCAAACTAGTTTTTACCCTTTGAGAAAATTTTGGCTTTATATGGAACGCATGCAGGTAAGGATGAACAGATTTGTTCATTCTGGTTTTTTTCAAGACATTGGTTCACAATGTAACTTTTAAACTTGAAAAAAACATAACTATTTTTTGAATTCACAAGTCTTCAAATTTTAATTCCATAGCTGATAAAAGCTAAACTTGTACTCATAGAAATCCATATTTTCAAAAATAAAAAGAGTCCAACAAAATAGGTACTGCTTACAGCTATTGGAATATAAGCATGTCTACTATTTACAGGTCCAACTGTGAAGCCTGTGTACCCTGCCATGGCCCCATGGACAGCACTTTGAGCAAGAAGTGTGCAGTAGACATTGTCTGATGCATTACTTGGAATAGCTCGGATCATGTATGTCGGATCTGTTGGAGATAAGATTATTAAGCTAAAATAAAGTTTTAGATTTTAAAAAATGAGGACTATCCACAAAGAACAAAATGCTTGTGATTGGTACAATATTGATTCTAAATGAATGTTCTCATTTACAATGCAAGAATATAAAGCAAGAAAGCCTTAAACAAAAACACTCATGAAGCATAAAAATAATATATACAAGTAGCTCGAGATATAACATGACCAAGTTCAATTAAGCTGCCTTTATAATCATTTTTCTTGATAAATTATGATTCATTAACAGATAAGGGAACAAGAACTAAGTCATCCCAAAGAGTGAAGTGAGAACATATGAAAGCAAGGTTTTCAGGAAACTAGCACTAAAGCTATCAGCAACAGTGTTTAATGGACCTGTAAATGGGAATTTGTTTCCATACATCCGATTCTTACACACAGCAGACTTTTGAGCATTAACCATCAAGCAATTTCTCATAAATTATTTATTAACATTTATTGTGGATAAGAAAGAAAGATGAAATCAACAATGCTTGTAAGTTGTAACTTGATCATAACAAAACCTTTATTGCAGGTGCACTTAATAGAGGCATTGAGACATTTAAATCCCCTCTTTCCATACAGAAAATCATACTATGACACCAGATTTATAACTACTTTCCAAAAACACATTTTGCATAAGGGGCGGAGAGAGAGAGAGAGAGAGAGAGAGAGAGAGAGAGAGAGAGAAACACAAGCACATACAAATTCCAATCAGATTATCTCAACAAACCTTTTGATTACCAAAATTCAATATCATCAACCTACTCTATATAGTATTTCAGTCCAATAATCGTGTCATTTCCCACTACCTCAACATATGCAAGTACACATATATTGCTCTTTTCTTCTCTCTTACTGTGAATCCATATTTCTCAGCTCACTTGAAGTTAGACTCCCAGTCACACCTCAATCAATCAGATTAGCATATGTGATGTGGCCAAGTTCTAGATCCAATGGATTCAACTTATAGGTGACACCGAATATAACTGGATTGAAGGCCCAAAAGGGAAAAAAAAAATGCAAATCTGATTTTAGATCAAAATTTCAATTCGCAGCAAAAAAGGCTTGAATACCATGATCTTCAGGGCTCAAAACAAGCCTTAACTACTTAGGTTGAAGATGAAAGACAAGAAAAGAAGAATAACAATAACAAGAAGATATTAGAATCTGAAATTTCATTCCCCAAAATCCTGCTCTAATATACTAGTTACAGCATATTTTTATAAGCTTCTAGCTTACTTGACCCTGAAATTTTTGTACATAATAAAATTCTAAAATACCCTCGACTTATTAAAAGTCATATACATAAAAACTTATGGATTTAATAGAAGTTAAGAAACCAATAACAAAAATTCTTTTAAAATAAGCATGGTACAAAGAGCACAAATTTCAAACAAATTATGACTGAATCCAATTTTGGAGAAGTTAAATCTTGAAAATTTTATACAGAAGTGTGCCAAGAAACATTTCTTTTAATTTTTTATTCAACCAACCCAAATTTTCCAACCCCAATCTCCAGACCACAAGTTGAACTTTTTTCCCCCCAAACAGTGTCTGTCAACTAATAAAATATTTACCTTCTCTGATTTTTTTCCCCCAAATTTTCATAAAATTGATAGTCCATAAAGTGAGATTACATCGTCTTTTTTTTTTTCCACTTTTTTAGTCATTAGTTGTCAAGAATATACACTTAGGATTCTGCCCAAAAATAAAATATACTGAGGATAATATTTCAGATGAAACCCACAAGAAGCAAAGTTAAAAAAATACATAAAATAAAATAAGCAACATTAAAGTAAAAACTAAGTATACCCTGTTTTAGAGAGTACCTATATATTTCAAATTTATTGTCATCTTCTGGACCTCTGTGAAATGATCCTGTAACATGAAGCAGGTTATGAAACAAAACTGCAATAATAAGAGAAAAGAAAAAGAATAAAATTTTCACCATTTATATAAGGAAAAAGAAAGGTCCCAATTCAAACAAAACAATCTACACAAGGATATGAAATTAGTAGCAGAGATTGGGATAAACTTTTGGCAATCATTTAGACAAGCCATCACAAAAGATGGGCTTAGACAGAAACTACATATCAGAGTTTGAGATAGTGGTTTCTGCAATACTAGACAAAAGTCGCTTTATCAGCATTTTCTTGCAACATTTTCGCTCAGTTTGATCCTTGGAAAGAACAAAGGAAAAAAATGCAAAATTCTTAAATATGTTCTCCTCTCTTAATCCATTTTCCTATCCTCCCTCATTCTTTCCCAGATCCAAACTGAGCCCTAATGTATTCAAAAATTTATAAAGAAAAAATTGTTAATGAAATTCAGACTGCATAAAGCTGAAACATTTTAGAAAAATAGAAATAAACTCAACAAGAAGCTTCACATTACATGATACCATGGCCAAAACATAACCAATTTGAAATTGAAAGAATATGAATGATAACACCAAGACACCAAGACATAGATTGTCCCAAAAGGGTTCCATAACATAATTGCCATCCACAGCAATGTCCACTGTTATGGCCCAATGAATTAGATCTAGTGGTGACACCCACGTTTTTAAATGAAACAGAAACCCTGGATTTATGAGAGTGATGAAGCTCAATCCAGATTTATGAACAACAGGCTAACAATATCAATCAATAAGGACTCATAAATGAAATAACCTCATTATTTAGTGAAGATGAAAATCATGAAAGATGAAAAATATCATTTGTACCACACCTTGATCTTCTGAGTTAACCATAAACCAACATCTAGGAGTAGCCTGTTCCCTGATGCATCTTTCTCATCAACTGCATGCATACTCTGTGTAACATATTCCTGCCCTGCTCCTTCTGCCAAAACAATAACCATATGCCCATTTTCTTTTAGCCGCTCTTCAATAAATTCAAAAAGCCCACCATGTCCTTCAAGATAGAAGGGAGACTCTGGAATCAAGCAACAATCCTGTTACAATTAAGTACCAGGATATTATTAGGTAGACCAGAATAACAATCACACAATAAAAGCACTTTCCTAAATCCTAACCACCATGTGCCTTTTTTTTACTTCTATTGTATGAACAAGCAATGGAGGAGTAAATAAAAATCCAATGGAAGTGAGACAAACCCCGAGATAAAAAAGATGCTACATGGCTACTAGAAAAATGAGTTCAGACCTCATTCACTACAAAAATGGAAGGCAAAATAAAGACTGATTCAGATTTACATTTTTATTTTTTTTATTTTGCATATCGACTAGAAGCTGCATGCCTGTATGCAACCTATGTATACCCACTATTATTATTTTCTAATACAGGCCTCTATAATTATTATTATCTCTAATGGACATAGAATAATCATCATACACTACGAAAATGAAAGGCAAAATAAAGAATGATTCAAATTTACCATCTCTAATTACTGCATATTGACTAGAAGCTGCATGCTTGTATGCAACCTTATGTATGGTACCCACTATTATTATTTTCCAATACAGGCCTCTATAATTATTATTATCTCTAATGGACATAAAATAATCATCATTCTATGAAAAAATCTGACTTACAACTTTATTTAACCCATAAGGAATGTTCCCATTACAGACAACAACTGACGAATGGTATAAATTTCGGGAGTGAATTCATTGAATTCCCAATTTTAACCCAATTTTTGGCAGGAAAAAATTTCTTTTCCCACCATGAATATTCTCAATTCTCCAAGTTTTCCACAAGAATATCTGGCTTTTCAAACATTGTGTCAAAATACTAAAATAACTACACAACTGATATGATAACGTCAAAACCCTCATTATTTCAGTCCTAAAAAAAGAAAAAGTATCCAATGGCGATCTCATCCTATATTCACTTGCTGGCCTGGGTCATTAATACGAATTCTTTGTGGCCTCGATGACTATTCTTACTTCCCCCCTCCCTTCCTCTTAATCATGAACAGTTGCTCTCTCACTTTAACTCTCCTTCTAATGCCAAGGTTCTGGGTCTAGGTATGTGATAAAGGTGCTCAAGAGGGCTTTCTTTTTCAGTATAGTAACAAGTAACATCTGCCCCTCCTCTCACGAGAGTCTTTCTTTCTTTCTTTCCCATCCAGTCTCCTCAAGGCTCCTTTCCTCAAATTATTGCAAACCCCAGAGAAGACATTTTTGCCCAGGCTTTTTATATTTGCTTTCTCATGACAAATCCAGATTCATTTGACTACTCATCAGAGAATTATAAACCCTGATGTGGATTTTCTAGGAAAGGAGGGCAGCCAAAAAATAAGTTGGAAAGGCAAACCTAGAAGATCCCTTATGCCATAACTTAGCACAATATGGATAACTATGAATCTATGATTAGAAGATCAGTATTCTTTTCCTTTTTCCTTTTTCCTTTTTCTTTAACCAATTCACAAAACCAAAACTGGGTGTCAACTTGTGTTCTGCTCTTCTGCACCAACTCTACCAGTCAGTGGATATTTGTTGTGCTCTCAACAGGTGGGTGCTTTAAATTTCCTCATCTGTCATTAACTGATACTTTCTAATTACACTGAAATACATTCCAGAATTCTTTTTTATAAAAAGTAAAGCATTTGTGAGTTTTGTTATTGTGTTAAGGTCTCACCACATCTCGGCTTGCCAAAGTTGCATACATAGCGATGAAACCTGCATAAAACAAATTAAAAGAAAAAACATGGAAGCATAAAAAAGAAATCTAGACAATGAACATCCAAAGTGCATTGTTCATTTTATATCATTCAACTCACTAACCACTATAACGGCCCATAAGTTTCACAATTCCAACTCCATTTTCCACGCTCTCAACCTCCACATGTGCAGCATTAATGGCCCTTTGAGCTTCTTCAACAGCAGTATCAAAACCAAAAGATTTGTCTATAACCTGTAACCAAGCATAGCAGTAATAAATGGAAGATAACTATTTCGAATTATTACTTGTATCCAGAAAAAGATAGAGGCATATATATATATATATATAGATATATCCTATGAAGCATGGATACGGATACGGGATTCGGATACGATACGGATACGGGATTCGGATACGATACGATACGGATACGCCGATTCGGTAATTCTAAAAAAATGTAGGATACAATACGGCGGGATACGTTAATAAATAAATATTTTAAATATCAATATTTTATCTAAAACATCAATAATAATTAATAAACATAAAACAAAAAAAGGTTAAAGCATCTACAAAATAATTAATATGCCGAAATAAATAGAACATACATACTTCCGAAATAAAAAACCCTTAAAGCCATAATGCTGACCTTATAGCTTATATATAAACATTGACTAACTTTATGGTTTATGCATATAATATGAAAGATAGTAACTTTATGCGTACAGAATGCATACAATTACTTGAAAAAAACTAACCTTTCAGGGAGAGCAGAACCACACCAATAGAAGAGAAAGATAGCAAGAGAGAGAGAGAGCGAGAGCAGGAGAGAGCGAGAGAGCGAGAACAGCACAGCCAAGACCAGAGCACCGCAAGTCGAGAGAAAGGGAACTCAAATCGAGAACCAAAATCCATCATCACAGCAGCACTGAAGTCGAGTGAGAAGAACCCCCATGATAGCTCTGCAACTCGAGTAGTTCTCAAGGAAGACGACGACACGCAACTCGAGCAGTCCTCCAGCCGTGACTAGGGTCTATGGTTCGTCCATCATTCAACACCTTCGGAAGAGAGAAGAGAACACCAAACGTCCAAACCCTAGGAGAGAGAAGGTGGAGGGAGGAGAAAACCCTAGGAGAGAGAGAGAGAAGGGTTCGCGCAAATGGGTTTCTGAGTTCACCGTTTGTCTGATCGCAAAAATGGGTTTCCACTTTCCGACGGTTTGATCGCAAAAATGGGTTTCCATTTTTCAGTGAGTGGTGTGGGGAGGTAAGTACAATCTACCAATTTTTTTCTTTTAATTTGACCCCTTAATTTTTTAAATTTCCTTTCAGTACCCCGTTTTTTAAAAAAATATTTACAAAATATCCCTTTTACGTATCCACATGAATCCAAAGCGTATCCCCGGCGTATCCCCACGTATCCGATCCATTTTTTGAACTTGGTACTGTTCCGATACGTACGGAATGTATCCTGTGCGTATCCAGCCGTATCCCAAGCGAATCCATATCCGATACGGATACGATACGGATTCTTGGGGGTTTTGAAGAATCCGTGCTTCACAGGATATATCTATATATATATATGTATATATACATATGTGTGTGTATATATATATATATATATATATATATATAACACTTTCTTTATGCAAGAATTATTTATTTTTCCTTTGTTTGGAACTGTAGGAATGTTGACCCTAAGGTAGAATACAAATGTCAAAATAGTCAAAATAAGGAAGAGTTTATTAATGTACAAATAAAAGTGTAACATTGTTTCTTACAAGGCCTAACTATTCAATAAGGAGCTGACATGTGGCATCCTAGCTTGATGACACATAGACGCCTAAGGCTGACAAGCCTCTCTCCATCAATAGGGGCTTATAGGGAATAGAGTCAATCTAGGCTTGAGGAAATTTGACACCTCAGGACCATCCCTTAGGCCTTACCCATTCTTTGCACTCTAACACTCTAATCCCTGCCCAGGGGGACCTAATTAGGGCTCGAAGCAGCTGAGAGGTTGAAACACGCTATTCCAACCCATTCAATAAAGATAGTTTAAGGTTCTTGAATTGGTGGATGGAGCAACAGCTGGATGAGCTAGTTGAGTGGCTTTTCCCATAAACGAAGCAGTTCTTCTTTCATCTTAATTAGTGTGTAGGGGCCTACGAGGTTCATATTGTCCATTAGACATATGCCACACCCAATGAAAGCTCATTGAATGGGCTCACTCATGGGTCCTGCAACTATTAAAATTTACAGGAAACATCAGTGGGAGGGACTCCCATTGGGTTGATGATACAACAAATAAAATCCTGTTACACAAGTCCTATGTCCCTTTACAAAGCCTACCTGTGGCCTGTGGCTCTTTTCAAAGTCCCCTTCGCAACACCCTATTGGTATCTCATTAACTTGGACGTCACTAGCTCAATAAAACACATCTCTCACTCATTACAAGAATAGCTATATATTAAGATTTAAGGTATTAAGAAACATAAGCTTGCTGAGAGATAACAAATGATGCTTCACAATTCACATACATATGGGTAGACGAGGTATTTAGAGCATTGAAATTCAATATTGACATTCATAAACTTGCTAACTGAATTTAAAAGATTCTTTACATTTGAGTTGGGATCAAGTGTCCCAAAGACTACAAACCACAAGGAATGTGTGTGTAGTGCCTCCAAGTGAAATATATTATAAATAAGCAAGAACCAGTCGAGCAATTTTAAGTTACCATGGCAGTAAATATCAATTTGCCTACACATGATCAAACTACCAAGAGTAGTGCTCTTTCAGTCAAATAAATTACTATTTCTATATTCTTTTTTTGTTAGAAACTAGACCTCACTTCACAAGTTTTGTTGTATGTTCAAATTTTCTTTGGTTACTTCATGTGATCCATCTTTATTCCCTGAAGTAGTCAACATTATCAACTGAACTTTAAAATAACATTTGATCTATCCTTACTCATAATATTTTTTCAACAAGATTGAAACACAACAAAAGGTATAATAAGAAGAATTCACAAGTTAAAAGACTTTGGGAATTCTCCTCAACACCTTATGTAGTAACTAGTAACTTCACATTAAAATATATTCTTCTAAAATATCACATATCTAGGAGTTAAAAAACATTAGGATATAGAAAATTAGTAATTTGGTACACAAAGTAGAATAAAACAGTGTCCAAAGAAATCCATTCATAATCACAAAAACAAGAAGTGCCATAGAGTGATAGGAAAAGTCTAAATTTCATGACATTTTTTGATTTGGGTTTTCTTAACGTGTGCCCTTAGGGCACATGTTAAGCTGCAATTACTAACCCAATTATTGCATGGAGAAATGTGTTTGCACAGATTTCTAAAAATTTTCACACTTTCCCAAGCAACTTTCACCATTCTCTATGCAGTTTTACCATTTCCCTTGCAATGATTGGGTTATTAGTTGCAACTTAACATGTGCCCTTAGGGCACACGTTAAGAAAACCCTTCTAATTTATCAAAGATTTAGGAAGTTAGTGTTCTTGGTTTCCTCTAACAAAGTTCTCACAAGAATTTATAAAAAAGAGAATTCATGAGACAATCTAACCAATTTTCATATTTTAATTACGTATGGAATTGATCTCTTCATCAACAATATTCTAAGATTTCAGGAACAAAATTTCAGGGTGTGTTCAGTTTTGTACTTTGAACATAGTTTTATGTACAGGGAGTCAGAAAAAATAATGGGGAAAACATGTTTGGAAATGCGTTTTTGAAAACTGCTTCCAACGGGAAAAGAAAAATAAATCAGCAAATGGCCCATTTTCAGCATGTTTACATTCTTGCCATTTTTTAAAGATGCATATTTAGGAATTCTTTTTTTTAAAGCATAGAACCAGACACGCCCCTAGACTTTTCCCAGTTCTTTGCATTTGTAAGTAACGATTTTTTATTCTGTTAATTACTGTCTCATTAGGGTTTGGGTATTGGAAATTTGCTTTTGGTTGGAGACATAGTAATGATAGAAAGGTAGATATAGCTGCAATATTCATAAAAGTTGTAGGAAATCTATATATATATATATAATAGATAGGATAAGTAGAAGCCAGAGCAATGATTGGGTCCTTAGCAAAGAAGAGAAAAGAGGAGCAAGATAAACATGGCAGGAGCAGAATAAATAGAGAAACAGTTCGTACCGATATTCAAAAGGAGGACTGATAAGGCAT
Organism: Liquidambar formosana; assembly: GCA_039720395.1. Lineage (NCBI taxonomy): Eukaryota > Viridiplantae > Streptophyta > Magnoliopsida > Saxifragales > Altingiaceae > Liquidambar > Liquidambar formosana. Next base: position 18,416,263 of record CM077820.1, on the reverse strand, counting down.
ATTTGAAAAGAGTAAAGGGCATATTTGAAAGTAAAATATAAGAAATAACATTGTAACAATGAGAAATTGCTACTTTTATCATAGGTAGCTGAATTTTTAAAGTGGTTCCATTGCTTTTCTAATGACTTCATCTTCTCAAATAAATATTCAGATTTGTCTTCAACTTTCTTAGGAAACAAATATAATGATTTCATTTACATCACTCAAAAGTAGGGGCAATATTAAAGCCTCTATCAAATCCAAAAGAAAGATAAATATTTGCTCATTATACATTGACTTGAATATGCAACATATAAATGTCGGTACTTGAATAGTTAACTTACTACCAATACAAATATTGCAGAAAGCTACGACCAAGTTAATTTTAAGCATTATTTTCTTTACTTTTAAAAAATGGCTATAAGATATTAAATTTATGAAACAATCCACATTTTTACTTACACTCAGAACAGTAAAGATGATGAACAGTATAGCTACAGCTTCAGATATTAATCTAATTCCATCATGTGTTAGGAAACAGCATGAATTCTTGATAAAATTAGAATATGATTAACAGTACTTAGAAACTTACAGCAATATCATTATCAATTGTCTTGGGAATTCCAGCAACTGCCACTTGAAGACCACGTTTCTCAACTTCCTTGAAAAACATATGATAGTCAACGTAATGTCATAACATAAGCACATAGCTTAATTGATAAGCAGATAAGGATAGATACAAACAATGTTAGAGGAATCAATCACCTTGTGAATTAGAGCTGCTCCTTTTTGAGTACCATCACCTCCAATTATGTATACCTGAAACCAGAAACAGAATAGATTTTCTCACATCCTTTAAAAAATTCAACCACCCTGAGTACTAAGAAAAAGTGAAACAGAAATGCACCTGATTTATCCCCCGGTCCTGAATGTTATCAACTATCTTGTTGGTATCATGACCACCTCGTGAAGTGCGAAGAAAGGTGCCACCACGTTTATGGATATCATTGACAACTTTTGGTGTCAATGTCATGGTATTTTTAGAGTAGAAGCCTCTATATCCTCCCTGAAAATTTTCAACAGTACCATGGTATGGGATGCAAACACCTTTTAAGTGCTAATAAAAAAGATGGTGAAGCTATCATAAAAAAATTATTATTATTACAAAACAAACTAGATACGTCCAAAAGCCTTAGATCTAAACAAGACTTACAAACCAAGAAACTGATTAAAAATTCCTTAGATCTAAATGATTATGTGAAGATGGGTTTAATGCAAAAGACAATGTACACAAGACTATGCTAATTTCAAGACACTGAATTTTTTCTTTTAAAAAATGCCATTATAAATAGCTTCAATGGGTTAAGTCTAACTACTTCTCAGGCCCAACTTGATCTGATCAGACAAATTATCATTTATGATAGACTCAGTTGAACTGAGATACATCCTCCAGTGCTTCACAGTTTCTGGCCTATAAATTAATTTCAGCATGTGGCCGAGTAGGTGATTAGAAACTTAGCAGCAAACTAGGTTTGAAAAGAGAAACATTCCATCATATTTATGTCTCCATATCAAGGTTAGCTAACCTAGAAGAAAGAAGTCTTTCAGGAATCAATAAAAAATTAAGAGAAAACAAAACTGTTTTGTATCAAAGGTTAGCCTCAAGGAAGAGGATTATGAATTGAAAGGACTGGAAGACTACAACGACTAAGGTACATCCAAAAGCTAGTTCTACTTATTATCTCTTCCTTTTCTCAGATTTGCTAATCGTAGCGAATTAACTTGAGAGATTTCCTCTGGAAGGCATGGAGAAATCACACTAGTATTTCAAGAAAAAGGAAGAACCTGATAAGACTTCAGAGAAAAGTAGTTGAGAGCATATGAATTGGAAAGAATGAATAGTAAAATAATGTAAGGATTTAAATGTCAATCTTCTGTTTTAAATGTTAGGTATTCTATGATACACTTATTCCTAGTGTTTGAAATGTCATTCTCAATGTTGATATATCCATTCCATTGGTAAATTTAAGCTCCATTTTTACCCATAAATATCTCGTCTAAAATTTTAAAATGTGAAAAAACTTATATTAGCATAATGAATATCTAATTATCTACTATATATTGTCAATATCCTCAACTTCATTAATAATCTTATGGACGTAGCGAGATCTCAATTATATGATATCATTAACAAGAAATAAAGTGAGTAGCAACTTTAAGCTCGATGGATCTGATTTCTGGGTTTGATACAGTAGTATATCTAATGCCAAAAATCACCTTTGCCACCATGACATGATATAATTTTTAGTTTGATATGACTTCATATACTTGTTTGGGCCCTCCGCCTAACAGCTTAGGCTTTTAGGTTGGAAACTTAACAATGGAAACCCCTAAAAAAGGGTACATATCCAATGGAAGGACCCTATCCAAAGCATAATCAAGCCTAATCAATTGTCCTTTTTGGTTTTCTGGGTGCTAGCCTAGGTGACTCAACAATCGGCACTCGACAACCAAAATATCACATACATTGGAAATCATACACAATATTGTGAAGCGAAGTCCCACATCGCTTGGGAGTTAATGTAATGTGCAATATATAAGTGGAAGGACATCCTTACCTCAATAGCTAACTTTTGGGGTGAGTTCTACCCAAGCATTCTAACATGGTGTCAGAGCAAAGGCTACTAGGGATGGGTAGGGTGCATGTCCTGGCCTACACGTGGCAGGTGCTGCCGAGTGAGCACGCTGGGCGTAAGGGAGGGTGTGAAGCGAAGTCCCACATCGCTTGGGAGTTGATGGAATGTGCAATATATAAGTGGAAAGGCACCCTTACCTTAATATCTAGCTTTCGGGGTGAGTTCTACCCAAGCATTCTAACATGGTATCAAAGCAAGGCTCCCAGGGATGGGTAGGGTGCGTGTCTGTGGCCTACACGTGGCGGGTGCTGCCAAGTGAGCACGCTGGGCATGAGGGAGGGTGTGAAGCGAAGCCCCACATCGCTTGGGAGTTGATGTAATGTGCAATATATAAGTGGAAGGGTACCCTTACCTCAACAGCTAGCTTTTGGGGTGAGTTCCACCCAAGCATTCTAACAAATATGAGATACCATATTATTATTAGCAAAGCAACTAATTACACATTTTTACCAAAATTTGTTTAATGAAAATATTAAAAAGAAAACTACTTCTAATTAAACTAATAATATAAATAAAATAAAACAAAAAATTGATGTTGTGTTTGGTAGGAGGGAGAAGTGGAAGGATGGAGAGGGGAGGAGGGATTGAAGACCCCTCATTCTCACTTTTTCAAATTTGCCCATTTTCTGGGGAATGAGGGAGGGAGGGAGGGCTATTTTCGGTGAAATGACCACATTACCCTTAGCAAAAAATTATCTAAAAAACCTTTTTTATATGTGAGGGTAGGATAGTAAAAAATGTATTTTTTTTTTAGTGTTCATCCATCCATCTTACCAAACACAAAGGAGGAAAGGGGAAAGAAGGAAACTATCTCTTCATTCATCCTGCCAAACATACCGGAAGGAAAGAGGGTGTCCCTCCCTAGGGATGGAATTATGGAAAGTCCATCCCTCCTACCTTTCCTTCCATCCACTTTTCCATCCTTCCTACCAAATGCAGCATAACAATGTGAGAAAACTACATATAAAATCTACTAACAAGTACACACTAAACAAGAATGGAACAAAAATCTAGAATCATTACCACATTCCAACCAATATGTGACAAAAATCCAACCAAAAGAAGGTTCCTAGTGAATTCAATATACATGCCCTAAAAACAATGTCAATTGTCCACAACCAATTAAATGTTTCACCAAAATTACAAGGGCAATCACCACAATATCCATCACAAACCAATATTAAATTAATCTAAGCAAGAGGAAGGGGAGAGAGAAAGGACTTTGAAATTCTTCTCCCTCAGATAAGGGTTGCTTACAAAGTCTTTTTTTTTCATTTTTCCTTTTTGTTTTTTGTTCCTTTTTTTTTTTTTTTTTTTGGTTATTTCGTTTTCACTCTCCTGAGTTATACCAAGAGTTAAATAATAAATGAAATAATCTTGTTAAATTAGTAATATAATTTTTAAACGACATCATGTAGTTGAGAGGCTTGGTGGAGTTGAGTTGAGTTAATCTTATTAAATTTACTTCTGACAAAGAATCACTAATTGAATGTAATTTGTCAAGTCATTATCATAATGACCTAAAAAATGAAGGGCAGCCAAGGGATAGAAAGAGAGCGAGTGTACAAGAAAATTATATTGAGCTTTGTCATGGAGTGAATAAAATCTATGCTCAAGAGATATAATGGTATACAAATATCTTGAATCAAGATACCAGAAGCAGATTCTAAGTTCAATTTTTTGTTCTAAGTTATTTATAATTTCAAGTGCTGCCCAACCCAACCCCAGAAAACCAAGTAACCCATTCAGAAGCAGATTCAAAGTGCAATTTTTTGTTCTAAGTAATTTAAAATTCAACTGCTGCCAACCCTACCCCAGAAAACCAAGTAGGTTATTCAGTAATCAATCAAATCAGGCAGACCTAAGTTTAGTAAACAAATACCAACCTATGTCTGAACAAACTATTTCTTTCGTTGAAAATGATGATTGAAAATGGAAACACCAAGAAAAATAATAAAACAAGTCAATGACCATTACAATGAGAAACAAAGTAACCAAGAATTTGTACACTTGGTAGAGTAAAAATAAGAAAAATTGAACAACTAATGCCATTGAACTAAAAGAAAAAAAAAACCTGTGAGTGAAGGAAATACAACTCATATTGAATTTACCTCAATTCCAAGTATATCGTCAACACCATACATATAGTTCAAGCCACATACTATCTCCCGAATGACAGTATTGATCCCTGGGCATAAGCCTCCACATGTCACTATGCAAGCGCGCACTTCATCTGACTTGAAATAAACCTAACATCAGAAAGATCTTTAGATGAAATCTATGTAATTCCACAAGCACATATAATGGTAGTTTCAAAAGAAAATATACCTTTTCTCGAGGCCCTGCACGCCGAAAATGTACTCCTCTAGGACTATCCTTCTTAACAACAATCTAAAGGCAAAACATAATAATTAATAAATAATTTCAAGAAAAAGAAAAGATAAAGATAAAATTGCAAATTTGGTAACAGGATTTAAAAAGGAAATACTTGAGGATAATGTGTCACCTACTTTTTGTGCAACCACAGCTTCTGGGCTGACAAAATGCTGCCTAGCAAAAAAAGAAGGTAATTGTATAATGACCAAGAAATGGGGTTCTCAAGGGCCACAAATAACTCTTAAGGTCATTGACACATAGTAATAATATAAAGTGTTTTTAGAAAACTCTACAAAGAAATAAGTATACTTACTTGACAATTGCATAAGCTTGGCTCTTTTGCAAAGGGTTTGGGTATGACTGAAGAAAAACAATAAAAATACATTACATAAATCACTAATTACCTAGACATTAATGTGCGGAAAGACACATGCACTGTCAAAATTTAAAATGCGAACAAAAAGTAAGAATCTAATCACAGATGATTTCACAATCATAGGATTTGCACAAACAAAGAGTAAGAGTCGTCACTTGTAAACAAGAAGAAAATAGATGTCAAGTTTTGTTTTGCATTTTAATCACCAGTGCTGCTCGGTATACCAGATTCATCCACCGACATGAATTTCATAATCCTATTTAAGATCAAAATAAAAAGGACTCAATTTTTCTATTAATTTCTAATTTTCCATTGCTACATCAGCCAGTGAGAGGAAGGGCTGAACTTTTCCGGTATCTTTAGCATTTTGCAATCAACAAAGACCATCCTCATTTCGCGTCGGCAGGGTGAAAAATATATTTTAATAGATCAGACAAGTCATTCTAGATAATGCCCAAAATTGATTTGATTGAAAAACTTGCTAGCAATACTTGCACTATATATTTATATTTCTTCAACAAAAGAAGAATGAATCAACATCTTCATCCCCTAATTACATTCTCAACACAAGCACACATATAATTGAATTCGAATGAAGCATGAATTCTCAACACACAGCACAGACTGCAGTGGTTTTGGCCTAGTGACAGATTGTGGCTACTATGGAGCTGATCATATGGGTTCAATTCTACCTAAGCAAACAAATATACATTATAAAAAATAAAAATAAAAATACATATTGCCGAAAAAAAAAAAAAAAAAAAGAAAAAAAAAATTTTAAGAAAGAAAAGACAAATACATATACACACACACACATATGTATGAAGCATGAATTACCGGTAGATCGGGGAGAAAATGGGTCAAGTGCGGGACGTCTTCGAGGACGAAACCGTCGTCACTGAAAGAGCTATCGGAATTTTCTTGGATAGGAGAGTTATTGCAATTTTGAGCTCTGACGGGTTGATTTTGGCGCCAAATTAACGCCTTTCTGAGAAAATTTCTGGATTTGAAATTCGAATCGGGGAAATTGGGAGAAGGTATTAGATTATGAGGTTTGAAGGGAAACGAGCTGGAAGAGAGAGAAAGTGAAGGACGAGTTGCAGAGAGAGAAGAGGAAATAGAAACATCCATGACAGTAAATGTGAAAGTTTCGCAATGTATGAATGACATATATATAGCGAGCGAGAGAGAGAGAGAGAGAGAGGGAACGAACAGTGTAGAAGGAGGAGGATTTAAATGAAAATGATGGGAGGAAGGAAGGAGGAGTGATCAGATGGACTCGACACGAGAAGGCTGGACACGTTTCAAGGAAATATTTGCAGAGGGAGTCATAAGAGCGAAATCAAAGTTGGATTGTTGGGATTCCACCGAATAGAAGTTTGAAACGTGTTTAAAGAGGAATAGTTGCGTGACCACCTAAATCAATCAATTTTGGACCAAAAGTGCACAGCGACGTGTAATAAAAGCGTTTACCAAAAAAAAAAAAAAAGACGTGTAATAAAAGCCGGTAAATTTCGATGTCCGATCTGATAAATATTGCAAAACATGAACTATAGGAGGGGGGAAAAAAAAAGGTAAAATGCAAAAAACTTACCTCTATTGTTATTCTTTTTGTAGGATATCCTTCTCTAAAAAGAAAAATTAACAAAAAAACCCCCCATATTGTCCTAGAGGGTACGTCGTTAATGGCAATACTAAATGTCCATTATATCCTTGTCCTTTTTTTATTGTTAAAAAGTAGTTTTATTAAATTTACAAAACGATGCCATTTTGATTTTGCTCCTCCATTTCTCCCACTATTACTATGAAAATGCAATGGCATTGTTGGCAGCTCGCCGACTCCCCATCAACGGCAACTCATGCCACCAGTACCAAACCCCATTTGCATAGTTTTGGCATACTCATTCTCTTCTCTAGTACCAAACCCCATTTGCATAGTTTTAGCATACTCATTCTCTTCTCTCTCTCTCTCTCTCTCTTTCTCTCTTTGGTTTTTAAATGATAAATTCATCTAAATTTCCATTGTGGAATTAGGTTCGCCAGAGTATGGATTGGAGAAAGGGGACCCTCAGTCGTTGCTGCCTTTCTTCTCTGGCAACATTTATGACGAAGAGAGTTTCAGAGAGGAGAGGAAGGGAGGAAGGGAGAGGTTAGGGTTTTGAAGATAACTGGTTTTCTCTTTGTTGATTAAACTCGGCCATGGATAGCGATTTAATGCTAAGCTCAGCGATGATGGGGACTATGTGATTTAAGATATACTTGCCAACAATGATGGGGTGCTCTCACCGGTGATAGACCAATCGATGACGACAGGATCTGAGATATGCTTAACGGCGCTGTTTTGGATCGGAGTGATCGGTGAGGAAAATAATAGGTCAAGACCCGATTTAGAGAGTGACCATGGGTCTGTACTTGGAGTGAAGGTTTCGGAAGATGGGTTCGAGGTCGAAGATGGATTTGCGGAGCGTCGTTGGTTAAGGAAGTTCTCTCTTCCCATAGTTATAGACGAAGATGAAGAGAGAAGGAAGACGTGATTAGCCATGGTTGCTTGCTGGGATTTGCATTGGTTGCCGCCGTAATCGGCCATGATTGGTTATCCCTTTCTTCAGGGAAGAGCGAGGAAGTGAGAGAAGGCTAGAGTGAAAGACCAAATCTGATATCCCCCCAAACCCGTGAAGAAGAAGGTAAGGGTATTTTTGTCTTTTCACTGAGCTTGGTGAGGGTACTTTCATCTTTTTAGAGTGCTGAGGGTATTATAGTCATAAAAGTAAATTTTCTTCGTCACGTGCAGTTTGGTTGTTAACTTTGCTAACGGATTGTGGACAGAAGGGGGTATTTTTCAACCCTACACAATATGAGGGTTTTTTTGTTGAGTCTTTTTTTAGAGGGGGGTATCTTGCAAAAAGGGTAACAATAGAGGGGGGTTTTTTGCATTTGACCCAAAAAAAAAAAAAAAACAAAACAGAGAGAGAGAGAAAAAGAGAATAATTTTAATCTTTCATAATTTTAAGATACGACAGATAGTTTTAACTTGAGAATGAATTTCAAATATTTTGTAAGATTAAAATATATAATTTCAGCATTTAATATATTTTAATCTTGCATTTTCTACCAAAAAAAAAATCATACATCTATGGTAAATTTACAATGAATAAAATATATAAATCGGATCAGATTGTTTTCAGACCGACTTAGGCAATATTCATATTTGATTTGTCAACAAATGAAATATCAGATTCGAATTGTTAACAAATTAATGGATCACAATTCTCTTACCATTTCCGAATCATCCGATCGAATCCAAAACTAGATTCAGATTTAAATTCGATCCATTGACAAGTACACTCTCACCTCCCCGAATAGTGTTATAATATCAATTGTTTGTACACGGCCAATCCCATTTGATCAAAAAAATTTACTATTTTAGAAACTATGTTCTTGTTTACTATGTTAAAATGTTAAATGAAAATTAAACAATTTAATATATTTTACAAAATATTATAGACACAAATCTATTACATTGATTTGACAAGTTCAAGAAAATAAGTCCAGTTGAAGGATTTTTTTGGGCGAACAATTTATTCTCTAGGTTGTTTTTTTCTTGCCATAGCTTCCACTTTGGTTCCCCTGGGTTGTTTCTCTTTCCTTCATGTTTCTAAATTTGGGCATAGCCATAAACAAATGAATTATTCATCAAAGCAAACAAAAGTTGAACCCAGAAGTTAATCTTTTAGACCTTTGAAGCAGGCTCTTGCTTTAAGCCTGGGTGTGTAGAAAGCCGGTTGCTCATTGTTGAGATGGATGCTAGAGTGCATCAACATCATCTATGCTTATCATTTTAGTTAGGGAATACTTTCATCCAACGATCAAAATGTGATCAGAATTAAAATTAAAGCAGATAATCACGTATCCAATATTTTAGCCGTTTGATCAATAATGAAGGGTCAAGATTAAAAGTCCTTATATAATAACTTGTATAAAAGATCTCTAATGAGAAAGAATACATAAATTGAAACCTACATTGTAGTTTGTTTTAGAAAAGTCGTCATGAGTTACCTTAGGCCCTAATGGTGATCAACTGTACTCTTTAGCCTCATTAAGGATATCTAAAGTAAGGATCCTCTTCATTGACTAAACTGTTGTCCCAAGTGAATAACCCTAGAGGGGGGGGTGAATAGGGTTATAGGCCAATTAAAAGGAAATTATAACAATAAAAAATCTGATTATTGCAAGCTAAAATAAATGTAAGACAATGTAATAATAAAGAGATTAAGGGAAGAAGAATGCAAACGATATAACGAGGTTCGGCCTCCCGCCTACGTCCTCGCCTCAAGAGCGCGCTTGAGGATTCACCAATCCACTATCACTCTCCTTTAAGGTGGAGCAGCAAACCTTTACAACTTGAGTGTTCTTCACCAACACTTAGCCAAATGCACTCTTCTCAAGTGCTTACAAAGAAAGGTATTCACAACCCTTTTGATACAAAGTATTTGGAGATGATTTTGTGTACAAAGAAGACTCTCTCAAAGAGTAAATACACAGCAAAATGAAAGCACACTTCAGCTATTGATTGATTTCAATGAATGCTCACAAGAGGAATTAGGGCTTGTAATTGATTTTCTTGTTTTTGCTCAATGAATGCTCATAAATGAGCTCAAGCCTTGTATTTATACTCAAGGGGTCCATACTAGCCGTTCTGGAACAATAAATGCCGGGAAAAGAAGTTTGGTGGGCAATAAATGCTTCAAATATCCGTTAAAAAACTAGCCGTTATAATTTTCCCGAGGTTTTCAGCCGGCTGAAAAATCTTTCAGCCGTCTGAAACATCCTTTTCAGCCGTCTGAGTGAGGCTACTGAATATTCCAGAGAGGGTGTAAAAGAGGAACACAAGTTCATATTTCTCAGCCGTCTTAAACATGAATTTCAGCCGTCTGAATTTTCATTTCAGCCGTCTGATTAAGGCTGCTGTAAATATCAGAGGGATTAACATTTAGCATATGAACAAGCCTGCTCCTTCAGCCGTCTGATCATGCTTTCAGCCGGCTCAAACCTAATTTCAGCCGGCTCAAAGAGCCGTCTGAAAAATACAGAGAGAGTGTTCTTTAGGAGTTCACTTTTTCAGCCTGCTGAAAGAGGTTCAGCCTGCTGAAACCTCATTTTCAGCCGGCTGAAACAATGTTTCAGCCGTCTGAAAATCCCTGATTTCAGACAAAATACAACTTTCTTTCCTTTTGAACAGTTCGTCATTTTTAAGTCTTTAAGGTCATTGAATTTGTAATGTTTTAAGCCCTTCCAACTGGTGAGCAAGGATTGAAAGCAATCTTACAAGATTTTCCTAGCGTTGTCACAAATTGACTTGATAAATCTTGATTGCTCTTGAACAATTGATGGATCCATTGCGTTGCTTTCTTATCATCTATGCTTTGCTTGTTTGTGCATTTTGATCCTTGCTGCTTTGAACCATTTAGCGGCTTTGATACCTGTCTAGATTCATCACTTAAATGCTCATTAGTCCTTTAAACATCTTCTTATGTATTGTTATCATCAAAACCTCGGGGATTAAGCCATTTAGGCCAACATAAACGATTTGTGAAATTTGAATCATTTATATTTGATGGGGTGTTTCTATGGTACTTTGGTGTTACTTTTCGGTATGATACCCAAAAAAGACTAAAATCGTACCATGCCAATGCTCAAATGACACGTGTTTTGCAAGATTATTACATTTAGTTTGTGACCGGTTGCCTTTGGAGCCACTGCTGGTTTGCAATGTACAAGACCAAGGGAGTTTAATATTTTAATGGGTGTAAATGTCCTTTACACCCCCTCACCAATAAACATCCTTTAACAACCCTATAGAGAATTTAGGACGTAACAAACTAAGCAGATCAATTCATTAAATAACATCCCTCAACAACCCTATAGAGAATTTAAATACATAATTTAGGACGTAACAAACTAACCAAATTGGTTCGTTAAATATAGAATTTAAAATGGTTGGAGCTTCACTTGAATGTGGCGATTTAAATAACATAACCTGAGCTCCTCTTTAGCTCCTCTTCCCTTAAATGTGGCTATCGGCTTGGGTGCTTCTACGGTAAACAAAATCGGTAAGCCAACCCTCAAGTTAAGTTATTTAAATCTATGTTTACATTTTTGTTTTAGAATAATAGTGTATTTGATATGCTATACATTTCAGTTGGTTTTACTTCATTCTTTCTGCCACTAGATTATCCATGAAATTATCGAGTTTTGTTTAGATTGTAACTTACCCGAGTTGTAGAATTTGCCATTTGTATTTTTATTTGGATGAGACATAGATTGATTGAGAAGAGGATATAGTTGACCATTTTAGTTTAGTTGTATTGATTTTTGAAAGGAAAAATGAAGATTTGTTGAATGTGACCATTCACAGTTCATTTTGGTTTTTTTTTTTTTTTTTTTTTTTAAAAAAAAAAAAGGTTCATGAAACCACCACCTACTATTTTGTGTGAACCACTTACTATTTCATGTGAACCATGGACCATTTAGTAATTATCATTTCCTTACCATTTGGAGTGACCAACTTATCATTTGGAGTGATCAAAAGTTACCAACTTAGTATTTGGAGTGACCTACTTACCATTTACATTGACCAAAAGTGACCAACTTACCATTTAGAGTGACCAAAAGTGACAACATTATCATTTGGAGTGACCTACTTAACATTTAGAGTGACCAAATTACCATTTAGAGTGACTTACTTACCATTTGGAGTGACCAAAAGTGACAAACTTACCATTCGGAGTGACCTACTTACCCTTTCGAGTAACCAACTTACCATTTAAAGTGACCAACTTATCATTTGGAGTGACCTACTTAACATTTAGAGTGACCCACTTAACATTTAGAGTGACCAAATTACCATTTTGAGTGACTTACTTATCATTTGGAGTGACCAAAAGTGACCAACTTACCATTTGGAGTGACCTACTTACCCTTTCGAGTGACCAACTTACCTTTTAGAGTGATCAACTTAACATTTGGAATGACTTACTTACCATTTGGAGTGACCAAAAGTGACTAACTTATCATTTAGAGTGACCAAAAGTGACCAACTTATCATTTGGAGTGACCTACTTAACATTTAGAGTGACCAAATTACTATTTGAAGTGACTTACTTACCATTTGGAGTGACCAAAAAGTGACCAACTTACCATTTGAAGTGAGCTACTTACCTTTCAAGTGACCAACTTACCTTGTAGAGTGACCAACTTACCATTTGAAGTAACCAAAAGTGACCAACGTACCATTTAGAGTGACCAAAAGTAATCTACTTACCATTTAGAGTGACCAAAAAGTGACCAACTTACCATTTGGAGTGATCTACTTACCATTCGGAGTGACCAATTTACCATTTGGAGTGACCAAAAGCGATCTACTTACCATTTGGAGTAACCAACTTACTATTCGGAGTGACCAACTTACCATTCAGAATGTCCTACATACCATTTGAAGTGACGAACTTACCAATTGGAATGACCAACTTCCAATTTGGAGTGACCTACTTACTATTGGGAGTGCCCAACTTATCATTTGGAGTGACTTATTTACCAATTGGAGTGACCAACTTACCCTTTGAAGTGACCTACTTATCATTTGGAGTGACCAACTTACTATTCGAAGTGACCAACTTACCATTTAGAGTGACCTACGTACCATTTGGAGTGACCAACTTACCATTCGAAGTGACATATTTACCGTTTGGAGTGATAAACCTACCATTCGGAGTGACCAACTTACCATTTGGAGTAACCTATCTACTGTTTGGAGTGACCAACTTACCATTTTGAATAACCTATTTTCCATTTGGAGTGACCAACTTACCCATTGGAGTGACCAACTTGGTATTTGGAGTGACCTACTTACCATTTGGAGTGACCAAAAGTGACCAACTTACCATTTAGAGTGACCAAAAGTGACCAACTTATCATTTAGAGTGACCTACTTAACATTTAGAGTGACCAAATTAGCATTTGGAGTGACTTACTTACCATTTAGAGTAACCAAAAGTGACCAACTTTCCATTTGGAGTGACCTACTTACCTTTTCGAGTAACCAACTTACCATTTAGGGTGACCAAAAGTGACCAACTTACCATTTGGAGTGACCTACTTAACATTTAGAATGACCAAATTACCATTTGGAGTGACTTACTTACCATTTGAAGTGACCAAAAGTGACCAACTTACCAAAAGTGACCAACTTACCATTTAGAGTGACTTACTTATCCTTTTGAGTGACCAACTTACCTTTTAGAGTGACCAACTTACCATTTGGAGTGACCAAAAGTGACCAACTTACCATTTAAAGTGACCAAAAGTGACCTACTTACCCTTTCAAGTGACCAACTTACCTTTTAGAATGACCAACTTACTATTTAGAGGAACCAAAAGTGACCAACTTACCATTTAGAGTGATCAAAAGTGACCAACTTATCATTTGGAGTGATCTACTTAACATTTAGAGTGACAAAATTACCATTTGGAGTGACTTACTTACTATTTAAAGTGACCAAAAGTGACTAACTTACCATTTGGAGTGACCTACTTACCTTTTGGAGTGACCAACTTAGCAGTTGGAGTGACCTACTTACTATTTAGAGTGACCAAACGTGACCAACTTACCATTTAGAGTGACCAACTTATCATTTGGAGTAACCTACTTAACATTTAGAGTGACAAAATTACCATTTGGAGTGACTTACTTACTATTTAAAGTGACCAAAAGTGACTAACTTACCATTTGGAGTGACCTACTTACCTTTTGGAGTGACCTATTTACTATTTGGAGTGACCAAACGTGACCAACTTACCATTTAGAGTGACCAACTTATCATTTGGAGTAACCTACTTAACATTTAGAGTGACCAAATTACTATTTGGAATGACTTACCATTTGGAGGGACCAAAAGTAACCAATCATCCCAAACTAAGCACATGGTTCCTCATCTCATTCCACTCATCAAGAATTAAATTGTGTGCCACCTGTCATCGCAATATTTGTGACTCTTTTTCATCAAGTTTTGTTTGATATAAATTGATTACGTGCTTGCATGTAGGTGATGACCCAAATACCAGAACTCCATCTGAACACATGAATACAAATTGTCATTTCAAAGTTAAACTTTGTGAAATTTTCATAAACATGACACAATGTACGAAGAAAATAACTTCACCCATTCTCTTGCCGCGGGACGAGGGGGGTTTTCGATGGGAAACTTGCTGAACTCATGTAAAGGTTTATTGATTGCACGTGACCTTTTGAACATCTCCTCGCAAAATATTACCTATTAACAACACTACATGATCAATATTAAAATAACACATAAAAAAAACCTTTCATGTATGAATATCAATTACTAAAATTACCAATTTTTTGGCTGAATCTTTTCGGATCCGATTTCACCTAGGGCTAGGAAGAAGATCTAGTATATGAACCAAACATTGATTCACTTTAATAGTGCACAATAACCAGTGCGTCCCATCATCATTAAAGGGGATATAAATCTAAAAATATCATTAAAACTAGATTAGAAATCAATGCACCCATATTGCAATGCGATGTAATGTCAAAGACAACTGTATGCCGATCAAGTTCTCGTACTTAGAGCATGTATAACCAGTTAGCCCAATAAAATAAATAACACATACACTCACGCACGTGAAAGTTAACTTAGGTAAACTCATTTTCCCCCAACATATATTCATTGATGATGTTGGTTCAAAAGCTACTAAGTAATTTTAGTGTGCTTAACATTTTTGCTACACCAATTGCCACATGGGTAGGGTAAGAATAATTGTGCAAAATGTGGAGTAAATAATATAAATCAATAAAACTTTATGAACAATCATTTTTCATAAACAGCCACCCAATAAACATGTGCCAGATAATACTCCTCTTCATAGACCTTTTTCTTAAACTAAATTCGTAGGACTGACTAATGGTTGCCAAATTGCTTACCAAGCCTGTGATTAGACTATATTGTTGGGAGTGTGAAAGATCAGTCAATTTCTAAATATCCATGTGTTGTTCAGGTGAGGTCACGCTAGCTAATAATCAGTAGCATATTATACATATTATGAGGGATCGGGGATGGTATAAATTGTGGAAGCTCCAATGGGGAAGGAGGTGACGCTGAGGTATTTAGTCTAGCTATCTAGACAATACAGGCTTCTAAATGATAAACTGATGGTTCCTTACATACTTCCTCGCAAGCACTCCAATTTACATCGGCAATACCATATCTCTTAATGTATCTGGCCACATCCGCTTTTTCCTTCAAGATACAAGCCTGTAGACAAAAAAGAAACTATCATATGCATTAAAACTCACATCCAATGGTGCAATTATGCATTACAATGGCAATGGAATTACCGAGAAATGAGTTGGCAAATACCACCTCACCTTATCACCCATCTCTCTCTTATTCAGCTGACCCACAACCAAATTTATAATCTGTTCAACCTAAAAATTGAATAAACATCATATATATAAAAATAATAATAATAAACTAGAACAAAATGATACACATATGTTAGTATGCAGTAGTATGCTTGCCTTCGAAGAGATCCATTCATGCAGTACAAGTGAACAGATTGGTCCACAGGTGGCAATTTCATCGTTAATCTTGAATAATAAATTGTTGTGAGAAATAAACAACATTTAACAACGTGTGCATCTTTTACCTACATTAAATTAAGTGATTGGTTGTAGGCCTTATGGATAAACCTTTATTCCAATGAGCTACTAAAGATAAATGCGTTTATAGGGCCGCCCTCAAAATACGGGGCATGTTCCAACGCATTGAAAACTCTCACCTTTTGCTTTCCCTTCCTTGCTTGTGGTACAATTGGTGAGTTTATTAGCTGGCCAGACTGCCGTAGTTGCGCAGATGTACTAGCCGATGGTTCTTCGTTTACCAAATCAACAATCTGTTGGCTGCTCACTTTTTCTCCCTTATAGATTTTAAATTGTAATAACAATGTAATCATCAATTCTGCGTGAGGGGTATACCCCAATCGATTTAGAATAACAGAAAAGGAACTAATTATCTAAAGAGATCCCATTCGGTTGGGTTGATATCCCAATTGATTAGAAAATAACATTAAAGAAACTGGTTATCTGGATGGGTCCCTATACCTTATTCGATTTGGGATAACGATAAAGAAACTAATTATCTAAACAGATCCCAATCGATTGGGGTTACATCCAAATCGATTTTGAATAACAGTAAAGAAACGGATTATCTGGATGGATCCCAATTGATTAGGATACTATACCATTCAATTGAAAACACCATTATAGAAACTGATTACTATATATAATATTTCCCAATCGATTGGGAACAACAACCAATGATATTGTTAGGGACCCACATTATAGCTGAAACTCATTCGATTGGGTCTCCTGCTTCTGTTTTCTCCAATTGATTGGGATCATAACACAAATTGATTGGGACCATAAACTCATTATTTTAACACCATGATGTTCATATTGTTTCCCCACACGATATTAATTGGGTGGGAGATCATACATCAATATGTTTTGACCCAGCTTTATCCTCTGATACATATCGAGAGCCACCATGCCCATCCTTACCATCTGAACTGTGCATCCTTTTTAACTCTGTCACCACCTCATTCATCTTCGCGAAAAGTTTTTCCTTCATTGACTTCATTTGGTTATTCTATGTTTCTGCAGAGCATGCCACCATCCCTCGGATGTCCTTCACTTCCTTCTCCAAACAGGCAAATCTCTCATCGGTAACGCCCTTAAGAAACAAATAAAATAGAATTTTTAACATACAATACGTGTCTACAACATGCTTACATAAATATAATGTAATACTACAAAACTTATAATACCTTAGCATCCCCTCCATCGATCATCGGGTGTGATGCACTATGTATTGGAGCTATCGTCTCACTATAATCACATATCATCCCAATCTGCCATTAACAAACAAAAATTACAAAGTCAAAATAAAAATTAATACCGAAAAAAGATTAAGGAACAATAATTTCCATATATTGGGAAAGGGTGCACTACCTTTCCATTTTCATATCCTCCCAACTTCTTAATGTGATTCATTAACCTACGAATCTATTTATCCCCCCAATTTCCAACATATGGCATTCGCTTTCCGCCAATAGGCACCACAAGTTTCCCAACAGATACGTGCTCGAAATAAAAATTCTGAAAGGAGATGAATTATATCATTTTACTTTTAAAATAATAACTAAGTTAGACGTCATCTAATAATGTTCTAACATACCAAATTACCATTAAAAAGAATAGACAACAATTAATCCTTTTTTGGTCCTTCTCCTTGAAGGGCTTCACCCCTTCAACCATATAATCAAACACCATCTTAGCCCAATTCATGTTCCTTAATAAATTAACTTCTCATAGGGCATATAAAAAAGATCTTTTTGCACACAACTTTTGGGTGGGACACAATAAGGCACCCAAAACATGTAGAGCAATTCGCACTTTAAACCCATCTCCTGCGGTTTTATCCTCTTTCAATTGGTTTTCCAACAGTGTCAACGGAATCTCCCCCTTTGTATTACAATACTGCTTAATCAACTCAATAATGTCTTCCTGGTTTCCCATTGTGGGCACATCACAGCCCCCCCCCCATTTAGCCCCATGATTTGCATCACATCAATGTGTGTAACTTTGAAACTCTTTCTATAGACATCTAATGTGCAATTGTATGGGTTAAAGTTCTGTACCAGCCACTGACACAATTCCCTGCGGAGATGGGTGCATTTTATATTCAGTATGCCTCCAAAGCCAATCTCTTCAACAACTTTCCTTTGATCTTTATTTAAATTTTCAATAACCTTGAAGACCCGGTTAAGAGCACACCTAGTACACAAAATTTCCTGCTATACATAATCACCAATTAATGCTGGTCACGAAATATACACTTAGTAGATGGGCCAAGAATTTTATATTACCTTTTAGGGTTTACAATCAGTCTGAACTCTATTCAAAGCATAATCAGCGTATTTTTCTTTTACTTACTCCTTATATATATATTGTCTTCTCTCCAGTGGGAAGGTTGTTCCATTTTCTCACCATCTCCTTTCTCACCATAACAGTATGTTTATGTTATATTGAGATGATGGCTATGCGTAATTAAAACAATTCACGTTATTAAACTAACTTATAATGAACTATTTGCTTACCTATCGTGAAAATCTCTCTCCTCTGTGTGCTTGGCATTCTTTTTTACTATACAAACACAATAAACACAAATGATAGTATGTTACAATAAGCTAAAGGAAAGTAACATCTTGCTTCGATGTGTTTGGGGCATAGGTATTAATATCTTACCAGAATAACACAAATGAAGTTGCTGGTTTCTTTGGACCAGTTGCTTATCTTTTTAGGGTGAGTGTTTCACCTGATTTACCTCCCAAAGGCTTTTTCCTACAACACAAATATTATAGGAACCTCATTAAATACAAATGGGATTTGTCATACATTCTACACTTATCAATATAATATATTGCAACATAAAATAGACAGTGCTTAATAACCAACCCGTGTGATGGCAATCTAGCAGCCTCGCTCTTCGTCCGTGCCATCTAGTTCAATTGCAATCTCTAGCCTATAGAAAAATTATAGCATAAAAATTTTGAGAAACATCACAGACACTTATGAATCGACAAAATATATTGAATATGATGATCTAAAATTGTGTACAATGTGCATGAAACGGGTTATTCTAAACGTGTTTAAGTGCGCAGCACTTAAAAAATAACTTTTTCAAGTTAGGAATGCCAAAAAACAATCTACATAAAACAAAGATTTATTATTCTTAAAACTTACACTCTTATCTACTAATTTACAGTAAAAATTCTATCAAAACATTTTTCTAACAATGTGGGGAAATTATAGTGTTGGTATTAGGTTATGCTGCCCTATCCTGACCTTGGGAACTTAGTAGCCTCACTACTATTAGAGACTAGGAACAACAATGCTGGCCCCTCAGGCTTGGCACAGACGACTAAGCTGATCGAGCACCTAAGGTTCTAAAAAATGGAAATTGGAAAAATTGATAATAATTGTAATGAGTGCAACCCAGCACAAACAATAATCAAAATTCACAAAAGAAACACCCAAAAATTAAAACCGGAGATGAGAAACCCTACAATTGAATCCCAATTCCTAAAACCCTAAAAATGAAATCTTAGAATAAAACATCATATTCTAGGGTGAAAAAATAGCAAAAATAATAATTATTATACCGCAACACATCCCAACACAAGCAATAATGAAAATGCATAGAAGAAACACTCAAAACTTAAAACCATAGATGAGAAACACTACAATTGAATCCCAATTCCTGAGACCCTAAAAATGAAATCCTAGAATAAAACCAAACAACTTGACATACTTGACGAAGATGAGTACGAAGAGAAATTTCATCGAAAACAGAAACAAACGGAAGAAAAAACCACAAAATACTTAACTCACTTGGCTATGGAGATGATGAAGGCAGTGACGGGAAGACGATAGTAAGGGAAATTTGTGGCAATGGTGAGGGTGTCCTTGGGCGACAGCGATGGCGATGGCGGGGTTCGTATGTGGTGATTGATGCATGAAGGCTATGGGAGAATAGAGTGATGGGGATTCGAGAGAGCGAAAGAGTGATGATTCAGGCAAAGGTCACTTTGGTCACTTTGGTGAGTTTGGTAACCAGTTACCAAACAAGTAGCCAGTTTATTTGTTTTAAAAATGTTGGACGGTTGAGATCTATTCCACATGGATCTAATGGCCCTCTTTTGTTTCGGGTGTGGTACCCCAAATTTTGCTCGGGTACCATAGAATTTGCCTATTTAATAGGTCTCACATAAATTGGTGTATCTTACATACTATAAATAGTATCCCATAAATAAATAGGAACCTCACCCATCTTTTAGAAAACACATAGTTGCCTATTTGGTTGACTTTCGAAGTACATTTAGCAACCAAATGTGCATGGGAGGAGAAGCACCCCATGGCGTGCTTCGGGCTCACCAAGAAGCGAGAAGTAGCTATCTAATGAATATTTTGTAATTGCCAGAATGGGTTCATTCTTGAAAAATAAATCGACTCCATTGAAAAATAAAGAGTCAGGCTATTGTCACCTCATTTAATTTATACTTTTTAAAGTTTTATGAAAAATATAAAAGGTTTTATAAAAACTAATCGCATAGTTCATTAGAAAACATCATTTTGAAAAATTTTGTAAAATAAATTTTTTCCCAAAATCTTTCGTTGAAGTGGACTTCTTGGTTATTTACAATCTTTGTTTCATTTTTACAAAATGTTATATGAAAAATAATCAAAAGCTCTACTTAAATGACAGATTTTGGAGAAAAAAAATATATATATATTCTACAAAGTTTTTTAAAATGATGTATTATAGTGAATAAAACGATTAGTTTTCATAAAAACCTTTTATATTTTTCGTAAAATCTTAAGAAGTGTAAACTAAATAAAGTCTAGGATACTTTATGTGGTAGTGATATTCGACCTCAAAAATAAAAATAATAAGTAAACAAATTCACTGGAAAGGACAGATTCCTCTTTTTCCCTCCAAACCATTCCTGCTGAAATTCTTCTGTACTACCTGCAGTGAAGTCACGTTACTCTATTTTTGCTCTCTCATTCTCTCGGCTCCATAGGTATGCCCCTCTCTATCTCTTTCTCTTTCTGGTTTTCCTATTCTTCTCTCTTTCCTAAATGTGATATATGTTTTTTGCCAAAATTTTGCAGATCTGAGACTCAACCCTTCTATTGACATACTCCACTTCCTATTACGGTACCCTTTTACTTTCTCTTCGTGACTTCGTCCTTTTCTTCTCTCTCCTAAATAGCCATGTTCTTCATGCTGAAAACCCTTGTGTTTTTTGGGTAGCAGAGTTATTTCATGGTTTTCTTTTGGAAGTTCACTTCCAATGAGCATTGAGGATCCCACCCTCCTTTCTCTTTTTATTTTTCATCTCATTCTACCAAAAAGAGCCCATTACCCGATTAAGGTCCCTCAAAAGCGAGTCTTCGGAGGGCTGAGCTCAAACCTATTGATACCCTGGAACTTTCACCACTGCACTAGATGATGAACCTTATTTCCTGTTCTAGCAGGTGTTTTCCATTTGTGAGGATGGAAAGTGACAGCCCATTCCTTCTACTATAAATGAACATCTGAGACAAATAATTATTTCAGTTGATATATATAGTGGTACATTGGGTTCATGATTCACTCTGTTAGTGATCATTTGCCTCTCTATGTATATTAATATTTAGGGTAAAATACATCTACACCCCTTCTATTTACTGACTATTACACTGACACCTCCTATAGTTTCTGAAATTACACTGCACTCCCTTAATTTAGAAAATAATATACATTTCACCCCATCCATCAAACAGCTGTTAGAGATTTTAACGTTTTTTGCTGACGTCAGCCAAAAATGGGTTGAAAATACCCAATTAAACCTTCTTAAAGCCAAAACGCTACGTTTAGTAGCGAAACGGTGCGTTTGGTATTTAAATAGCCTTATGTTATCTCTCCACTGCTTCATGAAGTTCCGGCGAACTCCATGTTCTCTAGCAAACTTGGCGCACTCCACGTTTTCCGGCGAACTCCACGTTTTCACAATCTCAACTATACTAAGATAAGAAGAAGCTTTAAGAAAAAAAATTCATAACTCAACATCCAACTCCATTTTCACCATCCCAGCATCATCTTTAAAATTATTTTTTTAAAAAAAATTTTAAAAACAAAAAGAAAAAAAAAAGGATTAGAAGAAGAAAGGAGAAGCCAGATCTAAAGAAGAAGAGGGGTCACCTCAACAACCGCTCCAACCATGGCGGTAGGTTACCTCAACAGAAGCAAAAAGAAAAAAGAAAAAAAAAAAAGAAAGAGAGAGATAGAGAGAAATGAAGAAGAAGATCTAAACAGGGGGCAAAAAAAAAAGAAAAAATAAAGAGATAAAGGAGAAGAAAAGTAGGGGGTCACCGTCGCCAGCATTTAAACCCAAAAAAAATCAAATCGCCTCAACAGCCGCTCCAACCATGGTGGTGGGTTACCTTAACAGAAACAACAGGAAAAAAAAAAAAAAAAAAAAAAAAGAGGAGAGAGATAAAGGAGAAGATCTAAACATGGGGCAAAAAAAATGAAAGAAATGAAGGAGAAGAAGAATATGGGGTCGCCATCACCGGCGTTTCAACCCAAAAAATCAGATCACCTCAACAGTCGCTCTAACCATGCTATGGGTTACCTCAACAGAAGCAACAAAAAAAAAAAAACAGAGAGAGATAGAGAGAGAAATGAAGGAGAAGATCTAAACAGGGGGCAAAAAAAAAAAATGAAAGAGATGAAGGAGAAGAAGAATAAGGGGTCGCTATCACCGGCGATTCAACCCAAAAAAATCAGATCGCTTCGTTCTTCTCTTTCCCCTCCCTTTTTGTTTTAATCCTTTTTCTTTTCCTTTGCTGATTCTCTCTCTCTCTCTCTTTCTCTTCTCCTTTCCCTTTAATCTGCCATCTCCCCCCATTTGGTTCGCCAGGGGTGGGTGGACCAAACCGTCGTCGCTGTTTCTTTTCTTCCCCCTCCCCTTTTGTTTTAATCCTTTTTCTTTTCCTCTACTGACTCTCTCTCTCTTCTCCCTTCCCTCTGATCTGCCATCTCCCCCCATCTAGTTCGTCAGTGGTGGGAGGACCAAACCGTCGCCACTTCGCTCACCGTCGTTGCGATTTCACCATGCACCTAAACCTTCTCATCTCCCTCAAATCTGAAATCGCAAACTCATACATCGCAAACTGCTGCATCTCCTTCTCCCTCTCGTCATTCTTCCTTCTCCCCTCTGTTTTCCCTTCTTTTTTTCTTTTTTTTTATTCTCCAAACCCTTGTGCCTCCCCCCACCACTAGATCTCCAGTGAATCTGGCATTTATATCTCGTTTCAACCATGGCATTAGATTGCCTTAATAGGGGGAAAAAAAGAGGAAAGAGAGATGAAGAAGAAGCCTTGTGTAACAAAGACGGAGCCTCCCAATCGCCGGAATTCGCTGCTGCTACCATCAGTCCGCGGCGAAGATGAAGATGAATATGAAGATGAAGAGGGGTTGTGCCTTTTTATGTTTTAATCTAGTAAAACAATAAAACGACTGTGTTTTACAAAGAGGGCATCTTTGTCATTTCATGTTTCTATTCACTCCGTTAATTGTGCAGTTCTGACAAGGAAGGTCAGTGTAATTTCAGAAAGTATGGGGGAGGTTAGTGTAATAGTCAGTAAATACAGGGGGTGTAGATGTATTTTACCCTAATATTTAACACCAACCATCATGGGGATAGTTTTTGACATCATGTTGTCGGTTTCATTGTTAATTAATTTTGATTCTTTCCTTTAATCCACAAAACGAGAAAAGGGAAATTAATGAATAGAGAGAGAGAGAGGGAGAAAAGTCAACAATTCAAGCCAAAACTTGACCTATTGCCAACTTATATGTTTGCAGGTCCAATTTTGATTCTTTCCTTTAAACCACAAAACGAGAAAAGGGAAATTAATGAATAGAAAGAGAGAGAGAAGTCAACAATTAAAGCCAAAACTTGACCTGTCACGACCCAAATTAATTAAGCGTGATCCATAGTAATGAAACAGGCTTTATTTAGTAAATCCTTTGATAAAATGTGGATGACACGTGTCAAAATCTCAACCATTTTAAAATTTTTCCCTTTTCGGACATGACTCATCCGTAGATAGGACATACCATCATGAAAACTTGTTGTAAAATTCATTTCATAGAAATTTCCATGTCATCCATAAGATTGGTATCATCCCATGCGTCGCATTCCACAAACACGCAACCATAAATAATTAAAATTACAACCCTGAATTAAATTACATGTAAATTGGCCATTGACCCAAATTAAAACCAATTAATGCATATTCCTTCCTATGAAAATGCATTAATAATTAACATAATGAAATTTCCATTAGGAGCATCTTCCACCTATGATAGCATAAACCAATCCCTGGATTATCTAAAAAACATTTAAAATAATAGGCGTGAGTCTGACGACTTAGTAGATACAATTTAACATAGTAAACTAAAGCGATGATATAAATAAAACCAATTATATCATTTAAAACAAAATATACTAACCAAGTATATTACAATCCAAAATAAGTTATAACCCATAACTTAAAACGAATGATGCATAATACCCAATGCATGTGACTCATGTCCAATTTACAATAATTCCATTAATTACCAACCACTCTCGCAGGAATCTTTGCCCAGAAATGGAGGATTTTAAACCCAACCTCCAAGAGGACAACACAAGGGTTCCTACCTGGAACCGGAAAGTACCCCAGGACCAAAGGAATGGAAAACACCGCAAAGTCCGATTGACGGCAAGTAGTCCAATTCCAATTACCCCTTTTTATGCAATACTTTTACCCAGTATTCATTAAGTCTATTTAATGCATGATTATGCCCAATATGCAGTGCGATAAACCATAAAATGATTTTTAACCAAAATCATCCATAAAATATGCCATATAAATCATAATCAAATAACCTCATAATTGTACCAAAATTATGATAAATAACATAAATTCCTATTATGATTATATTCTTAAAATCATAATCGAAACCATCAATTAACCATGGAAATTCACCATAAAATGCATACATCTATATTCCATAGAATATATAAAATAAACTAAAATTCGTTAAGAACAAAATTCCCAAATTAAATTATCCAATACCCATAATCTCATTCCAAGATTTATTCCCCAAATCATTTATATACATATTCTAGGTCCAAGAATACCACATATTATGATAATATATACCATATTATCATGTCCATAGTTTAAACCTATGTAAATTGCACCTACCTCCATGAAACGTATAGAAAAAAATGCGATCTTGTGTGTCGTGGGTGTGAAATCCAAGCCCGAGCTCCCAAATGCCTTGGTTGATGAAGATAATGGAGGTTCCAACTCCAAATCACCATCAAAAATCACAATATGCATAAATAAACCCATAAATGCAAGAATGAGATGATAAACCCTCAAAAGAATACAAACCCTAACCGTTAAGTGTGAGAAAATACCTCTAAAGTGCAAAGGAATTGTTGAGGATGAACATCCATGCCAAATCCCATGAAATCCAAGTTCAAATCCACCAAGAGCAAGCTCCAAGACACATGTGTGAGCCCAAACAAGAAACCCTAACTCCAAATGCCATGAATGATGCTCCCCTATGCCATCCAAAAGTGAACCCTAGCTAGAAATGGAGAGAGAATACCTAAAATGTATGAAAACCCATGAAAATGGAGGGAAAAGCTCTTTCTCTCTCCACCGTACCCTCTCTTTCTCTCCCATTCTCTCTCTAGCTCTCCCATACTCTAAAAACCAGATCTGGAGTGTTTGGGACGAGTTAGATGGGTTTATATAGAAAAGGAGGGCAAAAAGGTCATTTTAACCCTTTATGAAATCTGCAGATCGCAACTTTCAGACATCTGAAATGTAGTTTCAGACGTCTGAAACTATACTCCAGAAAACCCCGCTCTCTGGAACTTTCAGACGTTTGAATGTAACTTTCAGACGTCTGAAATGTCACTTTCAGACGTCTGAAATGTGTTTCACACGTCTGAAACACACAGTCAACAGAAAAATTGGCAGTCAGTCAGACTACACCTCATCAACACTAACATCAGCCTTATTTCATTAATAATCTTCTCCATTCTTATATTATCCTTTTACTTTAAGTTATTTAATGAAAATAAGCAAATAACCCCCCATTTGAATCCAAATAAAATATCAGAAAAATCAAATTCCCAATATATCAAAATCTCATTTCCAAGTTTTAGTACAAAATCTGTCTCCCAACAGATTTTCCTAAAACAAACATGTGTGGAACCCAATCCAAACATGCTAATAAAATCCCATAAAATCACCAATGTCTTATAATATTATAAACTCCCATTACCGCCAAAAATTATCCTTTAAAACGAAGATTTATGAAAATTCACTTTTTCCCAACACTTAGCCAAATTTCAACAGCTTAAACCCTTAAGTTGCAAATAAGGCTAAATGCACCCGAAAGATACTCAATGCACAAAACAAGTATCAAAACACATCCAACATCATAATATCATACACATGCATTACCCATGCATGAAGTCATTCGAAAAATCAAGGCATTAGCTACGTTAACCGTAGATTAAACCCTTAATACCCTATTTAAAAATTACGGGTGTTACATGACCTGTTGCCAATTTATATGTTTGCGGGTCCAATTTCCCTATTGTTGCTCTTGGTGTGGTTAAAATTTTGATGTGGTTCGATGTTTACGTACTTTCGATCTAAGTTTGAGAAATTTCCAAAATTAAAAGTTGCTTATGAGGTAATTACAGTATTAAACATATGTTTTGTGTAAGTTTATAGTTTCCCAAGGAGGTGTAAAATGTTTTATGGAGGTTTAAGGTTTAAATCAGATTCCTCAGTCCCTGGTACCAATGCCATGTTGTGAAAATCTGTCTTCCTGTAAAATCAGTGGTATCTTCACCTTTAATCGATACTCTCTCCGTTCCTATTTAAGTGGCCTATTTTCCTTTTTGTGATATTTCAAAATAATTGTCACATTCAAAAAGTCAATGATTTTTTTTATTTGATTTCCTAAAATGCCCTTGAAAGAGTATTCTCTCTTTTTACAATGTTTTGTACACTTAAGAGTAAAATTGGAAAGTTGAAATGTATGTGTTGAAGTGAAAGCATTTAATAAGGTCTTCTAAAAAAAACGTGTTTTTTTCCAAGGGGACGGTCAATTACGAAATGAAGGAGTACCATTATAACGCGATTCACCAATTAATAAAAAGGCAAAACTCAAGTGCTTTTTGCAGAGACATCAATGGTGTCATTCAGATCACATAAACTACTCCCTTTCATGAATATGAGACCAGTAGCCATTGTAGAATTGATGGTCTTATGACATACTATTTCTTAAATAATAATAAAAATGTTGGGGATTTATTAGATACAGCAATTTTCTAATTATGCTGACTGTTTCAGGTCCGAAAGAATGGTGGGAGGCAAAGTTACAAATAGGTAGTTTCAGGTTTATTCTTTCATTGTAAATACAATTATAATATTTTGATTATCAAATTATTATCTTACATGCATAGAGTAATCCAGAAGTTGTGAATTTTAACGTGAAGGAAATGGAGCACTGAAGCTGAGAAAAACAGTCAAGGATACTGCCACTGGAGCCAGGGCATGGGAACCTACCTCTGGGAAAATCCCACCCTTGTATGGAGGATATAATGTGGCAGCAGACGACGCTGCTTCAGGGAATGGTGTTAATTCTGAAGGAGGTGATCTTGAGGAGGTCTCCACAAAGAACATCTCTACAAATGTCATAAGAATTTGTAATAGGAAGAGAGTGAATGAATGCAATAACAAGCAAGAAAAGAGAGGGAAGAAGTTGCCTGCAGCTGAAATGTTGTCGAGACAACTTGATCGGCTCTTAAATGCTATTGAGAGCATTAGTCCGGCGCCTTTAAGAGATTTACCAGGATGCAGCATTCAGGAGGTTTTAGACATCATGACTGCAATCCCAGAATGCCCACCAAGGAGTGAGCTTTTCATGCTTGGAACTCATTTGTTCTTGAAGCAGGAGAATAGGGAGATCTTTGTTGCCTCGGGGGATTATGAGACAAGACTAGAGTGGCTGAAACGTGAACTAAAGGAAAAGCAAGCTTCAAATATGGTTTACGGTTGGATGTGGGCAACTTGTTTGGGACCTTTTTCGTCTTTTGGACGTGTTTTATGGATGACACGTGTTGTTTGGCTGCTTGTATGAACTTATGTTCCTGTTGGATTCCTGAATATGAATGGATGTGGAAGTGTGGAACTATTTATGATTATGTGGAAATTCTTATTGTGTAGTAACTTTTTCCTTTTGACCTTTTTTCTTTTTTTCCTTTTTTTTTTCTTTTTCCTTTTTTTTTGCAGATTACATTTATCCACTTCTGTGATCATACTTGGTTCATTTTCAATGCTGCCAAACAGGTATAAAAGCACTTCTAGTGAGGAGTAATATTAACATATCTTTCCGTTTTTTTTTTTTTTTGGGTACTTTTTCCCTTTTTCTGTTTTCTTGCTTTTTTGGTAATGGACAACAATCCATATCTAAAACACTACGTAGCAATTTTTCTGGTCTTTTAATACTCATGTAATTTGGAATAAAGTAGAGATGGCAATTTCAACCCGCCCCACCGATGCCCCGCCCCGCGCCGCCCTCATAGGGGCGGGTTTTTTTGGATTTTTTCAGTTTTCAGTTTGGGTATGGGTATTTTTTTAAAAAATCCATCGGGTTCGGTTCGGTTATGGTATTTACAAATCCCGAACCGTAAACCCGCCCCGCCCCGCCCCGACTGTTCTATTACTATTTGACCCTTGGTATAAATATAATCTAACTTTCCCCCAAAATAAACCCTAGCCGCCACACATCTCTACAGATCCCTCTTCCTCCCTCCCTCCCTTCCTCCCGCAGCCGCTCCCTCAAACCCTCAACCAGTCTTTGCCTCCCACTCCACCTCACCCTCAGTCACCGACGCATCGTAAGCCACCGCTTCCCCGCTCCACCTCACCCTCAGTCACGAAAATGGAGACTTCCCCCACTGCCAGCGACTACCCTCACGGCGGCACAAGAGACCTCTCTCACGCAGACGGCAATCCGACAATCCCTCGTAGTCCGGCAGTCCCTCACAGACCTCAGCACCTCATAGAATGGCAGCCTTGGTAGGGGCTGGAGAAAGGGAAGTAATTTTTTTTTGCTTTTTTTGGTTTGTTGTTTGGCTTGGCAAAATGGCAAGAGAATAGGGGATGAGTTGATTCCATTTTTACCCCATTTTTTCCAATCTGAACTCAACGGCGAGGATTGCTGCTCCTCCTTTCCTCTTTCTTTTTGTTTTGTTTTGTTTTTTTTTTTTTTTTTTTTGCCATTTTTTTTGGGTTTTTAGTTATTGTTTCCTGAGATCTATTCCAATTTGGCTATGGATTTTTATTTTCAAAAAAATTTATTTGCTTTGGATGGTTAAAACGGAGATGATACTAGCCACGAATCTAAGTGGCAACACTATTGGTCTTTTATTTATATATTTTTTTTAAAGTTTTTGGGGTCTTTGTCCATTGATTTTCTGGTTGTAGTGGTAGCCTGCCGCCGGAAAAAGTGCAGGCTTTGTAGTGATGAATGACAATCTTTTGGTCTAAGCGGGGCGGGGCGGGGATGATTTTCTAAGGAAACCATAGGGTTGGGGATGGTTAGGAGGTTCTTCGCCCCGTCGGGTTTAGGGGCGGGTTTGGGCATAGAGTTTCATTGAGCGGTTTGGGGATGGTATATGGTCAACCCGCCCCCGACCCGCCCCATTACCATTCCTAGAATAAAGCCTCAAATGATTTCATTTCATCATTTCCTATTAATGCTATCAGAAGCAAAGTAACGTACTTTCCAAATAATGAGACGGTTGTGGTGACTTCTTTTTTGTGTTTTGGGTATTCGGGCTGACAAGTGACCATTGTCTTAAACTAGTCATAACTTGTAGCCAATGTGGATCGGATGGCGAGAGGTCAACTCTAACTGATGATAACAAAATACAAATGGAGGCAGGGAAACCATTCAGCCATTGTCCTCGAGAGGAATAGAATCAAGCATTCATGCCATGCAGAATGCATGTTACCATTTATTGATAAACAATACGTAAATGTACATCACAACATTGAGCGAATAAACAAATCAATTTCTTTTAATTGCTTAGTTAATCACAGTTTTCCATAAAATTGGCCAACATTGAGATACTTTGATCACCTTCAACCTGCAAAACACTGAAGCCACTCATACAATTCAATAGTCTATAAATCAGGGATCTTGGTGCCATATCCATTGTAGCTTACCTAAAAAACCAAGTGCTCTTGACTGTGATGCAATATCTCCAGGAGTTGTGGGCATCTAAGTAAGAAAATGATCGATCATATGCTGTATGACATCTGCACCTTCTGAATGCATGAGTTGATCTTTGACCTGTAAAATATTTAGTTAAAGTGGGAATCGGCTGCTTTAGAATAGGAAGTATTATATGAAAATTTTCATATTTTTTTATTAAGGTGTGATAAGAAAGATCAGGGCTGCAAATCCATATAAAGTGTTAGGGGCATGGGGTGAGTGTGTGTGGGAGGGTTTGGGAAGGGAGGAGAGAGTTACCTGAATAACACTATGAGCAGCAAACCTCTGTCTGCAGGTGTGAAAGCTGACATCTACTTTTTCCCACGATACACGAGATAGGCCAGTCACCAGCTCCTCTGTTTAATACAGTTTCAAATTACAAAATTATAACTTTGTGAACCCACAAAAAGAGACTATTTACTAAATAAATAAAAGGGGGAAGAATGCAACAGAAAGCAATAAAGAAAATACAACAGTGAGGCACATAACTTCATCATAACTGTGAGCTTGTCCTCATTGGTGGAGCCAGGAATTTTTCCTAGCAGAGTCGACTTTGGATGTCATCAATAACAGTCCGTGTATATAAATATTAGCTTATTGGATGTCATCAATAACAGTCCGTGTACATAAATATTTTATCAGCAAAAGAAATATTTTTTTATCAATATGTGAAAGCCAAGAACACCAGGAACACAGGATCAATAACAGTTCATAAAAATTCCATTTATGGAGGAAATGGAAATTTGAGCTACAATTCCAGAATAAAGTAATGCTGTCTCAGAATAAAGTAATGCTGTCTTGACCATCCTAAAATACTTTTGTCATGCATAAAAGTGATGTTCATTTCTTTTCCTTCATTTCCTCAGGATCAAACAGCACCAGCTCTTTTCAACAAATAAGAGCACCAGATTTAATCACACACATCAGGATTGACATAGTTATGCTTCTAAAAGGACGAAATCATAAAATTTGACTTCTTGTTTCCACAATTCTTTCACTGAGTGGTGACAATTAAAGCACTAGCACACCATTGGAGCAGCACCAAGGTGTGCTATTGCTAATTTTGTTTAAAACCCTATTTATTTCTAAGGGAGAACAATCATTTAATAATTCAGGCATTGTGAAAACTAATTTATACAATATGCCTCCCACAAAGTAGTTAAAACAGAGGGCCTTTCTGAACTTCTCAAAATAAACATGACAAATAACAGTTGTCCTTCCAAGGTTGAATATTTGTAAACAAGGGGAATCAATTGACACACAAATCTAGGGTTTGAAATCAAGATTGGATTTTTGTGATGAACAAGGGCCAGGGTTTAACAATGAGAGATCTTGGTTAAAATGTGTAAGAATAGGTTTAAAATCAAGTCGTAACCATTTATTATCTTAAAATCAAGCCAGTAAGTTCAGGTGGCGCTTTTTGGTCAATGTCCTTCCCAGAAACAGATACAGTAGCCATTTGCACTTCAACGTTATTCTGAAAAATACTAGTCAAAATGTCAGCTGTCAAGTTGAAAATTGGGCTCAAGCTCAAACGGCCATGACTTGGCCACCTCCTCACCAAATTGAGTACATTAGTTTTTTTAAAACCATATAAAGATTATTTTTTTAAGAAATATCTCTCACTGGCCTATGCTAAGGCATCTGCCATTGCAACTTAATCAAGGTCTCCCAGATACTGCCCTCTAAACTGAATAGCGGAATAGCCTCTTCTAGCCAATAATATCACTTCAAGGATCTTAAAATGGACTTCACATTTTCTAGTACATATATCTATATATATATATATACACACAAGTACGGCCCTATAAGGACATGTTGATGTAAGTTGCATCAGTAGCATGCATTGGGGGTTGTAAACCATGCATGTGTGGGTCATACAGTACAACCCTCCTAAGCACAGAGTGTAACACCTCAATGCATGGTGCTGATGTAACTCCCAATATGGTACATATAAGATGCCATTCATGCTATGATTTGTGGACACAAACACTAGTGCTGCTTCTCAACACAACATGAAGAGTCACTTACCCCAAAATTAAAAAAAATTAAAAAAAACCGAAACATGAAGAGTCGAAAGGATAACTCTCCAGAATCTAGACACGGAAACACCGCAGTGTATGTCTGCGCTCACATATTTATTACACTAAACATGTACTTATGTCTTTGTTTGAGTTTGGTATGTATACGGAAGAATCTTAGGGAGTAAAACAGTAAGATAAGTAAAAATTTTCAATATAGGTTCATTAAAAAAAAAAGAAGCCATTATTTACTAGTTTCCACACATTTTGGAAGTAACCTCTGACAAGTGTCTGGCATGCCAATATTTGAATGGGAGAATGCCTTATAAATTGGAATCTGGATCAACAAAATAAGTGATACCTGTATGGCTGTACAAAAAATACACCAGTTTAAGCCTATATTTTCATGTAATTCCCTCATAGCAAATTTCAGTGTGCTTTGTGGATCCATCAATTACTTCATTATTTATTATTGATACAATTTAATGGTAGTTGATCCCGAGCGTTTGGTCTTGATTAGTGGATCCCTACTCATTGTCTAAGTATCTCATAAGGGAAAAATTATACCAACCCAAAATCCAACAGAGGGGAAATAAACAATATCAAAACCAACAAAATATGAAATAATATGCAGTATGCTCCTTGAACAAATTTGTGAACTTGGAATAGCAACAGCAACTAACATAAAACAAATTTAAGCTACCAAAAGTACAATTATTTCAATCATCAAAGGTACCAACCTTCCAGTTTTTCGGAACCATCATCTTCTGTTGAAATGGGCTCACATTGCTCTGCATCATAGGCCTTGTAGTGTTCTTCGTATACAATATGCGGATATTTTTCATTAAGAGAATCCTCCCACTAGTAGCCAAGAAGATGTTTTAGTCATCAATTACAACCAGAACTTACAATGCAATTTCAATATGCGAGCTGATGATACCTTTGGCAGCTCACTATTACGCCTAATTGATGATGTTCTCCAGCCCACAATATCTAAATAGAGTTCCATAATGGAAAACAAGGATAATATAAATAGAGAACAAATTTTTAAAAATATACATAAATAAGAGCTGCATTAACAGATGAAACAGGATACGGTCATAGCCAACATTGGAATATACCACCCGACGTTTGAATGTACGTAATGCGGACCTGCATTGATGAGTTGGACGTAATGTTATTAATATCATACTCAGATTTACAAAAGAATGCATCTAAAAAAGCCGAGGACAAGTAACATACATAAAATAATAGTCACCATAATCCTCTATCATGCGTTTAAGCAATGGAGGTTTTCCTTCATCATCATCAGTAAGGAAAAGGTGTCGACCTGTTCTCCTAAATATCCAATGGATAACAAGAGTTGCAGCTTTCTCAAAGGCAGATACACCAAAGAGAAAAGGTACCTGAAAATGACGACCGAGTTTCCATAAGACCCCCACAAGCTAACTAAATCCAATAGCAATAAGGAATAATCACATAAAGTGAGCAACATATCAAGAAAAATGAAAAAGATATATTCTCTTGCTCAAAGCTTTAAGGAATCACTTGTAGGAATATGATATAGAGCGGGTCATATTCCAAATATGTTGGAAGTGGATACAGATCCAGTTTTGAGTCAGATATGAAATAAATACATGTAGTCCAACTTCGATAAGAGTAAGATTCTTAAACTGTTAGCCGTATAATCAGATTCATAGTAGGTTCAGATCCATGTGTTAAATCCTGTACTTGTAAGCATAAATGACTACTAAAATATATTTACGTATGGAGGGGGAGAAACTTCCCACCATAATGGGGAATATGACATTGAACCCACTATGTCTTTCAACAACTTTACATATACTAGTCATAATTGATGTAAAAAATTATACATATATATAAATAAATATAAATGCGCGGATGTCTTGCAGGAAGTTTCACGTGTGACACAAATCACAACCGAGATCATGCATAAGTGATTGCAGCATCTGGTCACATGCCTATGATCAACGGCCAAGATTTGCATTGCGTATGAAAAGACCTTCAACACATTGCGAAGATGAACATTTCCACAGATATATATATATATATATATATATATATACACAGTACACTTATGCTTTAAAGTAACACAAAAAAGAAATAATGAGAATCATTAAGGTTGTTGATTCTAGCAGCATAACCCACTTAACCACCATTATTTTTTAAAGCAAGGTTATAAATGTAAATGTAAATGAACACATTGATATTCCAAAATACAGGTCTGTTGATGGATATATTGATGAAAATGTGGATATTGAATAAACAAAGTCAAAAGTTGTGAAAGTACCAACGGAATGTAAGGAAATATAAAATAAGACAATAGAAAACAAATCCAATACATATCTTTTACACACAATTATAAACAAGGGAAATTGATGTTCAGAATGTTCATATATCTATCTTTAAGTAAAGTACCATTCATATATTGTTCCATAAACATAATGTAATTATGAAATTTAAATATAAAAAAACCGACTACACAAAGACACTTATCAATAAACACGCAGAGATACAAACATTATAAAACTGTAATTTCAGCAAAATAAATGAAGAATATAATCAGAACAGAAAAGGGGATGTAATGAACAAAGATGTTGCAACTACAGAGAAAATGAAATAATATTGATGCTGAAATTGAATGGGAAGAACCTTAAGAAAAAATTAAATCATAACACAAATGTTGATGCAGAGATTAGTTTTGAGCCTTATTCTAACATAGACACAGCAAGATTCAATTGGGCCTTTCAAACAACAAGGAGAGATAATATATAAATATATTGCATCTTAAACCAAATTACAAAAAGAAACTATATCCCTGATGGCAATATGCCGTTGGTAATAATATCAACTATATCATTGTTTATAATTTTATATATAAAATGAATTGCTTGATGTGACAATTTTTTTTGCTTCCCGAAATGCCCCTTTTTCTTTTTCTTGCATACCTATTGTAAATGTCATCTTATCCAAAACAAAGAAGGTATATGTCAAATAGACTTTCCCCACATGTTGATTTCTTAATTCAACACTTCCCTCAATTCAACAACTAATTATTTAAATGCACATAGCACGTAACCCATAATTTTGTTGATAATGGTGAGGATATCAATGATACACAGATAAAAAAACAATATACCAACAGACATTGTGACATTTTAAAGGTTGAGATGAAATATCAATGGATTCCTCTAGATATAAAATATATAACCATGCTAAAACAAAATATAAAAACCAGTCAAATGTTTATTGGCATAGAACAAAAAATCTCAAAGCAACTTCTCAATTTGAACTAATCCACCTTTGATGCATCATATATTGAGCAATCTATTCAAGCTTTGACATGCAACATCTTCTCCGATCAAACCATACTTATCAGTATTATTCATTTTTTATACTCCCTCCATCCCACTCTTTTTTATCACATTTTCCTTTTTAGATGTCCCCAAATGTTTGTTCATTGTCAAAAGTCAAAGCAAGAAACAATTTTACTTACGCAAAATATCCTTTACTACATTGAAAATTACAATTATTATAATACAAAGTATAATAAACTAAAAGTAGAGACAAAATGATAGGAGGGTAAAATCAGAAACTGAAACTAATCAAGAGACATGTCAATGCATTATTACACTTAATATGCGTGTTTGGCCAAAGTGCTCAAATAAAATGGGACAAAAGGAACAAGACTTACCAGTGTTAACCTAAATGATCCATATTCCCCCAGGGGATTGGGAAATAACCTAGGACGCTTCTACGAAGTAAATTAAGTAATGAAGACATGCATCGAGACTAATGGTAATGTTAAATTTTGCCTATTTCCAGGGCACCGAATGTTGGGCAATTAAGAAACAATATGTGTAGAAACATAGTGTAGAGATATGAGGATGTGACTTGTTTAAGATGGATAAGTGGTAATACGAGGAACAGTAAATAAAAATAAATGCATTCATGATAAGGTAGGAGTGATATCTATTGAATAGAAGATTGGGGAAAATAATCTACGGTGGTTTGGTCATATGCAACGAAGACCTAGAAATGCGCTTGTATGTAAAGGTGACTTGATTCAAGTCGAAGGCCTTAAAAGGCCAACAAGAAGGCCTGAAATAATGTAGTTAGTGGTGGTAAGAAAGGATATGTGCAATAAGGAATTAAGGGAGAATACGGCCTTTGACAGAGCTGAATGGTGTGAAAGGATTCACATAGCCAAACTCCTATAGTTACGACTTACGATTAAGGCTTAGTTGAGTTGAGTAGTGTGAAGATTCTTACTTTAAGAAGATTTATTGTTTTTGCTCATCGTCAACTATAAATTGCCAGATTAAAATAAAAAATAAAAACCAAAAACCATTTTTGGTGTTTGAATAACTAAACAGTTTTAGTATGCGCAAAATTACCTAAATATCTGGTTTGCTGAGTCTTTTAAAACGAGCTAAGCCTGAGAAGCTTGTCTCCCACATTGCACTAAGCTCAAATATACATTATTAAACTCAATTTCAAACACAGAACCTGGTTTGTCTTTCCAAGCCCAAACACCTTAACACTTGCCTCAGCCTTCAATATACCCCTTAAGTGTACCACTCATCCAAGATAATGAACAAGTTTATAACATCATATAACATCTATGACATTGGACTACAGACTAGATCAACTAATCACCTTAACACCAAGAGCAAGTTGCTCTAAGCAACCAATTAAATTTGGAGTATAGGAATAGATAGTAAATAATCTCCACCTTGCAAAAACACATTGCTCAAGATATGCATGCAACAATGATTAGTATATGTGACTGCCAATTTTTTTTTTTTTTTTTTTTTTTGAAACAGCAACAAAAGGATTTTATTGATAAAATAGCAAAACAACTATACAAAAAGTGGACGAGTAATCCACCAAACAAAAACGAAATGAAATGAAAACCACAATCAAGCCTGACCACATACAGCCCTCCAATCTGATTTTATAATAAACAAAGGAATACCACCAAATTCCTTAGAAAAATAAGCCCAAAAAGACCCCAAAAAATGCACCCTATCCCGCAAATCCTCCAAAGAGCATTCTCGATCTTCGAAAATCCTTGCATTTCTCTCAATCCAAACCACCCAAATCACAGCAAAGAAAGCACATCTCCACAACAGCTTTGCCTTCTTATTTCCCCCAAGACCCCAGAAGTCAATAAGAAATAATTCACCAAAACCAATAAAGGAAAACCAACAACTGATCAAACTTCAATATCTTAAGATCCACTCCTCTTAAAGGTGACTCCTCAAAAGCAATGAAGAACGAAACTTCAAATTTCTGTTTTTTCCAAATATAAGTTACTATTGAAGCCATGACATGAACCAAGAGAAACATGACCATGTGAAAAAAGCTTTCTCCACTCAAACCATCAATTTGTCCAATGCCTCGTTGGCCTACATTGCCAACTTTGATTAAGGCCCATTTCCCAAAAAATTTCTCATTGTATTCATAATTTCTAATTAGCCGCATTAAATATTGACCATAAGATGAAACAAACTTCTCCACACCCAGACCCAATATCTAAACTCTCATATGGTCAAACAACAAACTTTTGACCGATGAATATCTTGATGGTTCACCCTCTTTTTTGCTATTATACTTCATAAATATCTGAATCAGCCAAGGCAATGCTGAAGTCCATCCGGAATATGCCTCTTAGGCTGAAAAGCTAGCCTCCAATCAACAAGGGAAAAAACTTATTCTCAGAGCTCTCTTCCAAAAATATTTTCCATGTGAAATATTTGACAACCAAGGTAATTACCTCCTGATAGAAAGTACCAAAATTTCTCAATAACCGGATACCAAATTATTTTGAAGATCAAGCAGCCTCTATGAAAGAGATGAATTAAGAAATAGGTGCCTTCCAACTGTGCAATCATTGCGCCTTGAAGTAATGAATAAAGAAATCCTATTTCTCTTCCTAACAGACAATAAGAATGCACTTCCTTAAAGCCGCATGAACCCTGATATTCCCACAAGGCAAAACATCTTAGGTCAGAGAAAAGATTTATTATGTTCTCCCTCAAATAAGTTAAGAAATATAAAAGCATTAACTGCAGTTATCAACTATGAGAAGATTAGCCCATCATACTCAACTTCCTTCCTTGCCCAAGTATTTAGAACACTCAATAACCAAGTTTTTTGCCATTTCATCAAACAAACCTAACAGCTTGACCATCTGCAACCATTATTTAACTTGCCTAGATTATCCCCAAACCATTTCACACGACAACAAGTCAAGGTATTTTCACGGAGGAATCCATGGATCATCTATTCATTCATTGTGCGGTGGCGAGGTGCTTATGGGAGCTTATTTTTCACCTCTTTGGAATCAAATGGGTCTTGCCTTCCTCATTGCATGATTTGATTTCGGTTGGTGGATAAAAGGAAAAAAGGAAAGATGTCGAGGCCGTGTGGAGAATGGTTCCTCATGCTCTCGTGGAGCATTTGGAAAGAACGCAACTTGAGTACATTTGAAGGAGAGGAGTCTTCTATTGTGAAGCTCAAATCTTTGTTGGTCAAATCTCTTTGTTGATAGTATTGTAGTTATATGGGTGGGTAACCCTTCTTTTTTATCTATTGTTGACTCTCTTTGTATGTAGTTTGATGATGGGAGTTGTTTTCTTGGTGTTTTTTTGGAGGCTCTTTTTTTGTTTTTCAAGCTTCAATTTATTTCTCTTGTATATGTCTCATGTACAAGGGTTTAAACCCTTTATTTTCTAAGACAATCATTTACCTTATCAAAAAAAGGTCAAGTTATTTCCATTCAACCTGACCATATGTTTTCTCAAGCCAATGGTAACCATTACTTCCATTCCCAACCCTAGGGTCAAGACACTATCTTTGGATGAGAACACTACCTATTGTTTTCCTGAATCACACAGAGAGTAATGAATTTTTTGAATCATCAACTTCAGCAATTTTAAGGCATATTAGAACATTGGATGTTCATAAAATTTTTAACTTTCAAAGAAGGATGGAGAATGCTAGAAAGAATACCTGCTTATTGCCCCTTGAGCCAAGATGAGGTGTAGCAACAGTAATGAAGTTCATTGCCTCCAAACCACATATTGTACCCTTTGAATCCTCTGCATCTTCTCTGCTAGGAGGTTTATACAGTTTCCCAATTGTATATCTTGCCACTAATCCTCCCACAGAATGTGCAACAAAGGAAATTTTACATATATCTGGTTTTCTTTTAATCACTTCAAGTACCTAGAATTCATATATTCTGTTAATGCCAAAATAATGTGTGCACTAAATGCATCTTGTTTGAAAAAGTAAGCAGACTCAGTACTAAACCTCAAGAGATCAATTTGAACCATATCAATAATGCAAATTAACAACGCAAACAACAAACCAACCTCCTCTGCCAATCGCTCACCCATTACATCTACACCATCTAAAGTCAGCTTGGCCACATTTCGTTCACTACCTGCAAAAGATGTCAAGCGACTTGAGTTATCGCAAATATTCTCCCAGCTCCCTAATGATGTCACAACATAATAATATATGTAACATTAATTTCACACCTAACCTCTTGAATCAAAACACATCAGATGCTCAAACCTATACATTAGAAAACCTACAACCTCTAAGTTTTGACAGGTTCAAAGAGAACCACCATATGCAGTGAAACATATGAGATTGATGCAGAACAAGTGCCCAATTGTAAAAAGAAAAAGATGTTGCAATTATTTGTAACTGAAATTCACAAAAGAGAAGAGATGAGTAATGAGCGAGTGTACTTTGGAACACAGGTGTCCTTCCATAGTTTTCTTGAGTCCTTGAAGTTGCAAAATTGTAATGTGTCTCAGTTTTTTGTTTTTTTTTTCTCTTTGTATCCTTGGGCCTCTAGGCCTTTTTCTTCCTCTTCTTCTATATAAATTTTTACAACATAAAAAACTAGGTACAATTATATTACAAAGCTGTGCACTGACCACAAAGCAAACAATTCTTTCACCTTTTTTTCCCAATATATATATATACTACTAATAAAAGTCTCTTAAACAGAAAAAATTTTGATCGACAATATTACCCTTAATTAATCATAAATACATTTTTACCCTTGATTTGAGATAAGATGTTTTAAATAAATAAATAACCTACCTAAACTAAAACACATGGATGGAATAATATCAAACCGGAATCTAGAAAAACAGAAATCATTCAATTCGCCATAGACATTTGAAAAACCACTCATTTTATAATGCAACTTACGTGAAGAACGTAATTGCAAACTGATCAATCTCAAGAATTATACGAATAGAACTCAAATTGGTTACTTTAAAGTTTCAACTACTATACTTAGTATACAAATAGAACTCAAATAGGCTACTTAAAAGTTTCAACCACTATGCTCATAGAATATGTTACTTTAAAAATTCAACTACTATGCTCATAATAGTATACAAATAGAACTCAAATAGATTACTTAAAAGTTTTAACCACTATACTCATAGAAATTTTAATTTGAAACAAGGCCACCAAACCATCATTGTGTGTTAAGCGTTCTTAATTTTTTCTTGGATCACATCCTAAGTTCAACAATTAAACTCATCCATGAATAACTCTGAAACATCACACTCCTAACTTACCAAACATATGATCATTATTGTTCCTAGTAAGAGTCTTTATTCACATGGTATGTGTAGTCACCAGGTGTGCTTGAACTTATACAAACAACTGTTCTATGACTGGCTAAATAATTTATGAGGGAGTGTCCGAACTGTGAAGAAATTTGGAAATAGTTGTTTCAACAATTAATTTCATTGTACGGAGTAGAATTTATATTTCCCACAAAACTTTTCACGTACAAAGCACGTGGTGCATTGCTAGTAGATATGTGTGTGTGTGTGTGTGTGTGTGTGTGACAAAAATAGATTTACCACTTTACAATCCAATAATCTTGCTGACAATCTTATTAAATTAAAAAAAAACAAAAAAAAAAACAGCAATGAGAAAGCTCAAATAGTTTAAAACATAATACATAAAGAAACACTCCTTACAATGAACGAACACTTTATCAGGGAGCATCCTAACAAACTGCTCCGCCCCAAACTTCCAATCCGTAGCACTGCAAGGACAAAACTGCCATCAAATATCAACACTTCACAAAAGTAAAGGATTTCCAATCGGCGATGAAGCAATGCTATGTTGATTTGAGGATGGTAAATGTAGGAAAAGATGGGAAATCAAGACTCTAAAAAACAGAATTTCCCATTATCTAAGACCTGAGAAAACAAAGCCTGAGCCCTTAATTATGCTACTATATGACTCAGTTGACACGAGTTTTTTTTTTTTTTAGACAATCAAAACAACATAAAAACTTGACAAGGGGAATTTTCTTAGACATGTTTGAATGTCCCATAGAAAATTCAATTTTTTCATTGCGTTCTGCATATAAATTTGTGAACATATCTGTCGCTTATGGGGCGATTCAAGATAATGAAAGCCATCCAAACATGAATCCTAAAATCATATGATAGTAAATAGTTGAAACAATGGAGTCATTTGATTTCCGTGGGACGACCAAAGAGGCCCTTTTAGTCCTAACACGAATGCAGACAGCAATGAAAAAATAAATAAATAAATATAAATATATAGATATATATATCAACGAAAAGAGAAAGGAAAAATACTAAAATTTATCAATTAGGTGATGCAAAATTCAAATTCAACTACAAAAAAATATTTTCAAAACCCCAAAATTATATACTCATCTTTTAAATAAATAAATAAATAATTTTAGAGATACAAATTATCAATTTTAAAAGAGGTTATTAGAGAGAGGAGAGTGGAGGGAACTAAAACTAAAAGGTTATCAATTAAGAGGTAGAGATTCAAATTCTCCTTCAAAATTAAACAATATTTTAACCCCAAAAAAAAAAATCAATAATTACACACTTCAATATAATATCAATATTAAAAACTAAGACAAAGAAATTAACACAAAAATTAAAAGGAAAACAAAACATTTAGCAAACGAAACTTAAAAATTCACATTGCACCCCAAAATAAACAAATTTACATAGAATTTTTTCATATCCAAAAATATTATATATATATGAAAATTTCAGGGAAGTCCTCACCTTCCAAGGATTCCGTTGACCATCACAACAAGATGATCAGTTGAAGAAACATCAGAATTCTTAGAACTCCACACATCCCGACTTCCATTCACTGATTCAGAAGAACACACGCCGTTTTCCATAGTTAACTATCCTCGGCTCACCTGCTGAGCATTGATTGAGAACGGTGTCGAAATCGGAAGAGAATCAGAGAGAAAGAAGGTCGGCGGTTTTTTTTTCTTTCTTTTTCCTCTTTTAGATTCTTGAGAAAATTCAAACAGAAAGGATGAGATGGAGAGAGAGAGAGCGAAAAGATTGTGACTTGTGTGAAAGTTGTTGTGGTGAGGTAGAAGATCTGAGAGCGAAGGAAAGCTAGGAGAAATACGTGGCAAAAGGTGTACGAATTGGAAAATGGTTCGGGCTGTTGTATTAGATTTTTGTACTCTCCGTCTGCTTCTAAATCCGGTCCTGTGAGCGATAAAATGAATGTGTGCATTAAACGTGATTAAGGACCCACACACTAGAGGATTTGGTTGGAAACGGATTGAATTGATGATTCTAGACTCTAGTGATTTATCCCTATCAATACTCCTTTTTTTTTTTTTTCTCTCTCTTTGTTTTTTTTGCTAAGATCCCTCTATTACTCTATCAATACTCACCTACAAAGCAATGAAGCATGGACGCGGTGAGGCTGGTTTTGGGGCAACGCGAGCATGGCGGTTGCCTAGGACCCATATTTTGGTTCATGTCCTATTTTGTGAGTAACCTTTACACTAGGTTTAGTTTTTTTTTTTTTTTTTTTCCAAAGAAAACAATTATTGTAATCCCTTAATTTTATTTGCACACCCCACCAATTATTATTTATCAAGGTTTTAAAAAAAATATATAAAAATTTATTACCTAATTCACTAGAAAACATCATTTTGAACAACTTGGCAAAAAAAAGTTTTTTCAAAATCTATTGTTTAAATAGATTTTTTTGATTATTTATCGACTCTGTTTTATTTTTGACAAAAAAATCTACTTAAACAAAAGATTTTGAAAAAACTTTCTTCTGTAAAATTATTCAAAATAATGTTTTCTAATGGATAATGCTATCAATTTTCTTAAAAACCTTTTATATTTTTTAAAAATCTTAAGAAATTAAAATCAGTAGGATGTGCAAAACTGCAAACAAACTTTATGTTAGTATTAGAAAAAAAAAAATAGGGTATG
This sequence comes from Liquidambar formosana, assembly GCA_039720395.1. Taxonomy (NCBI): domain Eukaryota; kingdom Viridiplantae; phylum Streptophyta; class Magnoliopsida; order Saxifragales; family Altingiaceae; genus Liquidambar; species Liquidambar formosana. Next base: position 18,372,433 of record CM077820.1, on the reverse strand, counting down.
GAAGGCCCCATTTTAAAAGTTCACCTAAAGGCCCCAAAAAACTCAGAACCAGCCTTAGACACAATTACAAAATACATTTACAATACCATTTGAAATATGATACATACAATAAATCTTTAAAATTTTGGATATAACACAATGATGATATGACACAATAAATCTTTACTTTTACATTTTTTTAATATCTTTTTGTACAATCAATTGTTTTTCAAACCAACTGTTAGATTAAATACTTCTCTCATAAAGATCATACACACTAAATTTCACGATGACCAAATACTCGTAAGTATCTCATCTATAAATTTATTTTTCTTTTTTCAAATAAAACTATAACTTAAACCACTTTATCAATGGAATAGTTCCTAATCTCCAATTAATGTGAATTTTAACATGCATAGTTTACATGAGAGGAGTATCCAATCCAATAGTTGGTTTGAAAAATATCGATTGTACAAAAAAATATTGAGAGATGTTAGAGTAAAAAGTTTCATACCAAGTATAAACGCGTCCCTCCCTTAATAAAATATAGGGTAAATTGCAGAAAACCCCCTGAAGTATGGGGAGGTCAGCAGATAATCCCCCTTATATTGTAATTTTGTCAATGTGACTCCCTTATGTTTTAATTTTTGGCAATGTGCCTCACCATCAATTGCCATCAATGAAAATTGATGAAAATTAGTCACGTAGCTACACACATGATACCATTAACGGACTCGTGTTGCCCAAAATTACCGAAACCCTCGTCGAAATCATGTCCAATTGGGTGACCATCGATGATTGGTTTTGTCTTCCAATTGAACTAGGGGGCACATTGACAAAATTAAAATATAATAGGGGTTATCTGCTAACCCTCCCTTACTTCAAAGGGGTTTTCTATAATTTACCCTAAAATATATATCTTATATTGGAGTATAAAATAATTAGATGATATCATGTAGCAATACATCCATCATTCGAAATGCATCTTTTGTAATATTTTTAGAAACTTAACGAAGTTATTCTTTGATAAAATATGACAAAAGGGGAAAAAAAATTGAAAAGAGAGAGAAATGTTATGTCAGAGATGTGTTGAAAGAGTTGAAAGAGTGTCATGTCTTACATTACCACGACACCTCTAAGAAAGTGTTCATACATCAAATGAATTCGAATAATTTATTTGATTTCACACACTATCATCGTGTTTAATTTTGAATTATAGAATCTTATATTAAGGAATGAATTTCATTTGGACCTTCAAATGAAAATTAAATAACATTGTATTTTAAGTAATATTAAAGGCACAATTCGTCACATTGAATGAAAAACTTTAAGAGAATGATGGCTATTATAACAAATAAGAGTGGAAATTTAAATTAGTGATAGATTATGAAATTTTAAGAAATGGTCCGATAAGATTAAGTATAGTGACAACTCTAATTTTGTTAAATAATCTCAAGTGATGGATTTGTGTCTTCCATATTACTTAAAATACACCATAATTGGTCATTGATTGTATAAAAATATTAATATTTGAAACACCCAAAAAATGATTAATTTTATTTGTATTATTTTCGTCTTGATGTGACGTGATGCAATGTAAAATCAAGTATAATCATAATACATAAATTCGAGCATAGGAGCCAGAGAGGAGTGAGGTCAACCTTTTTTTTTTTTTCTTCTTATACCTTAAAGTATTTTGAAATTCTATATTTACCATCCCTTAATGTTTTTAACTCCTATTATTCTTTCTCACCCTTCTTATTTTTATTTTTTCCTCCATATAAAACCCTCAATCCTCAACCCCCAATCTCTAATTCCCTCTCTCTCTTGATTTTTTTTTTTTTTTTTATATATTTTATCATTGGATTATAAATTTTTACATTTTTTTTACCTCAAAATTAAAGATGAGAAATTTTTTGAACTAAAACTTCTTTAATTTTTTAAATTAGGATAGAATACTAACAACAGACCAAATTTCACCTCCCCTAAACTCAATTCCTAGCTTTGCCCTTTAATTCAAGCAAAGAACCAAATTCCAATCAAATGTCAAATTAAGTGATCTTGAATCTAGGGAGGTTATTATAGACCATAAGTAAAGTTCAAGATACTAAGAAAAGTATAAGGTGATCCTTGAACATTCTAAGCTTGGGGACATAATCAATCACGGTACGAATCCTTTTAAGGGTAAATATCCAAAATATCCTTCATAAAAAGAATTATATCCAAAAACCCCATTAAAGAATTTTCCCACCAAAAAAACCCAAATATGGTTAAACTATATAAAAAAAATAAAATAAATAAAAAACCCAATAACTTAACTTCCATCCAATTATGTTTGAGTGATGAATTTTCTTGACTAAAATGCCCTTATTATATTTTTTATTAAAATATAAAAATAATTATTCAAAATTTGTATTACTACCTTGTTTATCTAATGAATGGATTATTTGTCATTTATCACAAAAAATGAAAAAAAAAAAAACCAAAAACAAAAGAAAACGAATAAAAAAATATTAAAAAAAAAGGTATGTCGGTCCAAAAATTGTATAATTTAAATGAGTTAGATGGAAGTTAGAGTGTTGGGTTTTTTAAATATATTATAACTTTATTTGGGTTTTTTAGATAGGCAAATTACTTTATGGGGTTTTTTTGATAAAAATCTTATTTTTAAGGATATTTTAGATATTTACCCATATTTAAATATTATTTGAGTTTTGCAATAAAAAAAAACTGCCTAAATTTATAGGTTCATTTCAAAGCTCCAACTCATCTCTCGATGGCTTTCATCTATTGACCCGCTTGGTTGAGTTTCAAATTGAATATTGCATTGTAAATTATACTTTCGAGATGTGTTAAAAAATTTAATAAAATTATGATTTTTCTAAGTGAGCATATCATTGGTTTGTTACATCCATCTTCGAAATTTCAAAGCCGCTTCTTTTCTTTTCTTTTCTTTTCCTTCTTCTTCTTCTTCTTCTTCTTCTTCTTCTTCTTCTTCTTCTTTCTTTTTTTTTTTTTTTTTCAATAACAAGATAAGAATATCAATATTCAATACATATATCATATTACGAAAGTTACTCTATCACGGATTGAAACAAGAATTTCCTCCTTACACGTGTTATTAGGCTTAAAAGACCACAGTTTCCTTCTTCTTCTTCTTCTTCTTCTTCTTCTTCTTCTTCTTCTTTCTTTTTTTTTTTTTTTTTTTTCAATAACAAGATAAGAATATCAATATTCAATACATATATCATATTACGAAAGTTACTCTATCACGGATTGAAACAAGAATTTCCTCCTTACACGTGTTATTAGGCTTAAAAGACCACTAACAACTGTACTTAAGGATAATAATCAGATGAACACGTGTTAATATCTATATTTATTTATTACCTATAAAAAGATGAATGTAAGAAAAACTTTTGATTGACTAATATACCCTTATTTTATTTTTTAAATACACAACTACCCATCCTTCTGCATATATAGGAAATATAGTACTATGAAAACTATAATTCTAAAACCCATACCTTAATATATTTTAAAACACATACCTTAATATATAATATACAAATAGGAATGCAAAGGAAACAGAAACTATAATTCCTATATTATAAATAGAAATATATAGGAATATGGAAACTATAACTCTAAAACACATACTTTAATATATAAAACACAAATAGGAATTCAAAAGAAATTGAAACTATAATTCCTATATAATAAATAAATAGCCAGATTGTTTCTCCATCAAGAGTAGGTTCAACTTTCTCTCCACCTTTTTCATTAACGGCGACTTCTCCATTCTCTGGTTAACGGTAACTTCTCCCTTCTATTATGATTATAAGTTTGATTTTTGATAAATTTTTAAGTTAGATAGATGAATTTATAATCATAATAGGTGAAAAATTATTCGAAACGAAATACCTATAGTTCTAAAAAACCGTTTAGACTCATTAATATAAAATCTTTATGTATTTATTATTTTGTATAACTAATATTATTTAAAAATATTCACGTGCAATGCACGTGTGCTATATCTAGTAAGATATAATAAGTCAATACACAATATACAATTCTTAATATATTATATTGATATAACTTATATTAACTGCTATTGATCTGACGTGGATTACTCCAATTTATCATACGATCTTTCAAAATTATGAGCAACGCCACAAGGACCAGATTGGTAGGGGCTAGGGACCACCTATCTTAAGGAGCCTCTAGAACACCGGATTTATTGTTTCTTGTCAGCTAATGATCTTTCCGATGGTGAGATGGCAACCTTTCATTGGTAACTTGATCATACCGGAAAAGGATTTGACTTTAACCAGAGACAGGCCCACTAAAAATGGCGTAAGCGCGTCCACGATGAGAGCGCCTTCAAGGTCGGTAATCGGTCGGTGTTTAGTCTGAGAAAAGGATAGAAGATTGGAATTGGTGTAGAAAAATAAAATTTACTCGCTATGTTTGACTGACACCTGTCTTCACATGCACTTTTAAATGATTTCCACACATTCCAATTTGTTTTCAAAATTGAAAAAGTGCCGACATTGCAGACGTGTCCTAAGCAAGAGGGAGTACTACGAGTTTTGTGTGTGTTCGTGGTGAGAAAAACTTACACTCCCTATAATTGTGGTGGGTTTGGATTTGATGCTGTTATGGGATTATACGGTACGTGATCGTGTGTCTGATATGTTGTCAATTATACGATCATATATAGTGAATAGTGTATGTTTTTTTTAATCCCACGAGCCTATTTAATTTTCCTTTCATTGGTCCGCGATATCACATAACCGTGTCACAGTTACATAGAAGACTCATTCAATGGTGAAAGATTCCTCGGCTAGATGTTTAAGTGAGACCAACGCATGAGAGAATCGAAATACGAAATTTTTTTTTGGGGAAACATGAATAAAAAAATTCAAAATGGAATGTATTGTTCCTAAAAAAGTAATGTTTCATATTCCGAATTTAGGATTCTCTAACATAAATAAGAGGGTGAGATTTATTGGGCCGAAATCTCAAATAGAAACAGCAAGATCGGATTCATTGGACCAATCTTGGATTCGAGATAGGTAGCATTATACTTCCTAAAAATATTTTTTCTATTTAAACAAGCAACGAGAATATCATGCATTCACGGAACCTCATATACGTTGTTTGGTTAGACCTGGAAAAAAAAATGATGTAATTAATTTTACCAATTTTGAGTAAAAAGTAAGGAAATCGACTGACCGTTTTTTTTTTTTTTTTGTGCGCAAGTTGTTTTCGGATATGATGTAAAAGAGCATGGTAAAGAGGGGCAATTTTGTCCCATTTCAAGAGGCAAGCCTTACAATAGAAAACCATTTGAAAATCCAAATTTTACTTGTAATTGGATTTTCATGAAAAGGTTTTTACACCACAAAGCACATTACACCAAAACAAACAGAATCTAAACAAAATTCTCTTGATTATGTCAATTCTATGAGATCCTTCAAACTTTAAAAGTGAGCTGTTAATTTTTCTTGGTTTTCCTTTTTTCTTTTTTTTCTTTTTTTTTATTTTTTTTTATTTTTTAGCTAAGGCATTTGGATCATCTCTCTCAAGAGTCAAGACTAAACTTGATTCACCTATCATTTTCTTTCTTATAAGCCATTGCTACTTGCCTTAATAGCATTCTTGTATGAGTTCGCTTTACTTCATCCGCTTAGAGAGCTAGCAAGTTTCAAGATTTGGATAGGGTTGAATTGGGGCCAATTAGGGTAGGTGAATACTTAACTGAGCTCACCAAGCTGATGAAGTAATATGGTACTACACTATATTATTAAAAAAATATATATATAATATAAAACATATTCCCACTTTTTATGTAGAGAGTCACAAATCAAATTTATCTTAGGCACCATTTGGTTGCACTTATTTTACAATCTTTTTTGCTTTTGAAAGCAAGGGTTGTAAAAGCAAAAAGCACTGTTTGGTTAGAATAATTAAAAAGGACTTCTAGAAAGCAAAAAGCAAAATATTCGATTTTAAGCAAAATCAATGAAGATTTGCTTTTAAAAGTCATTTTTATCTTTTGGACGAGTTTGACCTTAACTCGAAAAATTCGCGAGCGAGAAAGGTCGTGCCTGTCTTAGGCTTCTGTTTGGGCAACGATGATTCGGTAGAGTTTCCTATTACATCCAAAATATCACCGGCGAAATCAATTTTACCAAACATGCTTTTGCTTTTGTTACTTGTACATAAAAGCAAAAAGTAAGAAAATAAAAAATGACTTTTTCTACTTAAGAAAAGATCTTTTAAAAAGTGCAACCAAACGGTGCCTTAATTATTAATTAACCGATGTGTAGTGAGCCTCATGGCCTTATCTATCTAATGAGAGATTAATCAAGTTAAAGACTTAGATGCCTTATCGGGCTGTTGGCAAAAATGAGATACTCCCCTCGTCTCACAAAGATATATACGTCATTTTTGCAATTTTTTTATCCCAAAATGTTTGTCCATTTTGAAAAGTCAAATCATAATTTTTTTGAATTTTCTATACTATCCCTTGTTATTTTTATAATTATTTTCAACACAAAACCCAATAAAAAGTAGGTGAAGGTATTTTTGGAAAAATAAAATTTAATAAATGACAAATCAATGAAATGATAGTTTTTCTTAAGCTACGTGATTTGTTAAAAATGGCCAATCTTTGTAGGCCAAAGGGAGTATACATATATTATTATTATTATTATTATTAATGAGGATAAAATTGGTTGTATGAATGTGAGGTCTACACCCTCTTTTATATTTTTTTTTCTTTTCATGTAAATAAATATATATATTTTTTTGTTTGATATAAAGACGATATATATTAATGAGATAAAAGATGCAAATCAATCGGGACTTTGTCCCGAACATACTCAGAAATCTCATCCATCCAAACAGCAATATCAACTATATTCTTGACATATCTAACAAGGCTATAAAAGACCTCCTTGCCTTGCCTTGCCTTGCCTTGCCTTGACTACATGTATGTAAGAAAATTGGTGATTGAAAAGGGAATACTCAGCTCAATGAAAAGGGGTTGGTGGATTGGGTGAAAATTTGCCTGCCTTACAACAATGGAGAAGGTTTTCCGGTTAACTACATTCCACAATGGAGAAAATACTAATCATAGTCGTTAATTATCACACTATGATTAGTACGTGCAATGCATCGAATTAATGTGGCGTCAATTCTGATTAACATGCATCTCCCTTTCACCGTACTTTTTTAGTATGACCCTCCAAAAGTCGAAACACTAAATTATGAGAATCTGTCATAAATGGAGCCCGTGATAAGATGGCAATTGGCAAGTCTGGTACAGCCCAGCAACTGCTTTTGTTCATGCACAAACCATAGCACACAATAGTGGAATGGGACCATTACGAGAGAGAGAGAGAGAGAGAGAGAGGAATGGACGCTGGCACACGGCAAGTCCTCTGGTATTGCTAACAAAATGGGATGATTTGCTCGGTAAGAAAGGGAAAGGCTCTTTAATTGCACCGTGCAGTGATTTTCGGATAAGTGACACGATGTAAGGAGGTAAGAATGATTGAGATTTGTTCCATTAGCAGCTCACGTGACAAATTCCTCTTTCAAATTCCAACCATTTCTGTGTTTCCCTTGCAACGTGTCGCTCATCTGATGACCACTGCACAGTATAGTTAAAGTGCAAAACTTCACCAAATCCAAATCCAGTAAGAAAGGTAGGTCACGAGTCCACAATAGTGCTAGCATGTGCAAGTACACACTACAGACACATACTCTCTCTTTCTCTCTTTCATTTTTTTTAAAATTTTTTTTAGATTATTATAGAAATGAAATGGCTCTTTTGTTTAGTTATTAAATACTAAAAATACCCATTATTATTACTCTATAATAAATATATAAAAAATGAAAATCAAGAAGGTTACATAATAATATTGTTCGAATTTGAATTAAGAAAAAAGAAAACCCTTTTTAAATAAATAAAAAAAAATACTCGGGCGGCGAGAGTATTTTTACCCAAGTGAACTTATCCCCCCGAACTAGTGCACATGCCCTTACGGCCTTACCCTCCCATGCTTGATAGAGATTGCTTTGAGTTTAGAAAGAGTTTTACTATGTAGGGGCTACATAAGAAAGTACTAGAGAGAGTGTGGACTTGTTCTTGCAACACTTGTTCTCAATTTATCTCCATACCGAAGAACTTTTCTCATTATCAATTTGTTATGTAATTGTTTGATGCATGTGTTTAAGAAATTAGTTGAGTGCATAAATATCCTGAAGAACCTCCTCGTCTATAGATAAAAAAAGGGCCAAATTATGAATTAACGTATTTTCTATTATAGGGGGTGGCGCGGGTGAGCTTCGTTTGGGGAATTGGGGGATATGATTTTAGCATAAGAAAGGGTTATATTCCCTTAGTACAGCTCACATTTAAGGGCCTATTAAGCCCTCTCCAGGACCCAAAAGATGAAAAGAAATGGATGGATCGAGGAAACATGCAATTAAGGACGTACTTGCTGCCAACATATCAACAACCATGATATGCCAACTAGTTCTTGGAACAGTGAATCAGTAGTTCTTGATCGATATTTAAGTGAAAGGTGTTGAGTTTGATTTTGCACTCTTTCATAATAGGATTAATCACTGGTCAAATTTATTTTAAATGTCAATTTATATATAGTGGATGGTCATGACCTTTACTGTGTACATTCTTAGGGCTTAATTAGTTGGACCAAAGCTTTCATAGCCATTAAAAAAAAAACAAAAAATGTCAAAGGAAAATGAAAAGGGGCAACCGTTGATGCCAGCAACAGCAGCCTGGTCACTTATTGCCATTGTCATGCTCCTCCACCACCACTAGAGCACACCAGATATATGGACCATTAATTCCAACGAAAACCACCATTCACGGCCAGTCACTTGGACCACTAACTCCATCTACGTGCAATATATATAATAATGAAGACCTCCACCTTGCCCATCCCCACAAACCCAAAATACCATTATCGTTAGTGGCGCCGCCCACGCTTCACCATTCATATAAAATATGGGTAAATTTTCCAAACAAGGGAATTAAACGAAACCAAGTTGTGATTCCATTTCAACCTCGATTTCGAGAAACAAACGGAAATACTCTTAAAAATCGTTGAAGCGGCCACTATGTGTTGACACCATCAAATAACCATAAAAATATATTTTTTTAAAATAAAAAATCAAACAGCCTTAAATGATTAACATTTCCCTTGAGTAGGGCACCTGTAAAACTGTAATGCAATCTGCATTGACTAACATTTAAGATAAATCCAGTTGGGAAATGATCCTAAAAAAAGTGAGAAGTCGAAATCAACCAAACTATTAAATTTAGGCGAATTAGGGGATGACGATCGAATACTGAACCAAGCCTGCGGAAACAATGGAAGTAAACTATTGTATAATTTAAGATTAGGATAACATTGAGAAGGTAATGAAATATGTTTTGTATTTTATTGAGTATATAAGAATTCTTTGTTACTAATTAGGATGTAATGGGCTGAATGAGTGTGAGCTGTACACCTATTTAATTTAATTAATTAAACTGGGTTGGTGGATTTGAAGTGAAAATTTGCTGCTCACCTCGGAATAATGGAAAAACCTTTTTCAATCAATCATATGCCGTGCTATGGTTAACGACATTCGACAATGTTAGGCCTTTTTTTTTTTTTTTTTTTTTTTTTTTTGCGAAAATCCAAACACTAAACTATAAAATTATGTCATCAATTGAAAAGACGATGACATTTGGTACAGCCTAGCAATGCTGGCATTGTCTCCTCCCCCTTTTGCCTCTTTCTCTCTCTCTATTATCTTACCTTCCTGATTTTCTTATTATAGTATAAGAAAATTAATAAAAATGTGGGGCCAAAAATTGAGGCCTACTTTTACTTGTATATTGTCTACATCGGCCATTGCTCTATTGATGTTTCATTACAATTGAATAATTTTAATATATAATGATTTATAAACTACTCATTTCCTTATCGGTTGCCTATACGTGTCGCATAGGTGTCCTCATCGATGAGGGGAAAAAAAATAAAATTGAGGAAATATTCAAGGGTCAATGGCATTTTCTAAAATGAATTCATCTTTTTAATTAATTATAATCTTTAACCAGTAAACAAAGTAGGTGGATAAAATGTTTTCAACATTTTCCAATAATTAATCACCTGAACCAGGGGAGCATGATCATGGTTCTGATTAAGAGTCCACTATAGCCACAACAGTGACTAGTTTCCACAATCTTGGTACCCTTTATTACCTTTATTCAACAATAGCCCATGAATGCCTAGCAACAGTTACTAATCTCCAATAATCACTTATTCCTATTTATCAAGCCCCACTACCACCCCCACCACTTCTAACCACAACCTCCATTCAAACATGTACATGGACCACCACCTCCATCTCCAATATATAATGATGAAGACCTCAACCTTACCCATCCCTCACAAAATCCAAGGAGTACAAGAGGCATGTTTGGTTTGTTTGCTTTTATTTATTTATTTATTTATTTCAGTCACAAAAAAAAAAAAAAAATAGAAAAGAAGTACAATACCATGTTTGAGAGTATATTCTTAAAAATTGTTTTTAAAATATTTTCTTAAAAACAACTCATTTTCATATAAAATAAGAATAATGTTCTTCGTTTCATATTTTTTTTCCTTTTATTTTAGGGTCGCCAGACATTTGACCTAATTGTTCTCTAATCTCAAGTAAGATTAACCCCTTCGAAAGATGAGGAGTTCAAACAAATATCTTTCACTTCCTAGGGCATAAGTTCCTGAATCAACTAAACTTTTTCTGTTTTCTTTTTAAGAAAGAAACATACAACCACTTAAAATAATGGTCTCGAAATTTTCTGTTTTCTAAAACAATATTTCAAATTAGCTTCCAATGTCTATGTCCAAACAAGCCTCATACTCTTTTCAGATTGAGAACACAACAGTACCATTTTTTCCTAGCAAACTACGATTACAGAAATTGACAATCGTTTGCAATATTTTTTAATCTATTTATAGTCATATATAAGCTACTAAAATTTAATTATTGTGAATACAATAGTACCATTTTATTTTTGTATTATATTGAAAGGGATTTGATCCATAAACGATTCACTGGAGATGGTTTCAACAACAATGGAGTGAGATTTAATTTCACTTGTCCATTTATCCACATATTATGATCTCATTAAACCATCACGGTGATAGTTTTCTTTTTTAAAACCATCACCAAATTCGAACTCCACCCACCCTACCAAAGATAGGTGATAATCAAATGGCGCATTTGTTTTGAATCATCTTTGTGCGCTAGGACAGAAGGTTTTGGATCATCTCCAGGTACATATGCACAAAATTTAAGATAATTTATATTTTTATATTACTAGTTTCTCTCTCTGTTCCTATTGAGAAGAACTTCCGTGGAACTGTTGCATGGCCACATGATGCAACCAGCCAATTCCACTTTGCTTGAATGTGATTGACTGGTTGCACCACGTGGCCCATGCCATGGTTCCATGGAAGTTTTTCTCGTTCCTATTTGGCTCTCAACTCCTGTTAGTCAAACATTATTTTATTTTATTTTTTATATTTTTTCTTGCTCATGATTTCTATGGTGAAGTCAGCCAAATATGTGGACCACTCAAAACTATATTTATTTATTTTCGAGTTATACTACATTACTCAAATTTTTTGTCGAAATCCCCTTATCCAAATAATATGACAATTAGATTGACTAATAAAAATTTTATCGGAAAAATAAACTCAACACTCAAAGTCGACTGATGAGATGGCATCTGCATCTTTTGGTCAAGAAATTTGGTCAATTCAACACCCTCCTTTATTTTATTTTGTTTAAAAAATATCCAACCCTTTGGCTTAACTAATCTCTTGGACATAGATAAGGTCATCGTTCACACCACATCAATTGATGCCTCTGAAACTTGGAAAGTTTGATCGCAAAAGATCATTTCCCACTATATTGGATATCTAATTTGAGAAACCCAGTATTCGAGACATCAGGTAAATTGCCAATGACTCTTGCCACTGGCCACATCCATATTTTGAGCTAATCAATCTGGCACCCATTCAAACAATTAACTTTTTGTCCCCTTTTTCTAAGCATCATAGCTAAGGAAAACCAAAATGGTGACTGGTGCCAATTTAATAAACAACAACACAAAAACTTTCACCGGATTCTCAACTGCAAGTACATAATACAATGCAAACTGACCGAGCCAGAGACTATTCCTAATTTACATATTTGAGACCAAAGACAGCCCAAAAATCGGAAGTCGTCTCACTTGATCAAAGATTCTCAATTCCACAACCTTTCATGTTAGCACCCAGGCCAGCCCCATAAACAACAAATATGCCTTAATCATCTGAACTATATTCGCTAGAATCTGGCAGTAAGGGCACAGAGGCGCAGCAGAATGATTCTTTGTCCTTGAGGAAAAGACAGCTCCCATCTGAATTCCATTTCAGATCAGTTATGGTAAACTGTGGTAGCGGAATACTAACGCAGTAAGCACCAGAAGGGGTCCACATGTACAAGTGGGAACTTCCAGTGCACAGAACAAGGCGCGTGCATGTGGGGTCCCAAGCTGCTGCTCGAATAGGATCTTTCTGCACCAGAATGGCAGAAAGCTCGAGATGGTGTATGTCCCATATCCAGAGAGCAGTTGGCATGCTATCGTTTCGAGTACAGATATACCGACTGTCATTGCTCCATGACATGAGACCTGCAGTATTCAGCTTGTCAATTTTGTTCCAATCAGATTGATAGTTTATTCACTAAAAACATTGAGCAGATGGCCTAGCTAAGAGTTTTTGAGTCCTGGGATCACATTACACATCAATACAGAACCTCTATGCTAATGATCAGATCATGATCTAAAAATGATACAAATGTAATCTGATGAAAATAGATTCAAACGCAACAATTCTGATTACAGATGGATTACATTTGTATAGGACATTTCTACTAATTTCCAGCCCCTACGTAACAAATATATGGGGTTCTCTGTCAAAATCCTCCTCCATATTGATTCTTAAGTAGTACGCACCCTGTACCTCCTTTCCATCAGCAAATTCATATTCTCATCCATTGGCTTTGCCCCACCCCCCCCCAAAAAAAAAAAAAAAAAAAAAAAAATGTATATATGGGGTTACGTTCTCTGTCAAAATCCTCCTCAATATGGCTACTTCCTTTTCTTTTTTCCTTTTTTGGGTAAGTTGGTAAGTATATTAAAAGGAAAAAGAACAAATACAAGCCCAAAGAAAAAGAAAAAGGGAAAGAAAAATAACAAAAAGAACATATGGCTACTTCTTAAGTACCTCCTTTCCACCAGCAAATTCACATTCTCATCCATTGGCTTTGCAAACCTTTTATTAGTACAACCCTTCGATTATAATCATACCAATCCCTCCCCTGAATTCAATGTTTCTTTTTGTTTTATTATTATTATTATTATTATAATATATAACAAATTTGTTGTTATAAATAAGAATCTGCACTATTATATTAAGCTATATTATGTCACCATGATTTTCTAAAATATCCACGACTTCATATTAAGAACTTTAAAGGTAAATTTTGTGGCTTCAAACAATACAAAATTTGTCATCTCATCCACTACTCTCCTCTATATAAGTCACCGTTCATTAAATTCTCAATAATAACTGTATAACTAATGGTGGATGAATAAATGATACAAAGAGGAATGACGTGAGGTAAGGTGCAGAAGCATAGCGCATGCCGCCTTCTCTAGTACTACTACTCCTAAAAGCAAAAGAGAAAGGGAGTGTTTTTTGGTCATCATTGCAGAACAACTTTCATAATACTCAAATAATCCTTAACCCTCTTTGTCATATTAATTAAAGTAGCTTTCCCTCTTTCTTTCTCAATTACGTGTTTATAAGTACCATGCCATAATGAATAAAACAACATATATTTAAAATTTTATATAAACTTCATTAGTACTTTTTTTTTACTTAGATGATAAAATAGAAAGTTTTAAAAAGGACAAGGAAAAAGTCTCTCATAGATCAATGACATGTAATATTGTGAAAATTGAAAGTTATCATAATTAAATTTCAAGGAAAATCTAAGAAATTAATATCAACATGAACAATTCCCATTTTTCAAATTTTAAGAACAAATTTATATAAGTTTGATCCTTATTTATAAATCAAATAATTATTCCTAAATTCTTCATAATTTTGTATTTACTTCTATAAATTTTAGAGTTAATGAGTACATATATATATATATATATATATATATATATATATATAGAGAGAGAGAGAGAGAGAGAGAGAGATATTGATGAAGTAAATAGTATATTAAAAGTAAAAAGAGTGCAAGCTTGTGTACACTGGGAGTATACAAGCAAAACCTAAAGACCAAAAGAATCCAAAACTCTTGTAGGGGAGTCCTATCACAAAAATTGACAGGATCACCCTAGGGAAAAAGACAGTTGAGAAAATGATTTCCTAATGACTGTAAAATATTTTCAAAATTCTCAAAAGTTCATTTATTTCTCTCTATCCATAAGAACCAAAAAATGGCATGAGGCACTAGCTTCCAAAACCATAAGGACTATTTTATAGCGTTACTACATTGCCACAACTCCACTACTTAAATGACTCTTCAGGGCATCACCCACTGCACCTGGAAAAGGCCCAAATAATGATCCCATACCTTGGCCACGAAACAGTGAATAAGTAGATGATCCACAGATTTCTCCATAATCTTACAGAGAGCGCATCAATTAGCCAAAGGAATTCCCTCTTTCGTAAATTATCCAGAGTGAGACAATGACCCCAACAAGCCACCCAAGTGAAAAAGGAAACTTTAGAAAGGAGTATGGGACTTTTGGTACTAAAAACCAAGACACTGGAAAGCTACGACTATTAGTACCAACCAAGACCAGGTAGGCAGGTAGTAGAATTTAACCCTGGTTCATCACTCCCATTTTGCATCAAATAAATTCTTTCATAGAATTGAACCACTTCCTTGAGCTCCCAATCATGCAAGTTTCTACCAAAAGTGACATTCCAATAAGAGGAGTCTCCCTCCCAACTCAATAAATTGGCCACCCAAGCCTCCCTTTTAGCAGTGATCTCGAAAAGGGAAGGGAACTCCTCTTTCAATGACTTGTCACCAAGCCAGAGAACAAGAATCTGATGGAGCTACCATCTCCGACTTTATACTGAATTTACTTTGCAAAGTCCTCCCAATCTTTTCTTATTGCTTTCCGTAAAGTCATAAACCCACCCCAAACTAACTTGGTATTCCAGTTTCCTTCCTCTGTCTCAAATTTCCATTCCACCACCTTTCTCTGCATCTCTTCTTTCTCCCCCACAAATCTCCATAGCCATTTACCCAAAAGAGCCTTGTTCATATCCTTTAAGTGTCTAATCCCCAAACATCTCTCTTTTTTTATAAGACAAACTGTATTCCAATCCACAGGAGGCATCTTCATATCATCCCCTAAGCCGGCCCAAAGGAAGTCACTTTGAAGCTAATCCAATTAGGAATCTTAAAGGACATAAATTAAGCAGGCAAGCTCAAGAGTGTGCTCTTCACTAAAGTGATTTTGTCCCCGTTAGAGAGATAACCCTTCTTCCACCCGCTCCTTTTCCCGAACCTCTAAACCAAGGGGTCCCATATAGAGCCCCCAATGGAAAGCCAAGATAAGAAGTGGAGAGAAAACTGTTCAAATTTCAATCTTAAATATTTATACCTATTTTTGGGACATTGTGTTAAAAAAATTTTAATAAATTATTGTCTAACTATGTTTATATCAATAGTGAGAATAAATTTAAATAAATACCATAAATGAGGAAGGTAAAACAATATATTAGGCAAATTATTTATAATATTTCAACAAATAATAATCGATGCCAATTGAGATAGGCCAGGTCAATTCTTTAAAAAATTCATTAATGTTCCAAAAAGATTTAATTATATAATAATTTCAATTCTCAGGTTTTGTGTAATTTAATCACACTGAATATGTGAAGATATTTCTTTTTCTAAACAGGGGTTGGGGAGGGAATTGAAAACTGTGACATTCTAACTTAGAATTGATGGGAGCCACGAGAATGTTGAGTTTTTCTTCACATATTTAATATGCGACAGAAGCTAACATTTAGGGAGTTTTTTTGTTCTTGTTTCAATGTCCTCTTAGCGATAAAGTGGGTACCAACTAAATGGACTTACCCGTAACTTCTAAACATATTGTATTCTTCTCAATTTTTTCTCTCTTATCATGTTTGACACCTGGCAAGCTTTAATATAAGGTTGGGAAACACACTCTCATAGGCCCCACCTAAAAAAAATTGCCTAAAGAATTATGTGAAGGATCAATAATGAGCATTTGATTTTCATGATTTCCTCAAAAATATTTTTATAAAATTTTCACTGTACTTTATTTTTTTCTAAAATAGATTGAATAGTCAAAACATTCGAAATAAAATGATTTTTCAAAAGAACCGTTCTTTTAAGTGGGCCTTTCATGGGGAAAAACCATGAATGACCCCGCATCTCAACTTATCCCGTTATTAAAAGTAGCATGCCCTTTCTATTCATATATTTCGATTTTGCCACTCTGCTCCTTTAGCTCCATGAACAAATTTTGGATCTGAATTAAACAAAAAATTGAGATGGACAGAAATTAGTTGGTTATGTAATGGAAAAATTGGTTAAATTCCCCCCCCCCCCACCCAAAATAAAAATAAAAAAAAAAGAAGGAAAATAAAAGAGGTGAATTTGGAAATTTAGTTCAAATATTAACCAAGCCTACCACCCCAACAGAAAACCCAAACTAATATCAGTTTCTTCCAAAAAACCACACCCCTGCAAGTGCTCCATTAGGTGGTTCACCATCCTTACTTCTTATTCTTAGATCTAATACCATAACATCAGTTACTTCCACTGAAAAACCACACCCCTGTAAGCGCACACCATTACATGGTACACCATCCTTTTTTCTTATCCTTAAATTTAATACTAGTAAGGAATAAAAAAATTCTCTTTGATGTTGGGAAGTCCCACATCCCACATCATTTAAATATAAAAAGTTGATATGGCTTAATATACCTGTTTCGGCCCTCCACCCAATAGCTTAGGCTTTTAGGTTGGAAACTTCACAAAAATTAATATGTTTTTTTTATAAGGAAGCCCTTAAAATCAATGACAATAATAATAATGATAAATAAAGGGACAAAAAAAATAGAGAGGAAAGGGGCCTTACCAACTCCTTGTTTAGGGTTTGGTTTGTCTGCGGGAGGTTTCTGAAAAGGCAAGGTAATGGGTACCTCCATAACTTCATACCGAACTCCAAAGTGTCCTTCTGAAGCATCTTCTTGGAAGAGAAAATAAAAAGGGACCCAGTTACAACTGAATAGTAAGAAAACGAACTATCATGAAATAGAATGCTCCTAGTATACCAATGACATGCCAAAAATGCTCACACTAAATAATTTTAAAAAATGACAAGAAAGAAGTTTATATTTAATTGGAAAGATAACTGTAACAGGAAATGGTTTATGTGACGCTATCTTGGTTGCTTCAATGGCTTACACCACACTGCAGAAGCAACCAAAAATGCTGTGGCATGGTGCTTGCTTTTTTTACCAAAACAAAAATCCTTTTCCACACAACTTTGGTCTACGAGGCAAGAAAACCAACTTCACACATATTCCACTAGCCCTCAAAATATGCCTTCATATATAATCAATACTAGTATAAAGTAGCCCCAAAGATAGCAAGAACGAAGTGCAATTCAAATTTGGCATGATTACATCTAGAAAATAAACTTCACCAACAAGCTTAATGTGAAAAAACTCACGCATAAGACAAAAAACTCTGGAAGTTAATCTAATTCCACATAGCCAGTAGGCATGGGTGATGGGACAGACAAAAACTTCCATTAAGCCTTCATTGTAGGTTTCTAAGCCAATAGGTCCATATTTTATGATCTTGACAAACATCTAAGTCTGGGATGTTTATCCAATAAAAATTAATGAAATATGGATGTTGAAACTGTTATCTCTGCAAGTTGAAACTGTTATCAGTTATCAATTATGCATGAATGTTTGGATTCAACATGAAAATGAAATGACTCGATTCATTTCAAACCATTTACACCAGGTTATCAAGTAAAATGAATGCCATCACCAATCAGCAAAAAGAAGACAAACAATAAATAACAAAATATTTTATTGAAACCCTTTTGAACTTATTCTAATTAAACTGTTTAAAAACAAATGAGTACATTTGAGTGCTACAGAGACAAATTACTTCAATCATTCCATGAGAAAAAAGCAGCCTAGAAATCGTGGAAAATGATGAGAAAATTTCAAAAATTAAGATGAATATACATGACAGAAATGAAAATCTGTTCAAGCATACAAAAATAAAATACATAAGCAGAGTTGCAGAACATAGTGAGGAGTATGCAGAGAAACAACAAAGCTTCTTATTGTTTTCATGATTTAAACCCTGCCTATTTTGAGAGATCTGGGTATGTCAAAGACAATAATCATGCTTACCAGAATTGCCTTGCATAAAGTCATCACTCAAACATAATTCAGACATATCAAGTGGCAACGGCTCATCTACCTCCTGGAAGTTTGAAAGACAACAGGAAAAAAAAAAAAAAAAACTTAAGTCTTGCGACATAATTAAGAAAAACAAAAAACAAAAAACAGAAACAATTACCTTGAAAACAGCAGCACAACAAGGACCACGGACAGTAGATAGGTGTGTGAATTCGGCAAATGTTTTCCAAGTCAGGTGATTCAAAACCCGTAACATCTGGTCATAACTACCAACTGCTAGAAACTGGCCACAAGGAGACCATGACACACTTTTTACACCCAGTCCACTTTCATATGCTTGATACTTAAACAGACACCTGCCATCTGGGGAGTAAATAAGAACCTGTAGGAAAACCACACACCTCTTATGGTTTTGATGTTTCAGCCAAGAGCCGTTTGCAACAAAAAATGTACAAGAAGCACAATGACAAATGTCCTGACTCATGAATGACCATAAAATAGATGCTAAGGTGGACTTGGATGGCACATGAGATGCTGAAATGATTACAACTGCCAGTCTTCTCATTACCATAGAACACCTTCTCCCCCCCCCCCCCCCCCCCCAAAAAAAAGTTAAAAGAACATATACAATATTATATTATTTTTAGTTTTATTAAAAATGAGGTTCTTTCCCATTTAAGCCTAGAGGTGATTGATTTGATATCCTTAAAACAAATGCCTTATCTTCAATTTTCTCTTCTTTCTAACGACATTCAATAACAAAACGCACTTTATGTTGACACAAATAACAACATATAATCCCACAAGTCCACAACTACATGTCAAAGGAATATAAACAAGCATCAAATGGTAAATCACCCCGCCCCCCAATATTTGAGTTGAAATCTAGAGTGCAGTCTAGCGGACATAAATCCCATTGTCCCTTCACCTTTTTGTTTATTAGATGAACATGCATTTGCATTATGACTATGATCATCCATCATTTGAGTGCACCATTCAATTTTGTTTAGATTTAAGACATTTTTGTCTGAATATTACAAGGACCCTTGCACACATGGCGGCTTTGCGAATGTGATATATTGTAATACATACATATATATATATATATAGATCGAGATTGATCACGTCCAAGACGTCCTGGAAATAACCACAAGGCTGGTAGCCATGGGTGGCAGCCACGTGTGTGTGCGTGAATGCCACACGTGGCTGGGAGCCATGCAATCTGTCCCAGAATTGCGGACGACTCAGACCTGATCAGCCCTCATGCACACAGACAGAGATAATATATATATATATATATATATGGGTAGAGGAACCCCTTACAGATAAAACTCGGGCCCATGCAAGACACCGCAACCCACAGGAACCAGTTTACCCAAGGCCCATGAGAACCATGTAACCTTATGCGAGTGGCCTCAAGGAGTTGGCAAAAGTCAAACTAAGGCTTCCGCTTCATTAAGGCGTGGTCCCTTTCCAACTAAGCTACCCCTTGCGAATATGATATATTTTAACATATACATATTGACTTCATAATATGTCAAAATGATTTGTGTATCCCTTGGTTTAACATATAGAGCAGGTTTCACTGGCAACATGGTTGATGTGCAAGCAGAGGTTAAAAGTACATAGTGGAACAAGGAAAATTATTATTAAAAAAAGGGGGGGCAAGTGGGGTGCCAAAACTTGTAGTTCCAAGAAAATAACTACTCCAATCAACCTCATTCAAAATGTTCAAACTTTAATTTATCAGAAAAAAAGTTTGAACCTATAGGGAGAAAGTATAGAACTTGAGGTTGGAATGGTTTTTTTTTAATTTTTAAAGACGAGGAAACCCTTTGGGCAAACCCCGGGCCCATAAAAGACCCCACAACCCATATGGATCAGGTAAGTCCCAGGTCTATGAGAACCATGAAACCATGTGTGGGTGGACCCAAGGGGTTTAGCAAGAGTCGAACTCGGGACCTCCGTTTCCTAAGGCGTAGTCCTCCCCTGCCAACTGAGCTACCCTTGGGGTTTGAAATGATTAATATTCAGAACAAAAGCAATAAGAAGCATTAGGAATGAAGTTGAATACCTTATATTCAAGAGGTGAATCCCAGATCACTATAGCACTATCATCAGGAGACCACTCAATATCAGCCATATCCAAAGTATCAACAGCAAAAACACCCATTATCTCCCACGTATGACAAGACAGCAGATTAATATAGTCCTTGCAATCACGCCTTGTGCAAATTGCAGCGAATTTTCCATCTTTTGTGAAGGAAACCCCCTTAGAAGCATGCTTTGGCCATTGCACATGTATACATGCTGTGTTCACTAGTGACCAAACTGTTAACCGCAATTGGAAATCTGATGTGGTAAGTATGTGACGACTGTCAGGACTCCACCTAGCATAAGCAATGCCAGCAGGACCTTCATCGATTTTGCATGTCCATTCAGGTTGGGTCAAGGACCACGCCTGTATCATTGGTCTTTTATAGAGACCACAAAGTATGTATTCAGAATCAAGGGCCCATTCAATATAGCTTATTTTATCCAAGCATGAAAACAACTGCACAACCTGTATCAGAAATAAAAGATACATTCACCATCCAGAAACATGAAAATTGTGCAAGCAGCTCAATTAATAGAACAATCAAAGGGAATTGTTATATGAATTATGATAATATGATATCAAAAAAAAAAATCTTCTTCGTTTTTAACAAAAATTGAAAACTTAAGACAAAATCCCAAATACGCAGAATACCTGTTCCTGTATAAAATATAACAGAATCACAGATTGCATAAAGAAAATTACTAATTCTGGACATAATAGCATATGCTCTCTAATTTCAGCATCCAAACAGGCTAGGGTTCAAGGCATTGGTTGAGGAATGTAGATTCTGATTTCTGGGTTTAACTTAGTCCTTTGGGATTGTGGCAATTTTTCCTAAACTTTTAGGATTCTATACATATTCCTTAAGCCTCCCCAACAATTTCTGGGAATATGACCTTGTTGGGAGGCTTGGTTCAATATGTGAGAAAGCAAGGCCTCAGGAGGTAGTTTAACTGCAAGGGGCACATTTCAGCTAAAAGATGATTATATGAATGTCATTTTTGTGCTCGGCTACAAGATCGTAAGCTATCAAGTGTCAACTTTGAGAATTCTTAGTTTACGCAGAAGATTGAATATTGAAACAGAGTTGGGGTTTTAAGAAATTAGCACGACAGGGAAACCTATTTTAACATTGCAATAAATATATCTAGTGATGTTTGGCATAGTTAGCTGCTTGTTTGGTGTGTATTGAGATTATAATGGAGTTTAAAAGCCATGTAGGATTAAAACGAGTTTAGAGAGACTCTATTTGAGTCTAGCGAGTTTCGTGGAGTCTAGATAGCTTCGTAAGGCTTTTAGAAGCGTATTAAGAGCATAATGGAGTTTAGAAAGTCGTGTGAGGCTACAACAAGTCTATAGAGACTCTAATTGAGTCTAGAGAGCTTTGTGGAGTCTAGAAAGCTTCTTGGGGCATTTTTTTCCTTTATTTTTTTTAGAGTGTTTTAACCAGGCTATGTCAAAGCTTGTTGCTCTTGCGTTTTCTTTTGTTGGGTTATCTTCGGATGAAATGCTTAAAAAATAGTCTATCTTGCTTCCTTATTTACAAACGAACTTTTTAATTATTATTTATATTGAATTTTAAATTGGTATGATGTCTACTAGAATGATATAAATTCCACTTCCCACTGCTACTGGATTTATGGAGGTGTTTGTGGTCAGAATACACCTCCAGAGAATCATCGAGTCATCTTCTATGAAGTTAAATCTATTTTGTCATTGTTTGTGTTTGATCACACTCAAACTTATGTACTCCTGTCCCTATTCAGTAGTCTAGTAGTAGGTTTTTTTAGAAATTTTCAAGGATTGTTCGAGTCTACTCTCTCCATTTAAGCAAGTGAAAGGTGCAGGGTGCCGAGTGGTTTTTTTCCTGGATAAGTCAAATTGTGTATAAAAGAGGCCTTTGGTCAAAGAACACTAAAGGTACACGGGCTGAAAAAGGTCAACCCCAATTGCAATAAATTAAATGCTAGAAATTGAACTCCTGAACCAACTTCCTACACTCCAAACCAAATGTTTGACATAATTTTCTCACGCAAAACCCTTGTGACTTTCAATATATCTATATTTTGACTCAAAATTAGATCCATCATTCATATTGGCTTCTGTTGCTTACACTCATTCCTGGGATTTAAGCGTTGTCGGCAATTCGTTTTAATAATGAATGCTACCTCTTTTGTGCACTAAAAGCTTAAGTAAATTTTTTAAATAAAGCTAAGTAAAGATAATGCAAGCAACTCTTAGAAGCAGGAACCTTCTACTAAGGGTGTTGCTCCTGCTTCGGAACCATGATTCCGCACTCCCAAGTTAGAACCTTGTAGGAATCTCGAATCTCGATTCTCTCTAGAAAGAATCTTGCTTCTAAGTGAGACAGAACCTTGTGACAGAGGGGAAAGGCATAGTTATGACATCCCCTTCCCAAACTAACCTCTTCTTCACTTTAACTAAAATGTAAAAAAAAAATAATAATAATAATAATTGGATTCCCGTTAAATCATACCAAATTAATGCTTGGTTAAATACTCAATACTTTTCTTAAAAATAAATAAAATAAAATATAAAAGACAGAAAAAGCACGTTCTCTTTTTCTCTACATTAGTGTAGCTTCTTAAAAGAACACTTTGCACTTTTTGGAATTCTATTATAATTCTAACGAACAATAAAATTTTGCTTGAATTTTCTTTACAATTTCATCTCACAAAATATCATATTGAGATAACATGACATATATATATAATTTTTCATTAACGCTTCCTACACGCCCCAAACCTTTGACTATTCTATGTTCCCACGTTTCCCCACCCCCGTCTCCGCTCCCGCTCCCACTCTTGCTCCTGCTTCGTGCTTCTAAGGAGCAACTACATGCAAAAGCTGTTGGTTCTTTCTTTTCTTGTGTTCACAAGTAGCTCACCTTCTTTCTTGTAGCTCAGCTTTCCGATTTGTGCGTATGTTTAGTCAAAAGGCTAATGTAATTCCTCTAAGAAACTACTATAACTTGAATCAGTATCTCAAATTGGGAAATATTAAGCTTTTGTACAATATCAACCTCCTGTTTATAGAAAGCAGTCTGTACGAATGACCACCACTTAACAATTTATTGCCAATTGCGACGAGAGACTCGAACTGATCATATGGACAAAAGGAATTACCTTGTTGACCACAAAGGAGGCTATGTTGCTGCGATCTCTTGCAAAGTCACATCCCGAAACAAAGCAAACATATATATTGAAATAAAGGAATTGAGAATGGGTTAACTACTAATGATATGGATAAAGAATTGCTTCTTTGCTTTACCTTCAGAATAAATAAATTCGTGCACTGACTCAAGAAGGGGATTTGCTCAGGAACGGAATGGACATATAAGTGATCGATTACAAAAGCTCAACTGACTATCGCATCTATTTTTCTTCCCCACCTCCCAGTTCTCCTACTACTGCTTCAGTCCTCCAAACGCACACGCAGACCAACACACACACCCTCAAAAAAAAAAAAAAAAACAAACAAACAAACAAAAAAAACACTAGAGCTTCAAAGAAGATTATTCAAATGGTCAAACCTAGGCCCATTTTGAAAGAATGAGAGGAGAGGAAAAAGCCGCTTTAATTGGATTCTCTTCAAAGCTTTGAAGGCATCATGCTGAGGACCTGAGGTGGACTTTGGATTTGAAATTGTTCATTCAAAAAGAAAAAGCACTAGATTTTTGGGTCAAGGTAATTGTGCCCTTGGCTTCGCTCGAAGCATGCAAAGAAACAAGCCTTGTCTACAAAGTAGGTCTAAATGATGCATAAATAGTCCATGAGTATAGTTTCTGGGTAGTCCCATTAGAATAAACGCTCTTTATCCATGGTATCAAATATTGCCAAGATTGGCAAGATATTGCTTGAGACAATGGATATCAGTAGATTCCAAGAAAAAATGCAGCTTCCATCCTTTTTCTGCAATTTATCTCACGAGATTTCCAAGTGCTGAATTCACTAAGATAATATCAAGATTTCTTTCATTTCCATTTGATTTCTGCCTATATCTCGACAACATATATGAGATTCGACAACATATGCCTAGACACATATTGCAAGTTATTTTGCTCCTTACAGTAACCTTTTCAAATTTTTCGGCATCTTCTTTAGGTCACCTAACGCAATAGCATTGATTGCTTTCTGAATTTTTCAAACTCATCAATTCTCAAAGAAAGTACTTTGCTCAAGGTAGACCTTCAATGCTTTAACAACTGTAAATAAATATTTTTGTCTTTTTTTTGCCAAAAAACGGAATTCTTTTTTTGGCAAAAAATAAAGTCCTTATCTTCTTCTTTCTTTTCCTTTTTCTTCTTTTGGTTGTCTTGATCTTATGTAAAAATATTGTTCTTACAACTATAATTGTTGGTCACATAGGTAAAAACTAAAACACATTTTATTGATCTATTATCAAATGTAATTTGATCTAGTGATTATCTACGTAGATCTTGTCTATTAATTACTTGATCAAGTATTCAAGTGTGAATATAGTCGGTTTATACATCTTATTGGTTGGATCATAAATCATGTCTCGTGCTTAATTATCATAATAATAATAATAATATTATTATTATTATTATTATTATGAAATACAGATTTTACGGATAGATGAGTAGATCTTACATGTAGATAACTTGACATAATTTAATCTAGTGCTCTATGCACAAGATCTACATGTTGAATTAGCTCAATCTAGTGATATCATGGGTGGATCTTGGGTGTAGAACACTACTTCTACTTATAGAATTTGATTGAAGCAAAATAAAAAGGGGAAAAACACACACACACAGGGGTATTTTCGTCAATTTGGGCCTTGGGGTCTGGTTAGGTCCTCTTGGGCTCATGTTCTGGCTGTTTTTGGATTGCTTAATCTCTTTTGTAATAAAAATATTCATTTTAAGGTGTTGGGGATATATGTGTAACCTTGGGGACTTAGTGCAAAGTTTGACTTTTGTGATAACTTGTCCAAGAAGTCTTGACATGTAAGAGGTAATTTCTTCTAGTCATTTTTTCACCAAGAAAATTCCTCTTGTAGAGCTCTTGCTCCATCCACCTAGGGTTCTGAAGTACAAGAAATGTGGGTTTTGAGGAATTCACCATGTGACGCCTTCCAATACCATCTATTGTTGCGTGGCTATGAGAGGTACGTGTACCATGTACATAGTAGGGGTGGAAGAGGACCTCATTATGTCACTACAGATGTCCTCCAAGAGTATTAGAGGGTTGCAAGTGGCTTCTTACTCAAAACATGTGTAGGAAGAGTGATGCTACAAGTCAGTCGAGCTCAGAGAGGAGAAGACAAGTTACCAAAGAGAATCTACAGCCCACTGGTGAGATGAGTGAAGATTCAACTGAAAGTGAGCAATCTAGTGGCTCACTAACTATGAAAAATAAAAACCAAAGATGGGAAGAACGCGTTGTACAAGCCTTGCAATCCAACCAAAGGCATGGTTTCCAACTTCATATTAGTGAGTTTGATGGTGAATTGGAGCCAAAAGAATTTATAGACTAATTGGACAGCATTGCAAATTATTTTAATCGGAAAAAAAATTGAATGAGGAGAGAACAGTAAAGTTAGTGACAACCAAGATGCAATGAATAGAATCAGATTGTGGAAATCCTACAAAAGGAGCAAAGAAAGAAAAGCAAAAAAAAAAAAAAGATCAACGGGGGGAGGAGAATGAAGGAGAAGTTAGCAATCACAATTCCTCACTCCAAACCATGAGCAATTTCTTTATCAAAAGGTGCAAAATCCAAGGCAACATAAAAATAATGTGAAGGAGTACACAAAGAGTTCATTACGTTGACGGCACGAAGTGCCATATCTGAAACTGAACAACAGCAAGTTAGTAGATATGTTAATGGTTTGAGCGTCTGAGGTTGCCGATTCAAGAACAAGTTAGCCTCCACAGCCCATAAAAGGTGAAGGATGCTTGCCAACTAGCTTTAAAGGTTGAAATTCAGTGAAGGAATATACAAAGAGTTCGTAAGGCTGAAGGTGAAGTGCCATGTTTGAAAGTGAACAGCAGCAAGTTAGTAGATATGTTTATGGTTTGAGGTTATTGATTCAAGACCAAGTTTGCCTCCACAACCTGTATAAAGCGAAGGATGCTTACAAACTAGCTTTAAAGGTTAAAATTCAGTTAAGCCGTAGCATGGGGAGAAAGTTGTGCAACACTCCAGGTGCACGGACATCAGTAAGCCGACCTCTAGGTGCTAATTGAGGCTGTGCAACTAGCCAAGTATGAACAACTACAAAGAGATATTTGAATCCACAGAAGGGTGGTCAACTACAGCCAATGATTCGGTGTTACTGATGCTTTAAGTTGGGGCATCACACTAATGAATGCCCAAAAAGAAGGGTTCAAGGGCAATTCAACTTGATACTTGATAGATGAAACGGCGGAGAAACAATAGGCGATGCTGTCCACATCGATGGCATGCCAACCTGGTATGCTTGTAATAATCTAGTATTTTATAATCTCTTATTCTATCAAAAATTATCCGTTGTCCTATATATCATCATTTTAATATAGTAATTAATATCTTGATAAAGTGATATAATTAATGTGTAATGGGGTGTATTTGAACATTGTATAACATTTAGATAATTAAATATATGGTATTACATTAATTAGTGTTCTTTATATGCTCAGTGCTGCCAAATTTTGGTCTTACACACTACATACTTGTTTTCCATACCTTTTTTTTTCTTTTTTTTTTTGCTTTAGACACTTTTTCTCTGGTTCGACTTCTTGTCCACCTTTGTATTCTCTGGTTTTTGTCTGCTATATGCCTATACATCTTATTAACAATATTTTGATTTTAAAGTGCTTATTATGGTGTACTAAAATATTTTCCAAAGTTTTAACGAAAATTGTATGAGGAAACCCAAGAACCTACTAGGTCAAATACATCACACGCAATGGGAGGCTGTAAATATGATAGTGTTGTCTTGGTTGATTCACTTCATGGTGACAAGATTTGTAGCTGTTTTTTGAGGACAACCACCATATTGCAGCTTGTGAGCACTTACTTCATAACATCATATGATATCATCATCACAGAGGGTTAATCAACCTCAAATTTTATTGATCTGGGGTTCCAAGCATTTGCATTCCCAGCCTCTCATGTTCTGTCATAAGTACGTCCTAGATCACTAATCACAAGACTGGTATATCCTCCCTATTCTTTACTTATTCAGTTTGCTCTAAAAGAAGCGGAGTTCACGTTACAATGGTTCACTTTCCTCTGTAGTTGGAAGGGGGGATCAATGTCCTTCCTATTTCTCCTTCTACTTTACGTGCTCCCCATTTCTATTATGATTTTCTCTCCATAAATAACTTAATTAAGTCCTTGAATTATGCATCTCTTTGCTCTAAAATAATCTTTTAGGACCTATATCTATGGCTGCATTTGGTTTGAGTGAATGGAATGGAGATGGAATAGAATGGGAATGGGAATGGAATGAGAATGAGAATGGAATGGGAACGATCATTCCTCTTGGTTTGGGAAGGAATGGCTATTCTCTCCTTCGAAAGAATAGACCCCCATAAAGAAATGACCATTCCATTATCTAAGGCTACCAAACTACCATTTTTATTTTATTTTTTGGCTAATGGAATTACCATTCCATTCCCTCCCTCATTCACTCATCATAAAATAATAAAAGTAGCCTAAGCGTAGACAAGTTGAAGCGGTTAGGAGCCCATCAGCTGATATCTTCTCAATAAAGGTCCAGATCCTACCAACAGTCATGAATTCAGTAGGTTTAATAGAACTGGTAATTGTAAATATCAACTTTTGCTTTAACATTATTTCTTGGGCCATGTTTTTTTCAGATATTTGAAATCCTTCAGTTTCATGACTGCCATTATGAGAATCATGAGTGAGAAAAAAACTGCCTTCATCTCATTCCCCTAATTCAAGTGAAAAAAAATTGCCAAATTCTACCAATCATCCAATGTTAAAGGTTACTTTGTTTCTTTTAACATGATTATAATCAAAATAACTTATCCTAAAGATGATAAGTTTACCATTTTAATACACTTTGTGAAATGGCCATACGCAGTTAAACCTCTATAATTAATAGTGGGGGAATAGGGAATCCACGTATTTAGTGCTATTCTAGACGTGGGATTGTGCATTAAATGCATGTGTTGATACACCCCAACAAAATAGGTTAGGGTTGCTAAAAAAGAAAACAAAAATCTTTTAAAGTGACCTGTCCTTCTTCATTCATAAAAAAAATAAAATAAATTGTGTTCCAAAGTCATTACTAACTCATTTTTGATCAACCAAATGCCATGCCATCATGCATTCCTAATTCCAACCCACCCATAAAAGATCCTTTAAATTAATAAATCTTTCTTTCTCATTCTTCTCCATGCCTTTTGGTTGCAGATGCTGCATTCACATTTGTCATGCCTCCCAGACCTATACTTGTTCCATTATATATGTTTACTATAGTTCGAACGCATTGTAGGAATTTTTGGACAACTTAAAAAGTTCTTAAAATATACAAGAGCAGGAAACATCCAATGGTCAATCCCCACTCCTAGACCCTTCATTCGGTTCAACCAATAAGTCTTCCCCTTTGCCTCCTAATCACCTTTGCTCTTGATCCTCCAGTGAGGATTTAAGCCTTCCTTATTGCTTTCTCAAAGGCTAAACTTGCATATAATTAACAACCTATATCTCATTTTGTATCCTACATGATATTATATAAATTAATTCATTCTTTCATATGCTTCAATTCACATACTCCCACTCAACCTCAATGAAGGGATGCAATGAATGAAGAGATATAACTTTGGAAAAGAACAGTTCTTAGGAATTGGTATACCTCCAAAGTGGAAAGCAACACATGAAATTTAAATGCACATACATTATGAAGTACAATTATGAGCAGTTAGTTGAAGATACAAGCCTAATTTACTGCAGTTTACTCAAATTAATTGTATTGACTAACGAGAAATATGCTCCACAAGTTGTTACTAGAATCAAGAGGTGTGACTAAATGTAAAGAATGTCTTCCTCCATGGGAATCTAAGCAACCAATCTACATGGAAGTTTTTTCTAGACTTAATTTTTCAGTTGTAAAGGAAAATCTACAAACTTAAGAAAGCATTATTATGGCTTCAAGTAATCATCAGTAGCATAATAGGTAGATTATACTTTTGTTATACATTATAAGTGTTTGATATAAAAGCAGTGAAAGATCCACATAATGGTTTGGCTTTATTAACTCCTTATTACATTCTCATCATGTTTCTTCCCTACCCTTCCCACAGCAAGCCTTATTCACTGCTTCTTTGGTGATCAAACAATCTAAGAGTTCCTCCTATACCTTTCTAAGCAATTGATTTCAATTTCAACACTAAACTAAACTCGTCATTCCAGAATTCAAATCAAATCATGTGGTTTATGAAAGGTCGCTCGCTAACAAAAGTTCAAAATCATGTTTGGCACACTTTGAATCAATTCAAGTGCATTTTAAGCATGCGTTAGTAGATCAGCTACCAAAAACCTATTGACAAAATTATTAACAGTAATATATTGTGACTAATCAAAAAAATTATTAATTTCCCATATGGGCATGTATAAGAAATGTATAGGAAAAAGCTAGAAACCCAACAAAAGCCATAATTTACCCAGTTTGGTTTCTCTTATGCATTTGAATCTTCGAGGCACATGGTATCAATTGTGGGTATTTATATGTCAACACATACAAGCTTTAAAGTTGTTTTTTTATTAGAACTTTGAGGTTGTTTTTCCCTGTAAGGCATGAGATCTAATCACGAGTGAACTTGTCAAGTTTCCTACTTAGCCAGTAAAAATATTTATTGAAATGATTCCCACTCAATTGAACACTAATCCTCCATTCAGTTTCCAAGAAAACCAAGGAAAGAAAAAGGAAAAAACAAAAACAAAAGAAAATTCAAAATTTTGTTTCATTTTGGTTTAGTTTCTGAAAAAATGAAAACAATCAGCTCAACTAAGCCAATTTACTTGCATTATGTTACCTTCGTGCAGATTTTTGCCTTGCAGGTCACCGTAATGAGAAACTATAATTCAAAATTTTAATTTCCTCTTCTTTTCCTTCGTTTTCTCAGGAACCATACAGATCATAATAAAGAATCTACAACCTAACTGAAATTTAAACTTCTTATAATAATAATAATAATTACCTTAAACGACAGAGTATCCCGAACCACAAGCCGGTAATCGACAGCGACGGCAAGAAAACGCGCATTCGGCGAGAAACAACACGGACCCGTCTGCTTATAAGCGTCAGTAAACTCCATTTGAGTTACAAAATTTTCTCGGGAAACAAACACCAACGCTTCGATCTCATAGAACAAGGCCCAAACCAGTCAAAAACACTATTTTATGCTCTCTGAAATGAGTGGAAACGTAAAGAAACACTGATTGTGCATGTACCATTAGAAATGTGACCTTGATTCTTGGAATGTAGGGTGTGTGGTAAGCTATAAAACCTAAAGTTTCTGCATTGAGATTGTGGTTTTAGTGCATATGAGAGACATTTGCCCTAGATGTTTTCAGGTGAGTTAGATCAGAGGAACGATGAAATGGGATAAATATTCTCTATGATGAAGAGGAAGTACAGTTAGAAGTAGTTTAGAATTTGAAATACATGCCGGTAGATACACAAAGCAGAGAGAGAGAGAGACAGAGAGAGAGAGAGAGAGGGGATGTGCGCTGGCGGTCCTCAGTGGTAGTGATTATGAAACCGGCCGGCCCGGTTTATTGCGGAAATAGAGTACCAGATTTTCGTTTCCCAGTCTACTGCCGCCGAAGCGGAAAGGGAAAGTAATTACAATTAGCAGTCATTCTTAGTTAACTTGGTAGGCACTCACTAATAAGTTAGTAGTTTTTGTATTGAACTGTAATTATTTCCTTGTAGCCGAACTTATCTGTAATTCGCCCTTTTTTAAATGACCATTTTATCTTTTTTGTTGATACTCCCTGTGTTCCATATTAATTGTCCCTTTTAAAAAAACATTTTTTTTTAGGAATCAATTTTAAATCCTTTTACACATATATATTATCTTTAAGTTTTCAATTTTACCCTTAAAGCATTTAAACCTCTGAAAAGGTGTTGTATACGGAGTAAACAAAGATTCCAAAGTTTGAATGTGGCGCCAAATTGGGTAAGTTCAAATTGCTAGAATTTATCTCCTTCCAAACATTTTACTCCTCTGCCCCCTTTTTTTCAATTTTTTTGTTATGTTTTCACAGACTTTTCCTTCTTCTCCCACGCTTTCTTTTTAACCCTTTCTCTGTTTTTTTTTTTTTTTTTCTTTTTCCCTGTTCACATAGGTTTCTCTCTTTATTTCTTTCCAAATTTTCAATGCCAAAAGCCTATATTTAAGAAAGTCTGTTCCCCCTAAAATTCTCCCTCCCTTTTTATGCTCTTATCATCTTATCTTCTACATAGACCACTTATCCAAAACAACTTTTGGACCCTGTAAATTGAAGAACTTAACCAATGAGCAACGTCAAGCCATATTTGAAGCTTTACTCAAGCAAAGTCAAAATGGAAAATTGAAAAGAGGTTCCTTTCTTCAACAGCTGGTTTATTTTCAATATCAACCAAAATTGCTTCTCGAATTTGGCAACGAAGAAAACTTTATCTCGCCAATGGATTAGCGGTTGATGTATCATTAAGGAGGGCGAAAAGAGTTGGTTGAAAACGAATCTAGATTGATCTAAGTCAAATCTCAACAATTCCACTATGTCATCGTACTAATTTTCAATCGTTCTCCAAAGCCTTGAATGTGTCGCAATCAACACTATTTAGGCGAATGAAAGAGGGTGCAATTAGGCCACATTCAAATGCAATAAAGCCACATTTGACGAATAAAAATAAGAGAGCAAGGTTGAGATTTTGCTTATCAATGCTTGAACCAGGTAGCATAAATAGCAACCTAATGTTTTGTGATATGTTCAATTATGTACACATTGATGAAAAATGGTTTTTCATGTCTAAAACAACAGAGAAATATTACCTTTTACCTGAAGAAGATGAACCTTTGTGCACTTGTAAAAGCAAAAGGTTCATCACCAAAGTCATGTTTTTAACTGTAGTAGCTTGGCCACGATTTGATGCATCAAGTAAATAAGTATTTTCAAGAAAAATTGGTGTTGACCCCAAGGGTTCAATCCCTCATTGTTTTGATGATTAACAAAGTTTAGATGTTTTGATGATTAACAAAGTTTAGATTTTTGATTTGTATCTAATGACAAGTGAAGTTCTTGATGAGAAAGATATTATAATGTACACTTCACAAAATGACTCAAATGGAATCACAAAGCAGGCTATACAGCTCATGTCATAAGAACAATATTATGGAACCTCAAAGCTATATCATTCAACTTAGATTTATGAATGTTTTGGGACCATTGTGTAAGATTGATCCATCTTATGCTCACTTAGGTTTCCAAGGCCCTTATAAAGTAGTAAAACTATTTTAAAAGACACAAATGGTTTTTGGTCAGAAATTGTCAAGTTAGTGTACTTACTATTGTAAAATATGTTTTCTGAAAACTAAGATTTTCAGACGACCAAATGGTCTTTTCAGATGACCAAAAGGTTTTTTGATGACCAAAGTGCCATCTCAGACGACCAAAAAATTCCAGGCTTGATTTTCAAGTCTTTCATCCTTTTGGAATTTTTAGTCGATCAAAATTTCGTTTTTAGACGACCAAAATGTCATTTCAGTCGACCAAAAGGTCTTTTCAGATCACCAACTTGTCTGAGGCATTTTATTTGGAAAATGTCCTTCTAGAATTCTCAATCAACCAAAACTTCGTTTTCAGATGACCAAAATGCCATTTCAGTCTACCAAAAGGTCTTTTCAGACGACCAACTTATTTGAGGCATTTCATTTGGAAAATGTCCTTTTGGAATTTTCAGTCAACCAAAACTTTGTTTTTAGACAACCAAAATGCCATTTCAGTTTACCAAAAGGTCTTTCAGACGACTAACTTGTCTGAGGCATTTCTTTATATCCTCTAGAATTTTCAGTCCACCAAAATCTAACTTTCAGTGGACCAAATCTATCGGGGGAATACATCACGGCTAGTTTTTAAATAGCCATTTGAAGCATTTAATGCCACCCAACTACTTTTCCCGATATTTAATGTTATAGAATGGTCATATTGGACCCAAGGGCTATAAGAGCAACACTTGAACTCATTTTTGAGTAATTGATTGAGAAAAAACAACAACATTCATTGTCATCTTCATCAAAACCCTAGAAATCTCAAGTGAGCATTCATTGTGATCAATCTTTAGCCGAGTGAGCTTGTAAATCAGTGTTTATCTACTACTGAGGAGAGTTTATTGTACACAAATAATCATCAAATCATCTTGTATTAAAGGGTTGTGAAAACCCTAACTTTGAAGCTCTTGAGGAGGGCTTTGTGCAAGTGTTTGGGGAAGAACACTTGTGGCTGTGTAAACATTTGGTCTTCACTTTGGAAGAAGATTGAGATAGTGGATTTAAATTCTCAAGCGAGTTCTTGAGGCAAGGACGTAGGCGGGGAGCCGAACCTCGTTAAAATCGTTTGCATTCTCTTTCTCTATATCTCCTTATTATTGCATATTTGTGATATTCTTTATTCTTGCAATAATCTGATTTTAATTTTCCTATTACAATTTTATTTGGCCATAAACCCTATTCACCCCCTCTAAGGTTGTATACTTGGGACTACAATTGGCATTTTTTCTTTCATGTACAAGGAACCAACCAAACGTAACAACAAGAACCGCATCACTGGAACAATGGAGACAAAGCTAATTCCCTTGTTTGCTAAAGACATCATTAGATTGTGCTTAATTGAGAAAGTTCTACCAGCAATTCAAGCTAAATGGCCACATTCGGGTTCAAAAACAATATTCATTCAACAAGACAATACTAAACCACATATTGATCAAAATAATGCCGAATTTATTGAAGCTACATTAAAAAACGGATTCAATATTTGGCTTTCTTTCCAACCTCCAAACAATCCAGATATGAATGTTTTAGATCTTGTTTTTTTTAGAACCATTCAATCTCTACAACATCAAGAAGCACCTACCACGGTTGACGAGTTAGTTATGGTTGTGGAAAAGTCATTCCATGAATTTCCACCACAAAGTCTCAATCGGGTTTTTTTGACCTTGCAATTGTTTATGATTGAGGTGTTCAAAGCTTGTGGGGGAAATAATTATAAGTTTCCGTACATAAGGAAATGTCAGTTGGAGAGAGAAGGTAGTCTTCCCCTTCAAATTTATTATGATTATGATCTTTTAAGGGATGTGCTTCTTCACCTACAGTAATGAACGTAAGTTTCCCCTCTTTTTTTCTTTTTTTTTTTGGTTAGGGTGGGGGAGGAGGTTAAAAATAGTTATATGTTTTGTTGAATGTCTTTTTTTAATCTCCTTCACTTGTATCTGAAGGTCTTTTTGTTGTAAGCTTCTTCTTCTGTATCTAATGTAGGTCTCCTTCAATTGTTTTGTTTTGTTTAGTATAGCTTCTTTTTTTCTTTTTCTTTTTTGGCCCAGGAAGTGTAAAATGGTTGAAGTTTGAAATTTAGTTTATACAATCTGTGCATCTTTGATCTTTTTGCAATAGTGATATTGCACACTCTATATTTATTTATTCCATATCCTATAATTTAAATTGATGGTAAAAGGTATTTTAAGAAATGAATTGAAAAAAGTTGTTAACTTTTCAATTGAGACAATTTTTTGGGAAACATCCCAAAATGGAAAATAAGACACTTAATATGGAACGGAGGGAGTAAAAAAATGGTTAGAAAAGGGTGCTACAAAATGAACTACAAACGCCATATGCTATGTAGGTATTCTCTCTTTCTTTTGAGCTTTTATAGCCAAGTGGTGGTATCAGACTATTAGGAGTGCAGTGGTACTAAGAATGGGTAGGAAATCGAGTAATATTAGGTTTAGGAGTCGATTCTCATCCAATGTAACCAAAAAGTACTCTCCCTTTAGCCTTCCTCCCTTTATCTCATCTCTCTTTCATACTTTATTTTCAACCTTTCTCATCACATTCATCTATTTCTCATTTGTGATTTTCGATCCTTTCTCCCCCTGATATAGAATAGTTTGCTGAAGAGCTCCTACTTCGAATAAACCGTCAAAAACGAAATAGTAAAAAGTACTAGTAGGGAGAGAAAGCCAAAATGTTAGAGTCGCACGAAATTTGTGGGGTTAACTGGAATCGAAGTGCTAATCAATACTCATCGACTGTGGCCATGACATACACAGCTTTTCGAGCGAATTCATTTTAGCCTTCAAAAGTGGGTTTTTTATATTTTTGGTAATAGTTTGCTGCTTAATTCTAGAAGTTACAATTGTCATTTTGGTCCTCCTTATGCCAACTTGTTCTTTAAGTTTAGGGCTTTTAATTCGTGTTTTTAGTTGGAATTTATCCATTTTTGGTATTTTTGTTATTTTCCTTAATTTCATTTATTTTTCTTTAAATTTACTTGTTTTACAAGAATTAGGACTTACAACCTATATATAGTTTGCCTTCTCTTATTGTACAAATCATCCTTTTGATTAGTAAGACAATTATTTCAAAATTTTAACTCTTTTTTCCCCGTGGATTCGAGTTGTTATTTTTTTTTCTAGAAGAGGGCGGTGCTCTTTTCATTCAATATGCTTTCTGCTACGTCAACCCCTTTATCTCTAAAGATCATATGTATGGGTTTAAAATTTTCATTGTCACCATTATGCATACATTTCTATGAGTAATGTTTTTGCATTTAAAATTGGTTTCCTACTAGTGTTTATGAAATTGACATAGCATTATCCCCAGTTCAAGTGACTATATTAAACCTGTAATATTTGTAATTTTTAAGTAAAGTATTAAAGGTTTAATACTTAGTTAGTATGAGTATTATTAGATTTTGTCGGTTTTCATTCATGCATGGGCATGGCATGATTGTGATTTTTATATGCATGGGCATGTTTATTTTATGTTTAAAAGTCATTTTAATGGTTTTGGGAAGGTTCTGAATGATTTGGAAGCATTTGGGCGAGTTATGTTGAATGCTGACAAAAACTCACAAACCGTGAGGATACGGATCAATTGGGGTATGATGCTGATCAATCGGTACCCCTCTACAAATGGCTATTGCGAACTGTCACCCCTGATCGATTGGGTTAAAGACTGATTGATCTGGCTTTGTTGAAATTGTTTTTAAATAGCTAAAATGACTCATGTACCCCTCCACTACCCTTATATGCTCAAAATACGACCTTGGGACTTCAGATTTGGGGTTTTTGCTCATTTCTCACTAGGTTCAAGTGAGAAAGTGCTAGAGAGAGAAAGATAAGATAGAGGAGAGAGAAAACGCTTCTCTCTTAATTTTTCTTGGATTTTCATGCTGTGGGAGCTTGGATTTCTTCATTTCCAATTGGGATTCGTTATTGGGTTGTATAGGGGAGCTTCAATCTTGCATTTTGGAGTTGGGGTTTCTCATTTGGGTTTATGTATGTGCATTTGGAGGTTAGATTTTCATCTTTTGGAATTTATTCAAAACGTTTGGGAGTGTTTGGCTACATCCATGGGAATGGGTCTTCATCTACACCAAAATTTCTTACATTTGAAAGTTAGGATTTAGATTGGGGGTTTGCATGTGCATCCTAAGGTTGGATCTACACACCCACAACTTCAAAGGTTGCATTTTCTACACGATTAGTAGAAGTAGGTGCAATTTACATAAATTAAAATCATTGCTATGATAATAGGGTTATATTATCATGTTATATAATATTGTTAGAAATTGTTTTACATGATTTATGGGATAAATTGTGGAATTCGGATTAATTGTTAGTTCTTGATTAAGTTGGTTTACTTATTGGTTAGTTATAAGTTTACATGTATTTTAGTTGATTAAATGCATGTATGATATTGTGTTGGAATATACACATTTTAGTTAATGTTTTTACTATATGATTTCAAGGATATAAATCATAAGTAGTTTTCTACGTTATGGTATTTTTATGATAGATTGGAATATTTATGGGATTTTATTGTGGAAATTATGTAAATGATTTTGGTTGAAATCATTTATATTGCTTTTCGAGTTGGGCATAAACATGTATGAAATGTAATTAATAAATATTTGGTAAAAATAATTAGAGGTCATTGGAATTGGATGACTTGCGGTCACGGGACGCCAGCTGTATTTCCATTATTTGATCTTGGGGTGCTTATGATCATAAGTAAGGATGCTTCATTGTGCTCTCGAATTAAGATGACTTGTGGTCTCAGGTAGGGATGACAACTATGTTATCCTCTTAGAGGTTGAGTTTAAATCTTCTATATGCGTGTAAACTCCTACGGGAGTGGTTTGTAATTAAAGATTGATTTAAATGGACATAAGTCACATGCATTGGACATTATGCATTATTTGTTTTAAGTTATGGATTATAACTCATTTTGGATTTGTAATATACGCGGTTAGTATATTCTATTTTAAGAGATATGATTGGATTTATTTATATCGTTGCTTTAGTTTATTTGTGTTAAATTGTGACTACTGAGTTGTTGAACTCACACCTATTATCTAAAATGTGAGCTAAAGCCAAATTATAGCTCATGCTGTCAAAATAGCTCAAAAGTGCCTTCTCCAGTGGGTGAGCTAAAAATTGAGCCAAAATAGCTCTGAGCTAAACTCAAAGCCAAATTTGGCTTTGAGTTTGGCTTAGAGCTATTTCTCCATGACAGCAAATGTTGGTTGGAAGAGGGAGGTTTCCCTCCCAAATCAGTTGGAACCCAAGAACAAACAACACATTGTGAACAAAAATTCCAAAATAAATCGCAAAATAATCTGAAAAAAAATTCACAGCATGATGAACAATTCCACAATGACTAATTCTCATAAAATAAAATAAAATAAAATAATATATATATATATATAGATATACCCACACATATAGAACTAAGGGAGAGATTGACGCACCCTTTCTTCCATTTTCTCAGCTCCCAAACAAGATTGCCGGCGATGGGGTGGGTTTCCACAGATCAAGCCAAGCAACTCCACGCCTGCGTGCATCATCGTTCCCCAGTTTCATTAATGCAGTGAGAGAGAGAGAGAGAGATAGAGGGGTGGGGGTTGATTAGAACGTGGTTGGGGGGGGTTTACTTTTTGGGTTCTAGATTCATTGATGTAGCAAGAAAGAGAAAGAGAGAGATATACAGGGGTGGGGGCTGATCAGAACATGGTTTGGGGAGGGGGTGGGTTTTGGTTTTTTGAGTTTACTTTTTGGGTTTCTATTGATGCGCAGAGACACAGAGAGAGAGAGAAAGAGAAAGAGAGAGAGGGTGGGGGGCTGAACATTAGGGGTGGGTGGGTACCTTTCCTTTTGGCTGGTCAATTTTTTTTTTTTTTTTTTTTGATATCTAGTTCTAGATCCTTCTTCTGATCAATTGACAATTTTTATTTTTTTTTAATTTAATTTAATTTTTTTTTTTTTGTGTTCTGATCGATTGACAAGCTTTGAATGATAAAGGTACTTTTTCTTCTTCTTTTTTTTTTTTTTTTTTTTTTTTTTTTTTGTATTTTTTGTATTTTTTGTGTTCTGATCGATTGACAAGCTTTGAATGACAAAGCTACTTTTTCAATTTTTTTTTTTAAATTTTTGTTTTGTTTTGTTTGAGTGGTCTGTCTTGTTTGGTTAAAAAAAATCATTTGGGAGGTCAGACTATTATGAAAAGAGCCGTTGCCAGATTATGAAAAGAGTCGTCGTTCAACGGCTCTTTTGTGCAACAGGAATTTTACACTCCCCTATAAATTGAGCATTAGATTCATCCATTTTTCATCTAATTCTTCACCATCCAATTTATTTTCTCTCAAAAAATTTGTTTCTACACTATCAATTCATCTCTTTTTTTAGGTTATTAATTTATTTTATTTTTTTACCTTTGCAATTTTTTTTTGTTTACTTTGCACATCTTTTTTTTTAATTATTATTTATAATTATGTCTACTTCTCAAGGGCGAACAAAAGGTTTTTCTACGGAAGAAGACATAGTAATTTGCAGGGCTTGGTTGTGTATCACTCAAGATCCGGTGATCGGGACCTCACAGAAAGATACTGTTTATTGGTGTAGAATTTTTGAAAATTATAATGAGAACAAGCCAACAATGGTGGGAAGAGTGCAAACGCTATGCTTTGTGCGAAACCATTGGGGAAAAATCCAACATACTTGTAATAAATATCTTGGGTGCATTGCAGATGCAGAAGGTCGATATGCAAAAAGTGGAACCACGATTCAAAACAAGGTGATTTTTTTTTCCCATATTTAAAATTTTCTTACTCGCGATTTGATATTCAAGATTTCTAATTTTGTTTTATTTTTCTCTCTAACTTCTTGAAGCAAAATTATTTATCAAGAAGATATGGGAAAACATTTCAACTTTGATCATTGTTGGCCAATATTGGAAACTAGTTAGAAGTGGTGGTTGGACAATGCGGAAGGCGACCTTAACCTCGAATCCCCTACTGCCTCCCCGAATCTTAGCGTATCCATATCTCTTGGATCTAGCCAAGATCCAATTGACGATAGTGTCAACTCCCCTAGATCTAAAAGGCCTAGTGGAAGGAAAGCTGAGAAGGAAGCACGAAGGAAAAATAAGGAAGGTGAAAATAGTGACTCGCATTTTTGTAATTTATTAGAGGACTTTAACAATAACGCGGGTGATACTCAAGAGGCTCGTACTACAAAGATTCAATTAGAAGCAAGAAAAGTCATAGTAATGGAAGAGTCGAACCAACGCGCTCTGAGGAAGGAACAAGATGAGATTATGAGAGTGGACACCTCCAACATGAACGACCCTCAAATGATTGCTTATTGGAAGATGCGCAAGGCTGAAGTGTTCTCTCAATTAATGGACCGTTCCTCAAGCTCACAATATTATATTATCGATCCTCCATCTACATGATTAATATGTATTTTATTTTATTTTCAATTATTGTACTTCGAATTAAATTAATGAATTAAAGTTTTCTCTATTATGAAATTAGCTTACAAAATTAATTCTTGTTGGAAATATTATAATTCGGTCCACAAGCAATATGAAATAAATACAAATAGGAAGATATAAAATAAACTTTTGTTAACCACGTAAAAAAAGAAAAAAAAAAAGGGAAAAAAAAACAACAAACATAAACATAAACATAAATAGCATTGAACCAAAAAAAAAAAAAAAAAAAACTACAACCAAATGACATAGCTAATAGATGGCTAAAAAACACAAACTCAAGCTCAAATGTCTCCTTCTCGTGACCACAAGTGTTTAACCAGATCAGTGCGGAGTTGATGATGGATTTCTGGAGATTAAATCATACGGCGACGATGCAGCAACTCTCTTAATGGTAGTGTCGACTCTCATGACACTTCAACTGGAGGGCCTACCTCTGATAGTGTATGATATTCATAATCTATAGAGGTATTTTCACGCTCATTTTCAACAATCATATTGTGCAAAATAACGCATGCTTTCATAATGTTGCTCAGATCTTCATGACTCCATAATCGCGCAGGCATTTTGACAATAGCAAAGCGTGCTTGAAGAATCCCAAATGCCCTTTCCACACCTTTTTGATACTTCTCTTGCATTTTGGAAAATAATTGGACCAATTTTTTTTCCTTTACATTATACTTAAATTGTGTACCCAATACCACTCTTTTTTAAATTGATCTTCCTCCTTTTTTTTTTTTTTTTTTGTTATTACAATATTTTTTTTCTAACATATCAAGAAGTTGGAAATGAGAGAATGGTAGTTGAAAGTGGGAAATAGAAGTTGGTATGAAATAATGGTAATTGGAAAGAGGGAAAAATAGGTGAGCTAAAAAATAGCTCGTGCTGCATTGGAGCAGTCACTTTATGGCAGTGAGCTATTTTTACTGTAGAGAGCTATTTTTACACTTTGTGAGCTAAAAATAGTTTTTAACTCACCAAAATAGCTCACTTGGGTTGGAGATGCTCTAACCATCCAACCACAAACGACCTTTAATAGCTGTGTTTTATGCTGAGCCGTCCAAGAATAAAAATTGCCACGTGCCGTAATCTGCCACTAGCACAGCATGTGCTGTATTTGTATTAGGACTGCAGCAAATCCGAACGCAAATCAGACTACCATACCACCATCTAAATGAGTTCGGATTTGCTGCAGTCCCAAAAAAAAAAATACAGCACATGCTGTGCTAGTGGGAGATCGTAACACATGGCAGTTTTAATATCTGGACGGTTGACGCTTGAAACGAGGCCATTCAGGGTCGTTTTTGTGGGAAGCTTTAGTCACTTAACGTCGTTCGCCGTTAAGTCTGTGTTTTATTTTTCTTCCCAAAAAACCCCAATCCCTTCCCGATTCTTCCCAATTTCTGATTTGCCCATTCAAGTATTTCGCACTCAATCTACCCTCATGTCTCGCCTCGCTCGCCGCCATCACCGTTTGCTGCGGTCAAAGTCGTCGGAGAAGGAAGGCAGTACACTTTTTTATTTAATCGTCTCAGCATCGTCGGAGCAACTCATCTCAGCATTGTCGACTTGTCCAGTTCTAGTCCTTTTATTCAACTGTAATCCAGTTCTAGTCCTTTCATTCCACTTCTTGTCCAGTCAAAAGAAGCAAATAATTCCGACTGTAATCCAGTTCTCGTCCTTTCATTCAACTTAAATAAGAACATTTACAAACAGAAAAGATAAACTCCTAAAAGATAGCTATGAGACAAGTCCTACAATTTAGCAAAGACTCCCAGCTATGAGAACAGCACGTTGCCTGACTTGTTGCCCATGGACTTATCACAAGATCAACGATGAATCTCATCAGAGTACCAAAAGCCCCTTTTTAAAGTCACAATTGTTTTCTCTGTCGGCAATGGTGGATCTGATACAGATCTGGAAAAACAAGAACAAAAAAAAATCCAAAAAAAAAAAGATATTAAAAAAATTAAATAATGATGAGACAACCTTGAAAACCACTAGCTAGCTTAGGTGTGGAGGAACAGAGGAAGCGGTGGATCAGAGGAAAAGAGGAAAAAAGAAAATAAAAAGAGAAGAGACATACTTGATCAATGAACAATCGGCGAAAGATTTTTGCGACGTCGGTTTCCGGCGGCCAAGTGAGGTTTCGAGGGAGAGAGGACTTGTGCTGTTGGGCGTTAGCATCGCTGACCTTGAGAGAAGCCTCGCTGAATTGCGTACAGAGGACTTAACGCCGTTCAACGTTAAGTGAATTAGGCTTCCCACACAAAACGACCCTGCATGGCAACGTTTCAAGCGTGAGCCATCCAGATATTAAAGTCGCCACATGTCACGATCTCCCACTAGCACAGCATGTGCTGTATTTCTTTTAGTACTGCAGCAAATCTGAACTCGTCTGATTTATATGGTATTAGGGTTTTAGCATAGCCTGCGTCCTTAGGGTTTAAGTTGTAGAACCTTTCTTCAAGCTTCCTTGGCAGAGCCATGGCCACAACAATAGCTTCACAGTTGCAAGCAATCAAATCTTTCATACAAGCTGATTCTGAACCTCTCAAAAGGCCCTTCACTAGGCCTTCCGTCCTCTACGATCCAAAAGAAGCCGCCGACATTGACATCAACACCGTACACTCCATTGCACTTTCAGGTATGTGCGGTTTTATCACACTTTTTTTCCTCCTTTGTTTCCCCATATCATCCCACAAAAATATTTTCCCGAGAAAATATAACATTTAGTTGTAAAGAGATAATTTTTCCCGAAATTAACTGAAGAGACTTGAGAAGGTATACCTAATCTTTTGATTGGATGCTGAGTAAACTGAGGAAAAGAAAAAGAAAGGGAAAAATGAAAACTTCCTTTTTTTTTTTTGGATAATTAAATGACAACTTACTTGGCTCAAGTCAATAATTGTACAAAATGTTATTAAGCAGATTTTTTTTATTCATTTTCTGGGCATTGAATCAACAGAAAATTTCACTTTTGAAATTTCCTTCTTATTTTTTCTTTCGGTTTGCTCAGCAGTCAAACAGAGCATCAAGCTCTGTTCGTTTTGTTGGACAATATTTGATGGGTGAATTTTTGCTGAGAAGATAATGTAAGGTTTAAAGATACACACACACACACACACACACACACACACACACACACACACATATATATATATATATACATATATATTTATACATATATAGGGGACTTTGTCCACAAGTCCATAAAATTAGATTTATATAGCCATAAGTCTTTTATAAAATCTTATGTAGCCAAAGGTCCCTCTTAGATATTTTCAGACGATATTACCCCTTTATATTATGTAGCAAAAGGTTTCTCTTAGAAAGTTACATATAATCAATCTAACTGTTTTTTTTAAATATTTTTTTTATACATAATTTTATATTCATCATGAGTCTTTTTCCTAATCTTTCCCAAAAAAAAAAAAAAAAAAAATCAATTAAATCTGGATAAACATCTACTTGTAACTAAAGTATGTACTGAACCCACAAAAAAATAGTTACATGAAAAAAATTACTTTTAAGTCAATTGTGATTGAATT
The DNA here is from genome assembly GCA_039720395.1 of Liquidambar formosana. NCBI lineage: Eukaryota > Viridiplantae > Streptophyta > Magnoliopsida > Saxifragales > Altingiaceae > Liquidambar > Liquidambar formosana. The sequence goes on along the minus strand of CM077820.1, from coordinate 18,328,168 downwards.
TTAGTTACAAAATATTTAAATCTTACAAATTTTTAGTTTCAAACACATCTATTTAACTGATTCAATAGTTACATCTAATAAATTTAATAATTTTTTGTGTGGGAAATTATATAAAATTGAACCCACATTAAAATAGTTACATGTTTATTTATTTTAAAACCGATACATGTAAATATGTAATCAATGTAACTAATTTTTTTATACATAATTTTATTTTCATTAGGGGTCTTGTTTTGAAAAGCTAGACAAATAGATTTCAAATATATAAATTTTATTGGAAATTGATATCTAGATCAAAAGTTGTGTCATTTTAAAATTTAAAAACTAAAAATAACACTTAAGGGTAAACTTGACTTTATGCATTTACCAGGGTTACAAAAGTAAACTCATTTTACTTAAAAGTGGACTTATGACTGCAAAAGTTTGCTGTATAGACTTATACCTATATAAGTCCTATAAAAGTAGACTTTTCGCTAATTTCCCCATATATATAATGCATTTTTCAATCTTCAATGTAAAATTTCCACCCAAGTAATAGCCGAGAAGACTGAATAAAAAAAAGAATTTTGAATTTTTTGTTCTCTGTTTTAGTTGTGGTACGCTCAATTTAGCATTGGTTTAAGTTTTTACTGGTCCCAAATAATGAAAATATTTAATGGCTAAAGTTTGAAGTTTGAACCTTCATTTTCTCATTGACCAAACGGAGTATTTAGAGAAAAAAGTTTTCCCTGGAAAATTTTCTGGGAATTATCCTCCATTAAAAATGAATTGGTAAAATATTCATTGAAATAAATGTTGCCCCAAGGCAAACGCATATCTCCTGGAAAAGTTTTATGGGAACTAATCTTGATGGCAACAAGCAAACCCTGAACTATTCTCCCCCCCTCCCCCAATTTCAGTCTTTTGGGTTGTTTGCATATCAATATTCCAGTTAGTAGGTTCTTATAAACAAGTTCGGTTGTTTGCAATTTGTCTTTCAGGTTTAGAGGTTCTTGTGGGTATAGATGAGCGATTTAGAAGCTATAAGAATGATTTATTTAGTCACAAGAGTAGAGAATTGGATAGAGAATTGATGGGTATAGAGGAAAATAACCGTATCAATACATCTATTAGTTTGTATTTGCGGTTACTCTCAGGACATCTTGAACTTCCTTCTGCGCTAAAGACACTTGAGTACTTGATACGTAGATACAAGTAAGCACTATCTGCAACCATTATTGCCTAATTATGAATGTAACCAATATCTGGTATTCTTGGATTAATTTGACTAATTGATATGTTTGTATAATGGATTGAATGGCAGGATTCATGTGTACAACATTGAGGAATTGATTCTATGTGCATTGCCGTACCATGACACCCATGCTTTTGTTCGAATTGTGCAGTTACTTGACATGGGGTGGGCAAATTATAATCCGTAGAAGTTATTTGTATTGATAGAGTAGATTAGTAACTGTAATATGCTGATTTATTATCTCCTTGTGGTGTAGAAATAGTAAATGGAAATTTCTTGATGGTGTTAAAGTTACGGGTGCACCGCCACCTAGAAAGGTTATAGTGCAGCAGTGCATCCGTGATATGGAGATTTTGGAGGTTTTGTGCAACTATGTAAGTGTTTGTTTAGCATACAGTTGGTTTGTCGATTTTTGTTATTAGTAACACATTTGACCATTCTGCCATAGGCCTCTCCCACAAAGAAGTTTCAGCATTCAAGGCCGGTGATAAGCTTTTGCACGGCGGTTGTTGTTGAGGTTTTGGGTTCTGTTACATCCGTTGACAGTGACATTGTGAAGAGAATACTTTCCTTTGTAGTTTCTGGACTTCAGCCTGGGACAAAAGGAGGTCAGGATCACAAGGTGAGGTTTAAAAACATAAACTATCTATGAATTGGAATAGACTTTGCAATGTTAGCCTTGTTTTTCCTTCATATATTCTAGTTGGCAGTTCTTTTTGGTTGTCTTATCATCATAAATTTAGCTCCTGAAGAATAAAGTGAGGTGTTTGACATGCTCATGGGATGAGGTATGAACGTCACAGTGTGGGGCACATGCCTTTCTGTGTTTTATTGTTTTTAATATTTGAACATTGTAAAAAGGAAAAATGAAATACTAAGTTTGATAAAAATCAATGTTTCATGAATTCAGTGAAGTATGGATACTTTAAGCCCCCCAATTTATACACCTTGGATAGTGAGGGATACTTATCAGATGCATCCTCTATGTATATGAAAAAAAAAAAATATTTATGGACTTGGGTAATACTTAAGGTACACTTAGTGAATACTTGGGGGATGCATGGATAATACATGAGCCATTCTTGAAGGATACATGGTGGATTTTTTTTCTAAAATAAAGGGTTAAAAAAAAAAAAACCTTATATGTCTAATATTCATAACCTTTCTTTTGCAAATTTTGTTGACTAGAGGGGTTGATGGTTAGTTGTTGCATATGTCTTATGTACTTGGGCTAAGCCCTTTTTTGTTCATCAATACATACTTAACTTATCGAAAAAAATAAAATAAAATAAACTGGTTTAAATGTTATTTTGGTTTTTTTTTTTGATCAACAACAAAATTTTTTTTATTAAAGAAGCAGAAATAAAAATACAAAGGAGGACAAGAAGTCCACCAAAAGAACAATGTTATTTTAGTTATTGTTAGAGTTGATCTATAAATACAGAAAATTATTTTAGTCCCTCCCTCTCCCTTTCTTTGAAGGTTCAATTTATTCCCCCTCTCTCTTTTTCTTAGCCTTATTGTCTCTTCTCTCTGTTTCAATCTATTCCTCTTTCTCATACTTCTTCTCCTCTGTGGGGTTAAACTTAAGGGTCTCTCTCTCTCTTATTGGGCACAATTTTAAGGGCTTGATATTGAACCAAGGAAATTTTTTTCCTTTCCTACATTTTTTGTATTCATGAACTTTGAGTTTGTGAATATATAAAAAAGAAACTTGCTTTTATTTTGTGAGTGCCTTCTTGCATATTAATTGGTTTTATGTATGTTCTAAATCTTTTGATGTGTGTTATTAATATTTTAGACCAAAAGCTAATACAATAAAGATATTTATTTATTTCTAAACGCGTCCCTGCAGTATTGTTTCTTGTTTTTTCAACGATTTCCATTTGTGTATCTATGTCATTTTATTTCCGTATCCCAATACATAAGCATGGATCCTTTGCCTGACCTTGGAGTACTCATGTCAATATGACATGACAAAGGTTTGGGTACTCCTGCTAGACACTTCAAAATAGTTATTTATCTTTGGAAAGCAAGTGAGTTGGATACTTGGACACATCGTCACACAGTCACACCGGACTCCCATATTCGAGTCCATATAACATAGGATGGAAGTATAAATATATATTTGTCCTATTTTAGAACATAGTTCTTATACCTAGGGGTACAAACTTGTACCCTCACAAGTAGTCAAAAATAGAAACTTGATAGTACATACTAACCAAAGTACGAGTTAAGGAATCAGCGCCTCAGGGAGTGAAGGTTTTGAGTTTGACTCTTGCCAAACCCTTTGGGGCCACCCACACAAGATTTCATGGTTCTCATGAGCCTTGGTCTTTCTTGGTTTATATGGGTTGTGGGGTTTTATATGGGCCCAGGGTTTGCCCGAAAGGTTTCCTTGTTATCAAAAAATGAGTTAAGGAAAAAAAATAAGGTCAAACCCAGCCTTCAATTGAAGAATATCTACTTTGATAAGATGCCTATCATAAACACCATAGATATTATAAATATCTTCTTTGCATATCTTGTCTGTGTTTGGATTATTGCTCTGACATAAGTTCCCTCTACTTCATTTGACTCCACATTTTTAGTGGCTTGGGAAAGTGGGATGATTCTGTCTGTATGTATATGACATAATGTAGAATTCGGAGATTAAAATGCAATAATAATAATAATAATAATAATAATATATATATATATATATATATTTTAAAAGGATAAGGAATTTAAGGTCTTTTAGGAGTAGAAGAGATACCAATAACAATTGAAAGAAGATATCACCTTTCACCTTTGTGTCAAGCTCAAACTAGGCACACACTCCTGGTGGCATACTGGCATCTAGCATCAAGTAGCATCTCATTATCATTAAGCCTTTTAGTATAAAAAATGTAAAAAAATTACCCTCACATTAGCTCAATTATTTTCGTAGAGTGAGCACTATAGATCAAACTAAGGACCTGATTGACAAATTTTACCAAGGTCATTTGGGCCCACAAATTGTTTCCACTTTCCACTAATTGGTTATGGAAACATAATTTCCTCTACTTCATTTAGGTTCACATCTTTAATGACTCGGGGAATTGTCACTATTTTGTTGTTTTATGTATATTATACAAACTGTTTAGAATATATTCGTTTTACTCCAGCATCCTGAATTCGCTAAATTAGCTTTTTAGATGCTATTTTCATATTGTGATCGGGAATTTTTATAATAACTAGCTTGATGTGGAGTTGTGGAGTCTACATTGCATAAATTATGTTGTTTTGATACAAAAATAGAATTGTAGGTCCAAAATATGGATCCAATAATATAGTCTCATCAAAGGTAGTAATTTTTAAACTGTTGGAAAATTCAGATCCAGCTCTTAACGTCTTTCTTCTCATTCTTCTCATCTCATTAATCCTCATAATATTAATTAAATTAGAAGAGGAATTTTTTTTGCTTATGTCTTATTTGGAAGAATTACTGCAGAAATTTATTTCCCAAGTTTTGCCCTGTTTTTTGAGTTATACTTTGTTTGTGGTGGGGAATGGTGAAAGAATTCGTTTTTGGCTACCTTTTCCCTAAGTTGTATTCCTCATCTCTTGCTCACGATTCATCCATTTTGGATTTGGTTGCTAATTCTTCAATTCCTATTGGGTGAGATTTTAAGTTTTCGAGAAATTCCAATGATAGGGAAATCTGTGAGCTTTCCTCTTTGTTATCAGTGCTTGATGGAGTGCTTTTAGGTCTTCAACCTTGGACAGGAGAAGGTGGGCTTTTCTTTCTTGTGGTGTCTTTTTCTGCATTCTTTCGTGGAATCTCTTATTGTTGACCCAAATGTTGCTCATTTTCCCACGTTTAAGATGATTTGGAAATCAAAAGTACCTTTAAAGATTGAGATTTTTGCTTGGACTATTGCTCATAAGAGAATCCAAATTAATGATTTTTATTAAAAAAGGGGACTAAGTCATTGCTTGTTACCTCAGTTGTGTACCATGTGTAGGAGGGAGGCAGAGAGTATAGACCATTCATTTGTTCATTGTGAGGCGGCTAGTATTTTATGGTGAAGTCTTTTTCAGAGGGTAGATGCTTGTTGGGTATGTTTGGGTTACTGTTTTGATATGCTTGTTATTGATTTTTGTCTGGGATGGGGCTCAAGAGGTGTGATGCTTTGGAGGTGTATGGTTCTCACTGTGCTCTGGGTTTATGGTTAAAAGGAAATTCGAGGATATTCAAAAACAGGATTGAGGATATTGATGGTTTATGGGATATAGTGGTTTTTCAGGCTTCATTTTGGGCTTTCTTGACTAAAGAGTTTTTTGGTGCCCCTTTGTTTTCTTTTATCTTAGATTGGAGGGCTGTTTGTGCTTTATAATGCTTTCCTTTTGATATTTTTGTTTGTGGTTTATAGTGCTTTTCTTTTGTTTTTATTCCCTTTTCTTCTAGGACTCTTCCTCCTCTTTGTAATTCCTTCTTATCAATTTCAATGAAGTTTTTTTGTTGCCTATCAAAAAAGGAAAAGAAAAAAAAGAACAAGAAAAAGAAAAAGAAAAAAGAATTATAGTGAAAGCTGTGTTTCTTTGTGCTTGAGGCCTGCGTTTTGTATACATGTTCTTGTTAAGCTTATCTTTGAACTTCAATTGCATAATCATCTAAAGCAACAGGTGTGAAGGTTTCACTCTCTACTTTTGTTTTGTTTTGTTTTTTGTTTCTGTTTTTGGTTTTATAAATTTCTTTCCTCATACATTCAAGTTGTGATATAAATGTGTCATCTTCTAACTTCTAGTGTTGTGATTTTTTTTTAGGCTGGTGCTTTGATGATTGTTGGTTTGCTAGCAAATAAAGTGGCATTGTCACCTAAACTTGCCAAAAGTTTGATTCGGTCAATTGTTGACATAGCCCGTGACGATGCAAAAGAATCAACTGACCTGCAATGGTTTCGTTTGTCACTTATGGCCTTAATCAATCTTGTTCAGGTACTACCATCTGTTGTAATATGCAATTGATGTTCATGAACCTGATAATTCTGAGGGCTGTCGATCAAAGGATTGAATGATTAAATTTCATTTTCAGGATGGTGTATTCATTGGTCTTGGTTGCGCATAAATGAACAATCTTGTTGCACATAACTGAACAATTTTAGATCCTTTTTCTCTTCTATTCCTCCATCATTGTTACCTCCAACTTCTCACGAGTGTATTCATTCCTTATGTTATGTTTTCTTGTATTCGTGCCCATTGATTAGAAGCTTAAGCTCATTCTTATGTTTACTTCATTCTGGTTAATGTTACAACTCAAAACAGTTATCTTTTCAAAAAAATGGAGTGGGAGTGAAGTGACTATTTTTTTCCTTATTTTCTTCTCTTAACTAAGAACAGTTCAAGTTATTTAAATTTTTTTTTTTTGATCAACAACTAAGAAAATATTATTAATAACAGAAAAAGAGAAAATACAGAAGGAGAACAAGGAGTCCTCCAAAAACCCAAGTTCAATTTTGAATTGGGAAATTTTCAATTTTTAAAAGAAGTGAAACTCGAGCTTTGGTGGTTATTTTTCAAAAAGGAATGTTTCTAGGTAATTGATCGGTCCTTACTAAAATTATTACTTGTTGAGTACGTATTCTATTTAAATTTGAGAGGGTTCAATTGTCATTTTTTTTGGAATACTTTAATTTCTCAGTTTATTTATTTCTAATGTTTATGAAATTATTATTGTTTCTATGTTAATTTTTTTCTTTCTTTGTTTTGCTCAACTCTGCGAGTGTTCTCAATTATTTTTCGGTTTTCTTTGTTTTTGTCTTATTGCTTCTGAATTTAAGTAAGATTATGTTTTTCCTGTCCTATTTGCTTGCTTTCACATACTGTGCTTTATACTCCCTCACTTTACTTTGCATATAATGTTTCCAGTTGCAATCTGTCGATATACTCCCGAAGAAGGCCTTGGATATTCTGAAGGAAATTAGGTAGTCTTTGGTGGCCTTAAACATATCAAACACTCCATTATTTTTAAGTTCTAATCTTTTCAATTGTCTTGTACTTTCTTTAGGGATCTTGCTGGGGTTCTTTTGGGACTGTCTAAGGAGTTCAATATTGATAAATTCCTTGCCTTGCTTTTGGAATCTCTGATTGACTACAGGTTTGAAACTTATTATTGTTTTCTATTGTTCTTCTTGGCATGTCTCTTCTCCTACTTATCTCTGTGAAACTAATAAATATTTGTTTGCAGTTCTGATGATCTGTGCCATCTTGCTTTGATATCAATAATAGAGACAATTCCTGTAAAGGATTTTGTTGATCGGCTGGTTTCTAAGGTTCTCTTTTCCTGCATGAGGTTATCAGAGAGAATGAGCAATTCAAATTCATCTGAATCAGGTATATTCAGTTCACATCCTTCATTTGCTGTTTTGTTTTTATGGCACAGATTTACGGATTTACCCAGTAATTATTTGCAGAGATACATAATAAATCTTTTTTTCCATTGCTTGTTAATTATTGAAATAGTACTATTTTGTTGGTTGTTCCTCTTTTATTGGTGTCCATTTCTAGGTGTTTTATCTCTGCTTTGCTCATCTTACTTTGTTGAATTTTCCTCTTTTACTCTTTCCATCTGGGTCTTTAGGTTTGTTTTTTCCATATGTGATTCTGATTCTGGATTGATTACTAGGAAACTGGGCTAAGCAAATTCTGGTTGTTATTAATAAGAACTATCCTTCGGAACTACGCAGTGCCGTTCGCAACTTCTTGGAGGTCCGTTGATCAACTGAGCTCTCTCTCTCTCTCAATCTCTTCCCCCTCCCATGCCCCCAAAAATTTTCGAAGTTTTTGATCCTCTGACTTGTTGAATTCTTTTTATAGGTTACCAAAGTGCAATCCAAGAGAGAGGGTTCTGTATTTGATATTTTGTGTAGGATGTTAGATGGAAATATGGATTTGTCAGATTCAAAAATTTGGTTTACATTGGACCATCCGAAGGTATCTCTTGGCATCCTGTAGAAGAAAAATTATTTCATTTTGTATTAAAATTTTGCAGCTTTCTGTATGGCTTTTTTTGTTTGGTGTTCAGTTTCTGTCATGTTATATTGAAGGCTTCTTGTACTTTTATAATGTTACATAGGCTGAGGTCCGACGTGCTACACTGTCTGGTTTGGACATATCTGGCATTTTGAAAGCCAAGGCTGTTGATTCACAGGTAATACACACACACACACACACACACACACACACACATATATGTATCTGAAGTATTTTTTTCATTCATGGTTTTTTGGTTGAAGTTAATATTTGGATTTTTCAGTTGTTATTATGTTGCTTTATTATATGGTTATTAAGCAGTATTTTAATTTATTTTTAAGCAAAATTACGATTTTGTTTGGTATTTTGTAGTTATTCATTTTTTGGGTTTGTAAGATGAGAATATGAGATGTTGTAATTAAATTGATTAATTTCTATGGGTTGCCTTTGTATGAAACATTATAAAAGTGGGTTGTTGCCAAGTCAAAGCTTGTCATTTTTGAGTTGTGACTATTCCCATTAACAAAGTCATATGAAGCTCATTGGTTCTTGATAATCAAAGTTGTGGCTTCATGTGTGTCTTTCAGATCATTAATTATGGTTGGTCATTTGTCCTAGATTGCGAAGCATCAATTGTCTTCCATTGTCTGTTCATCACCCATTACCTGGCATTGGTTGGTTGAGCCTTTATGTGTCCTGTGGATGCAACTTTGATTTTGCATGATGCCAATGAAAGAATAAGGGCTTCCTTCTTTTACATGTGTTTACCCTCCCTTGTATGAGCCCCATACATCAAATAGTTAGCCTGAAAGGCGCATTGAAACCTTTCGTCTGGGTCATTTGTGATCTACAGTGTGGCCTTGGCTTTACACACTATTTGACAGAGTGTTGCACCTCTGATCTGGGCGCAAATTTTCCCAGATTGACTACTGTACTGCATCTTTTGTGTTTTATCTTTGGTGTGAGGGCCATATCAAGTAAAGATTTACAATGTCCCATCAAAATGTGCAGAATTGCTGCCTGAAAATGGCAGGATCAAATATGTGCCTCAGGTCCCTCAACAAGTCATATAGGCAAGGATGTCTTCAGTGTATATTTGTTGTGTTTGGTTATCTGATTTCCTATATTGTTTCTACCTTGTGTGATCCAGAGGCTTGTAACTATTCAAGATGCAATATTGCGCCAGCTTCGGGATGATGACCTTACTGTTATTCAGGCAGTTCTATCTCTTGATGGGTTGTCTGAAATAATAAATTCTTCTGATCTCCTCAAAGCATTGCGTGATGTGCTTCGAAGGTGTAACAACATACTAATGTCAAGTAAGTATGGTTTATTATGAATGCTTGGACATTTCTCCTCTTTTATCCTTCATTTTCAGCTCTTATTACTCACATAGATTATGTTTCTCTCGTCCTTATTTATGTTCAATAGTCGTGGTTACTTGTTGATAAAAAAAGATACTCTTGTGGTTAATTGCTACCTATTGCTTTGTTCACATTTACTCCCAAAGATGATGATTCAAAAAGACAAACCTTTATCTATGTGCTTCTTTCCAAGGGTCTTCTCCTTGGACGGCCTATCATTTTCTGGACTCAACCTGCTTCATAATGGTGATTAAAATATCTTATATATCACATTTCATGTCTACTCACTTTTATTGGTACAACAGTAGAATGATCAGAATGTGATATATAGCCCTCAATTGCAGTGCGGGGACAGGGCTCCTAAAGAGGATTTCCCTGTTCTGTTTAGTATGGCTGTTGACAAAGAGGTATGGGTGGACGTTATGGTTGGAGAGGGTAATTCACTGGGATGAGACTTTATCTTCGAGAGGGAGTTTACTGATTGGGAATTGGAGGTAGTTGCTAATTTTTTGCAGAGGATTTATGCAGTAAGGGCGGAGGTGGCTGGGAGGATAGGATTAGATGGAGTCACAAGTCTAATGGGGTGTTTTCAGTAAAGTCCTATTTTGACTCTTTATATAGGTGAGGGGAGAGGACTTTTCCTACTGCCAAAGTTTGTCCTTCGGTGCTGTCTTCTTCGCTTGGACAGCTGTGTGGGGTAAATGCTTGACCTTGGATAATCTTCCAAGGAAAGGTTTTAGGCTGCCTAGTCGGTGTGTGATGTGAAAGAATAATGTGGAATCAGTTGAGCACCTTCTGTTACATTGTACAGCGGCCTGGGATATATGGACTGTTTGTTTTCTTGTTTTTTGGAATTTTTTTGGTGATGCCTCTTTCTCCTTTTAGTTTGATGGAGGCTGTATGCCTGTATGGTATGATATGGATTTCTATTAGAAGTGTTGGCATATTGTTAAGGATGATTTCATAAGACTTCTCTGGGGGTTCTACACGCTTGGAAATTTTGAGAATTGTTTGAACGCTACATTTGTGACCTTAGTCCTTAAAAAAGGAGATACTACTGATATTGGGGGCTTCAGACTGATTAGTTTGGTGGGGAGTGTATATAAGATTCTTGCCAAGTTGCTGGCAGACAGTTTGAAGAGAGTTGTTAACAAGGTTGTCTTTACAAGCCAACATGATTTTGCCAGGGTAGACAGATTCTTGATGATGCAGTTCTGATAGCCAATGAATGTGGATTCGGGAATTAGATTGGTTTTCCTGGGGACTTATTTGTAAATTGGCTATCGAGAAGGCTTACGACCATGTGAATAAGTGAATTGGAAATTTTGCTTTATTTGCTTGGCAGGATGGGTTTTGTTGGTAGGTGGGTAAAGTGGATCAAGAAGTCTATTTCCTCAGTGTCATTCTCGATGCTTGTTAATGGGAGCTCTCATGGCTTCTTTAGAAATTCCTGAGGGCTTAGGTAGGGTGATCGTCTCTCTCTTTTTTTTGTTCATTATTGTGATGGAGCTCTGAGTAAGCTGTTGCAGGAAGCTTATGGTGTGAACCTTATCCAGGGTTTTTGGGGTGGAGGGGGGAGGACAGAGTAGGGCCATAGGGGCTTCATTTCCCGCTTACATTATATTGACGATGGCATGGTTTTCAATGATGCTAGTTGTCGGCAGCTTTATTATCTCAGGAGTGTGCTTCTCTGTTTTGAAGCTGTTTTTGAGTTGAAAATCAATCTTGGAAAGAGTGAGTTGATCTTTGTTGGGGAGGGGGTTTGATTTGGGCTTGATGGCTTCTAACCTTGGTTGTAAGCAAGTTTTCCTACCTTTTATCTTGGTCTTCCTTTGGAAGCAAAATTTATGAGCACTTCAGGATGGGACCCAGTTGTGGAGAGGTTTGAGAAAAGATTGAGTGGCCGGAAAAAGAGTTAAAGAGGTTGGAGAAGATGCGGAGGGATTTTTGGGGGTTTGGATGGGCGATGAGCCCAAGCTTCACTTGATTAATTGTACATAGTGTGCTGGCCAAGAATTTGGGTGGTTTGGGCCTTTGACCTCTTTCCATGATGAACAAGGCTTTGCTGGATAAATAGTTGTGGAAGTTTGTTATAGAAAAGGAGGCTTTGTGGAAAAAGGTGGTGTGGTGGAAGTATGGAAATGAAGAAGGGAAGTAGCAGTCTAAGGAGTCGAGGAACTCTTTTGGGGTGGGTTTATGGAAGTTTATTAGGAATGGTCTTACCTCGTTTCAGGGTGAGATTATTTTTAAAGTGGGAGATGGTGGGTTTGTGAGGTTTTGGAAGGATATGTGGTGGGGGTAGACCTCTTGGAGAGATGTTTAGTAATCTATTTGAGTTGGTAGGCGATAAGGAGGCTTGGGTAGCTAATTATTTGGAATGGACTAATGATGCCTGATGTTGGAATGTGGTCTTTGGCAGAAACTTCAGGATTTGGTAATTAGAAAGAGTGGCGAATTTCTTTGAAGTGAATATTTTTTTTTTGATCGCCAACAATTTTTTTTTTAAAATTTTAATTTTTATTGATAAATAAAATGAAGTACAAAAGAGGACAAGAAGTCCTACAAGAAATGAAAAGAGAAAATACAAAGAATCACAAAAGACCAGAAATAGCCCTCCAATCAGATTTGATAACAAATAAAGGAATAGCACTAAACTCTTTAGTAACCTAATCCCCAAAAGAAGCCAATAAAACTACCCTATCCCACAAGCACCCCACCTCCTCCACATTATCTTAAAAAATTCTCACATTTCTTTTGAGCCACAAGACCTAGAAAATAGCAAAGACAGCACATCTCCAAAGCACCTGATGGGGACAGCAGACACATGGTTCAACAAGGTGGTCCAATACGGCCTATTAACTTGAAGACCAAGGCTTTAGCGTATTTATTTTAGGCATATTTATTTTTAAGAATAATTAAATAATTGCCTTTTAAATTCCTAGACTTTAGGGTTAAGTTTTACCTTATTTGATGTAATTTGGGACCTATATATATGCTCCAATAACTCTTTAATTTTTAGCTTATCATGAAATTGGATTTTTCCAACATTTGGTGTTGACTCCAAACACCCATAGGTGCCGACTTCTAGGGTTCTTGCTTCTTTCTAGCTTCTTTCTTTTCTTTCTCTACTTCTTTCTTTCTTTTACATGTTTTGAGGTTGTCCTGCATCAGCACCACCTCTCTCTTATGTTTCTCCAAACCCCCACTATCAATAACAGTCATATCAACAAGGTTTGTTTTGTTAACATCTGCTAAAACATCGGGTCCTAGAGAGAGAGGCTCTCGGCGCACGTTAGGCAGATCCTTGTTCGCTATCATACGCTGTTTCTTTTTTCTCTTTTTTCGAAGGCTTCTGCATCGTCTCCACTCAGCAATGTAGATCCAGCGATTGTCGAACGCTCCGTCGTCGTCTCCACTCAGCGACGTTGTTCTTTTTGCTCTTTTTTCTCGAAGGCTTCTGCATCGTCTCCACTTAGCGGTGTAGATCCGGTGATTGTCGAACGCTCCTTCGTCGTCTCCACTCAGCGATGTCAATCTGATAATTGCGGCAGCGATGGGGAAGGTTTTCCAAATCGAAGGGAAAACCTTTGAGTTTTCAGTGATTGACAAAAATAAGGGCAGATTTTTAAGAATTAACGAAAGGGGAAGAGGTTTTCCAGAAACATCTTTCTAGAAAGAATTTTTGTTAAAAAGTTTATCGATTTTGTTGATGGGGTTCTCTGCAATGGGTCTAGAGCAAAGCTCTATTGGAAGGAAATGGGAGTTTTTAGGGAAGTGGTGGCGATGGTGAGATCTAACCACAGAGGAAGAGCCCTGTTTGTGTCCGAATTTCCGTTCAACCACAACAAAAGTATGGTTATCTTCCCCGAAGGTATGGATAAATATGGTTGGAGAGCTTTGCTGATGTGGCTGAAGGAGTGCTTCGACTCTGTCAGTCTTCGCAGAGAGGTACAAACGTTACTTGAATCTCCTCTGTCCTACCTACACATGGCCAAATTACCCTTGTTGCCACTATCGGGAGCTTGTCAAGTGAAGGCGGTGGGTAACAGGGTGATTTTCCAGATGCATGATCTGGAGGTGAAGAATACAATTGATTTTTTAAAGTCATGCCTAGTGGGTCGATTCAACGAAGAAGGAGGATCGAATCTGGAAATTGAGAGATGGGCTACAAAAGTATGGGGGATTTCTATAGGTGTAACAGTGCATCGGCTTTGTGACGACTTACTCCTTTTTTGCTTCCCTTCTGAAGTGGAAGCATCTCGAGTTCTGAATGAAGGTTTGAGGATTAAAGGGGACATATGTCTTTGTGGATCGATGGGGGTTTAAGGTGGGATGCACAGGGGTAATGAAAGGAGATGGTAAGAGGTGGATTTAGATTATGGGTCTACCGATTCTCGCTTGGTGTTTGGATTTGTTTAAAACGATTGGTAATTTTTGCGGTGGATACATTTGTATGGAACCAGATTGGAAGAAGAGATGGGACAGAGCTCGTGTACTGGTCAAAGACACAGGCATAATCCCTCCTTTTGTAGATATATCGGTGCTTGATGTGTGTTACAGAGTGCAGATCGTCGAAGAACTCCAGCCAGTTATGATTCCGGCTTATACAATGTCAGACGGCTGCTTGCTTGACCGCTGGATTGAAGAAATATCCGGCCATCATTGAAGCTCGTGAAAGGAACGGAAACGGCAGACATCGAGCTGTAGAGCATCGATCGAGAAGTAGGAGACGGGTGGACAACTATGCGCGATAGAGGAGAGTGGAGGTGGTTTCTCCTGCGAGGGCACGTGGTAATGGGGTATTGGCTGGCCATACGATGGTGGGTGGGAGGTTTTTGAAGTCAGATAAACAGAAGAGTAAAGAGGGAAGAGGCGTGGCACGTGATAGCAATGGGGAAAATCAGGTATGTGTCTCACGTGAAGAGCAAATGGGTGGGGTCTTAGGTCTAGGCCAGGGTGATGGTTACGTTGGACTGGCAGCCCAAACGGTGTCTAAGCATTCTGATCCTTCTTGTTCTAGTTCCAAATATTATGTTGGGCCTATTGGGTTGGTTCACGGAACCAACAAGGATGGAGTGTTATGTCTTCCTCTTTAGGCAGATTCTGTGGGAGATCGCAGGGAGTTGGAGGTCAATGGAGCTAGCGCCAGAAATGGTGAGGGCGTTGATGAGTCTAGTAAAAAGATAAGGGCTCAGTCTGGAGTATCTCCACCGACGCTGACAGTAAGTGAGCTTGATGATGATGGAGGCCCCCGCTAACTATGACAGCCGGAGTGTGTATGCTGAGGAAGGCCAGCTATGATACGAGAACTGGTGAATCTGGTAGAGAGTTTGAATGTGTGTATAGAAATTCTTCAGGTATTGATTTCCCAGAACCTTTAGTTTGCCTTCCGATTAATTCCTTGGAACCTGGATATGATGTTTGTAATAGAGTAGGGGCAGACGAGTGTCTTCTGATTGAATATGGGGGTACGAGTGATATGGAAATTTCGGAATGGGTGAAATCTAAAGTAAAAGGATTAAGTAGGTTCCTGGGTACTTCTTATGGTGGTCATGAAGAAGAGGTGGTTTCACTGTTCTCTTCTACAGAAAAAAGTTGGAGGTCGAGAAGATCATTATCTCCTAGGAAGAAACTGATTAGCCCGATTGAGAGGAGGAAAAGGGAATTGAAAAAACTGGAATGGTCTATAAATTACGAGAACAGAGAAGATCCTGAAACTATGTCGGAGGCTGGTGGGGTGAATTTGATTCGTGATTTAGTCTCTATATGAAGTTACGCATTATTTGTTGGAATGTGAGAGGTCTAAATAGTAGGGAGAGAAGGAGGAGGATTAAATCGGCCTTAAAGAAATGGAAGGGGGATGTTGTGGTTTTTCAAGAAACAAAAATTGAAGTGATGGACAGGAGTATTACCAGAGATTTATGGGCGGGTAATCACGTGAGCTAGGTTGAACTGGGAGCTCATGGCACACCTGGTGGAGTGCTAATTATGTGGGATAACAGCGTCCTTTCTAAAATTGATGAAGGTTTTGGTATATTTTCTGCCTCTTGTGTCTTTAAGAATATAGATGACAGGTTTCAATGGATTTTTACAGGGGTATACGACCCTAATGATGACCAACTTAGATCATCTTGCTGGTTAGAATTGGAAAGTTTCTATTCCAAGTGGGCTCTCCCTTGGTGTGTGGCGGGAGACTTCAACGTGGTGCGCTTTCCTAGTGAGAAAAAAGGGGGTGATCATCTCTCTTCGGCTATGCAGTTATTCTTGGATTTTGTGGAGTCTAATGAATTAATTGACCCTCCAATTAATGGGGGTTGGTTCACTTGGTCGAATAACCGCGACATTCCTAGCCTTTCAAGATTGGATAGATTTCTCTTTTGGCCCTCTTGGGAAGAACATTTTCCTAGAGTTACACAATCTGCTCTCCCTAGACCCTTATCCGATCATATTCCATTATTACTTGATAGTGAAGGTATGAGAATGGCTAGAGGCCCTTTTTGGTTTGAGAATATGTGGCTTGAGGAGGAAGGTTTTGTTGATCAAGTGAATAATTGGTGGGGCTCTTATTCTTTTTTGGGTTCTCCTAGTTTTGTGTTCGCTAAGAAGTTGAAGGCTTTGAAGGTTAGTTTGAAAGGATGGAATAAGGAAGTGTTCGGCAATATTAGAGAATCCAAAGAAAGGGTTTTGGATAGGATTCATTTCCTTGATGAGAAGGAAGGGCGGTTGGAATTATCGGTTGAAGAAAAAGCTAATAGGATGGAGGCTAAAGCGGAATTTGTTAGATTAGCCCGTATGGAAGAGATTAGTTGGCACCAAAAATCTAGAAGCTTGTGGTTAAAGGAAGGCGACAAAGATACCAAGTTCTTTCATAGAATGGCCAATGCACATAAGAGGGGTAACTTTATTGGGAAATTAATGGTGAATGGGGCTCTTGTGGATAATGAGGAAATTTTTTCCAAAGAAGTTGTTGATTTTTGTGAGAACCTTTTCTATGAGGAAGAAGATTGGAGGCCTCTCACCGACGACATGCCATTTAATTCACTTTATATAGAGGAAGCTAATTGGTTGGATGGAGAATTTGATGAAATGGAGGTTTTGGAAGCCCTTAATTCTTTGTGCGGTGATAAAGCCCCCGGCCCGGATGGTTTTTCTATGGCATTTTTTCATAAATGTTAGAGAGTTATAAAAAATGACTTGATGAAAGTATTTGAAGAATTTTTTGCTAGAGCAAAGATTGAAAGAAGTCTTAATGCTACTTTTATTGCTCTCATTCCTAAGAAGGGGGAAGTGGTGGATGTATGTGATTTTCGTCCTATTTCCTTGATTGGAAGTGTGTTTAAGATTCTATCTAAGGTGTTGGCTTTGAGACTTTCTAAAGTTATTGGGAAACTTATCTCTCCGACACAATTTGCCTTTATTAGTGGTAGACAAATAATAGATGTGGCTCTTGTGGCAAATGAATGTGTGGATTCTAAATTGAAAAATGGGAACCCGGGTATCTTGGCAAAGATTGATTTGGAGAAGGCATATGATTATGTTAATTGGCATTGTCTTATTTACCTCCTAGAGAGGATGGGTTTTGGGGTGAAGTGGCGTAAGTGGATTACTTGGTGTATTTCTACTCCTTCTTACTCGGTTTTGGTGAATGGAAACCCCTATGGTTTTTTCCAAAGCTCTAGAGGGGTCCGCAGGGGATCCTCTTTCTCCATTTTTATTTATTTTGGTAATGGAAGTATTGAGTAATTACATTGCCAAAGCCGTGGATGCAAATTTATTGGAGGGTTTTGTAGTGGGTGATGGTCGGTTTGGGATGGGCAAGATTTCCCACTTACTTTTTGCCGATGATGCCTTAATTTTTTGTGGTTTGGAGGAGGAGCACATGTCAAATTTGAGGGTTATTCTTCTTTCTTTTGAAGCGGTGTCGGGTCTTAAAGTTTACCTTGGGAAGTCCAATCTTATTCCGGTGGGTAATGTGGAAAATCTTGTTACTATTTTGAGTTGCAAAGTTGGGAAATTACCATCGACATATCTTGGATTACCTTTGGGGGCCCGCTTCAAAGACCCTAAAGTTTGGGATCCCGTCATCGAGAAAGTTGAAAGAAGGCTTGGTGGATGGAAAAAAGGGTATCTCTCTAAAGGAGGTAAACTAACACTCATCCATAGTGTTTTATCTTCAATCCCCATTTATTTCATGTCCATTCATAAAATTCCTACATCCGTGGCTACTAAGATAAAAAAACTCCAAAGGGAATTTTTATGGAATGGTGTGGGAGGTGTGAGGAAATACCATCTTGTTGATTGGGGCACCATTTGTCTTCCAAAACATATGGGAGGTTTAGGGGTTAGACCCATTGGTTGTATCAATCAAGCTCTAATGGGCAAATGGCTTTGGAGATTTGGTAGGGGGGACCAAGGTTTATGGCGGGATGTTATTATTTGGAAGTATGGGATTTCTAGAGAAGGTTGGTGGTCTAATGTTGTTATGGCAGCCCATGGTGTGGGTCTTTGGAAGGCGATTATGCAAGGTTTTGGCGTTTTCATTAAAGAGATTGGGTTTAAAGTTGGTGATGGTAGTAGGGTGAAATTTTGGAAAGACTTGTGGTGTTCCAATTCGCCCCTTATGTTGGAATTTCCCTCTTTATATTCTATTGCTACTAACAAGGAAGCTTTGATTATGGATTATTTGGAAGGGGAAGTGGGAACTCGTCATTGGAATGTTCTTTTTGTCCGTCGTTTTAATGATTGGGAAATGGAGGAAGTATTGGCTTTCTTCCAAGTTCTTTATGAGAGTAAGATTTTGGAGGGTGAGAATGATTCCTTGGTTTGGCGTAAGGATTCTAAAGGGTTATTCTTCGTAAAATCTTTCTACAAGTGCTTGAGACCTTTAGGGAATTTATTTCTTCCAGCAAAAGTCACATGGATTTCCTCGGTTCCTACTAAAGTTGCATTTTTTTGTTGGTTGGTGTGAAGTAAAAACTGTCTAACCTTGGATAATCTATCTAGAAAAGGGTGGTATGTGCCGAATAGATGTATTCTTTGCAAACAAGACGCGGAAACCGTGGATCATCTCTTTATTCATTGTTTTGTGGCTAGGAGCCTTTGGATGCTTCTATTTAATATGTTTGGAATCCATTGGGTGCTCCCTTCTTCTACCTACGACCTTTTGACAGGTTGGTGGTTTAAGGGGGGGCGCAAAGAGGCAAAAGTGATTTGGTTTATGGCTCTGCATGCTATTATATGGTGCATTTGGAGGGAGAGAAATGCTAGAACTTTTGATGGGGTTGAGAAGTCTATTATTGACCTCAAGGCTTCCTTTGTTAAGTCTTTATTTTTGTGGTATTCTAGTCACACTAATACATGTAATCTTTCTTTTGTTAAATTTGTGGATTACTTTAAGCTATAGAGGGTAGTGTGGTTAGTCATTGTATATGGCTTATGTACATGGGCTAAGCCCTTTTTGTTCATCAATACAAATTTACCTTATCAAAAAAAAAAAAAAAAAAAAAACAGTCATATCAACACAAGTGGTTGGAGAAAACGTAAAAAGATCAGTCAAATGAAACAGATTCCGCCACAAAAAGCTCACAACTGCGCAGTGCAAGAATAGATGATCTATATTCTCATCCTATCTCATGTGCATAATACACCATTAAGGTAACAGGAAACATGTAGGTCTTGTCCTCTGAAAATATTGTTAGTATTAATACTCTCACGAGAAACAGTCCACATTAAAACTTGAACTTTTAAAGGCACTTTTGATTTCCAAATAAACTTATTGGGGGGAAAAGATGGAGCATAAGAATCATCAACCAAAACTACCAATAGGATTTATAGGAAAAAGCACCAGAAAAATGCGGAATCCACCTCCTCCTATATGGGTGCAAAGATCTCAAAACAACGTCTTTAAGAAGGGAAAGAAGAGAAGACAGCTCACAATCCTCCCTATCATGAAGATTTCTGAAAAACTGAAATCCTAGCTAATAGAATAAGAATAAGAAACAATCATACTCTGAATAAAAGATCCTTGCTCAAGATAGGTAATATGAATGAGGAAAATGAATTGAAAAAGGACAAACCTCTGGCCTTGAAAATTATGGTTTCGTGCAGTTATTGAAAATTTTGGCAATTATGGAATGGAAAGGACTATGTATATAAAAAAAATTTATGGCAAGCATGTATACAGTATACTCTCAAAGAAAAGAATATAACAAAAAAGAGGGTCCTTGTAGAACAAGTAAGAAATTAGAGGTTGTAAAGTCAAGCACTGAAACACTGGCTTTGAAGCCTAGGCGGTATCTTAATCAAGGACTTTAATATCGATATCGATGGATATATTGAGGGTCCAAAAATGTGGATATATCGGATATATCGTTGGATATATCGACAATATCGATATCGTTTTAAAGATATAGTGGATATTATGAGTTAAACATGGATATTTTTATTGAAACTTTGGGAAACAATGATTTAAACTCTAATAAACAATCTAGCATCAAAATATTGCAATTTAAATATGTATAATACAAGTATGTGTTGCGTAGGGTATAAAAAATATACCGCGCTAAGTAAATAAATAATAGAAAATTTTGCAAATTCAACATTTAAATGTTATATAACATTGAAATAGATTTTTGTATAGAGTGCTATTAGACCAAAGGCCATTGGTTTGAAATAATATTTTAAATTATGTGAAATACTAAGCATAGTAAAATGTACATATATATGTGAATCCTAACCTATTTTAATGTGTAAAAATTTCACCAGCAATCAGCAAAAGGGCATTTAAACATGGCAGTGTTGATATATTGAACGATATCAGCAATATATCTTCGATATCAGCGATATATCTTCAATATCAGCGATATATCTTCGATATCTTCGATATATCGCTGATATCGTTCGGTATTTTGTTTTTTGAAAATTCTTCAATTTCGCAACAATATATCATATCGTTACACTCCAATATGGCGATATATCGTCGATATATCGCGATTTTTAAGTCCATGATCTTAATGCACGTAATCACATTATATTGATGCACAAACAATGCATTTGATCTCAATTAATGTTATTTATTTATTCATTTATTTTTTGGTTATGGAAAGAAAACTAAAGGAGGTAGGGAAGGTGGAAATTGCCCCCACAAAAAGGGGAGGAATTTTCTTCCTTGATATAGAATGGAATTGAGTTTACTCTCAAATCTAAAAAATTCTTTAGGAGTCTTGCCTTGGGTTAGCCTCACCAGCCCTGCCACATTTTTTTTTATAAACAGAAGTTTTCACTTAATTGATCTAAAGAAATTAATTTACAAATCAAAATCGTATTACTTCGTGAAGTTTTGCATACCATGACACTACATGTGGTTCATCTCTCTGTGTCTTTGTTTGCAGGTGCATCACATAACAAGGCTTTAGCTGGTGATGTTGCTCTTTCATGCCTGAAGCATGCCATTTCAGACTTCCATAATCAGATTGATTACTCAAAAAATCTTGCTACTATGATGTTTCCATTACTTCTAATTGTACCCAAGGTTCCCTCCTTATATGTTTAAGATTATATTTGGGTTCTATAATTGCCATTTTGGTGCCAACTGAGCATTGCATCATTTATATTCTTTACTTGGTTGCGTCTTAAACTGCTTTCTTTTTCTTTTTTACTTACAGACACAAGGGTTAAATTTGAAGGCTTTGGAATTAGCTAAAGAATTAAGTTGGCCAATTTTCCAGAGTATTGGTGGTGCCTACAGTACAGAAACAGTAAGTTATATACTCTTTAAAATTATTGTGTACAATAAGGAAAAGAAACGATTTTATTATAGCTTGGGTAATAAATATTTTATTATTGCTTCTGTGCGAAGCATTGATTGCCTGGTTGGTAGTAGGCCCTTAAACCCATTGTGCACAAGGGTGCTATAGTCGATTCACAATCCTTGCAGTAATCTTGTGACATATTGGATCAAAATTCTTTGGAATATTAATTAGAATTTTACTGTCCTGAATATAGTTATAGTCACATCAAAAAAATATTCTTGGATTGATTGATTCCCAATCCAAATATGCTAATGTATCTGGTATTTTGTCTCCCTGGCATATGTGTTGATTACAAAGTTGTGTCGTAACAGTCAACAAACAAAAACAATGGTTCTTATTATATTGCTTTTATTGATTAAAAAATGGATTAGTAGCCTATCTTATTTGACTATTTGAATAATCTGGATATTAGTATTAGCTTGAATTATGCTTTTTGGTCTTTAAAAATCCAAAATTGTGTTTCTTAGTAGCGGTTTTGTATTGAAGGACGTATTAGTCTTGGAGATTTGGTTTGGGGGATCAAGGGCTTTGGAAGGAAGTTGTGACTTGGAGATATGGGATTGCTAATGATGGGTGGTGGCCTAGAGAGGTTAGGGGTTCTCATGATTTGGGTCTTTGGAAAGCTATCCGGTCTTTGGTTCTCATGCTGTCTTAAAGAAACAGGACTTTTGAAGACCTTGAGTCCACTGTAGAGCAACTAAAGAACACTTGTATAGGGCTTCTTTTTTGTTGGAGCGATCCGTTTTTAGAAGACCGGATGAACTTCCAAATCTTTTTAGATTCGTTGTCTTTATAGTTTTCTCTTTTGGTTGCATTGGTATACTATTGGTATACTTTTGTACATGGGTCTCAGCCCTTCTTTTTGTGAATAAAATTACCTTCATCAAAAAAATTATGCTAGGATTCAATGATTTTGTTAAAAATATTGGTTTCAAAGTTGGTAATGGGGGGAGAATTAGATTTTGGAAAGATGCTTGGTGTGACACTACCCCACTTATGTTGAGTTTTTTGCATTTATTTGATATCGCTTTGCATAAGGATGCTCTGGTTAAGGATTATTTGGTTGGGGCGAATGGTCTTACTCATTGGAATGTCATTTTCTTTAGAAATTTCAATGATTGGGAATTGGATGCGGTGATGATTTTCTTTTAAAGGCTCTATGATGGCAGATTTTGCTTCAAGGGAATGATTCCTTTGTGTGGCGCAAGGACTCTAAAGGGTTTTTCTCGGTAAAATCTTACTACAAAGCCTTGTCTTCTTTGTTTGCTTTGTTTACCCCGGCTAAGAATATTTGGATTTCCTCGGTTCCTACCAAAGTTGCCTTCTTTGCTTGGTAGGTGGCCAAGGACAAATGCTTGACTATCGTATACTTGATTGGTAGAGGATGGGACATGGCTAATAGGTGGATTTTGTGCAAGGAAGCGGTGGAAATCACCTGTTTCATCCATTGTCGTATGGCTTGAAGTCTTTGGGCCCTCATCTTTAATATTTTTGGGATTCATTGGGTCTTGCCTTCCAACACTTATGACTTTTTTTTGGGTTGGTCTTCCAAGATGGTTTGCAAGAATTCTAAGATTGTGTGGAGAATGGTGCCTCACGCCCTTTTTTGTTGCTTATGGAAGGAGAGGAATTTGATGACTTTTGAATAGACCGAAGCTTCTTCTATTGCCCTTAAGTCCTCATTGGTGAAGACTCTTTTGGTGGTTTTGTGCTTATTCTATTGAGCGAAATCTCTTTTTATTTTATTTTATTTTTTATTTGTACATTTTATTGATTCCCTTAAGCTCTAGCTTGGGATTCCTTTCTCTTGGCTAGTTCTTGTATATTCCTTATGTACTTGGGCTTAGTCCCTTTTCATCTCTACAATCACTTCATCAAATTTATGTTAAAGACTAAAGTTTTGTTAAAGAGAATCATTATTATTTTATTTTGTCAGTCTAAGGTCATAGTTTACTGAACTCCTTTATTCTGAACAATAGCCCTAATTTGCTATAATAATAGCTTAGTTAAAATTTATGCAGCCCTAATTTGTTGTCTTATTTAATAGCGTGGTACAAGTACCAGTTACATTTCTTTTTCCTTACCTTTCATTACAACACTTGGCACTTGGCCAAACACCTATCACCCCTTCCCTCTTCCCTGGATTTATGCTGGTTATTTTATGTTCCATTAAATTTATTTTTGAGAGAGAGGAAACCATACACCTTGATGAGATGGCTAGTTCACCATATGAATCTAATGGGTTGATAGTGTCAAAGGATAATTTCGTACTCATTCTCACATTTTAATGAACATGCAAATTTTTTTTTTTGCTAGGGGCATACTTGTCATAATTTTGTCTTCCAAGTTCCAACTAAGTGTAATAAAAAATTACATAAGTATTTTTGTTTAAAGAAAATGAGGGCGAAGTGAGGCGACTTGGAACATTATCTAAGTGGCTTTTTAAAAATGTCTCAATAATATGGACTACTCTTGTGTTGGCCACCTAAATGTCTGAATGGTGCCTACTAGGCTGACACATCATTATATTGGGAAAAAATGATTTTTAATATCTTATTCAAGCTTTTAATGGGTTTTGAGAAATATAATGGATAATCTCTTCCAAAGTTTTATGCTGATTGTAGGGGCAGGTTGACCTTTGGGATTTTCTTGCTTCTTTATTTATTTATTTATTTCCATTTTACATTCAGTATCAATTGTTTTGAGCTTCTGAATTCTTAATTATGATTGCTGAATACTCATCCACGTCAGGTAAATAATATTGAATCTGTGACCCTGAAAATTGTGCAGAAATTGCAACCTGGAAGCATTTCTTCAATTAATATGAATACTGTTAGCTGTTTGGCCGAAACATTCTCAGTGCATCCGGAAGAGTATATGCCCTGGCTTATTGAATGTTGCAATGATTTTGAGTTGTCAAAGACGTTATTCTTCTTGATTATGATGCAGTCATTGACAATGCAAAAGGATAGTATGTTTTTCCCTCTTCTGTTTTTAATATGAAGTGAGAATTTTTATTGGAGTTCTGTACACAAGCATCATTTTGCACTTCTTATAACTGGTTATAGATTTCCTGAATGCTTTAGTTCAGGTGCAGTTTTTTCTTTCCTTCATTAATGCAATGTATTTGGTCCATTCTTCGAAATTCCCTTTTTGCCTTCTTTCCTTTTTCTTTCTTAGTATTCCTCTAAACCCTGAACCCTCTGAATCAACTTCATGCTTTTATAAAAGGGTCAGGATCAGGGTACACAATTTTAAACACAATTTTTGACACCATTTTTAAGCTCTTGAATTCACAAGATCTAATGGTATCCATAAAAGCCAACTTGGCCAACCTCTACTCCTGTCTAACAAGTCAGCGTGTGTAGAAAATTGTGTAAAATTCTTGTCCCCTGATCCTGATCCATTATTAAAATGTCAAGCTTTTGTTTATTTTCTAATATTGTGATGGCAATCAAGTATTGGAACATGCTTTGACAGGGGAAGGAAAAGGGAAAAGAAAAAGAAATTGGAATCTTTTCACAACATCCATTTGTATCCCAATAAATTCCATTTTTTTCCCTCTTCATTTGTTTTCTTGGCCACCAAAAGGAGCATTGGTTAATTAAAATGTTTTCCAGATGGTTCAACTGCGTTGCCTTCTCCATCAAGCTCGTATAAAGTTTTTATAACTGATCAAAGAAGTCTTATTATGTTCATAAGCTAATCAGTGGAATGGTTCTTTACAAAAGCCTCTCACCATATAACAAAGAATGCTAGATGGTGTGAATGAAAATGGTTCAGAATTTTATATATCATCGCATGATATAATTTTTAAATGTGATAAATTCTTTCAGTAATATGATGTAATCTTTTTCACTGTTATGCTTTTATCTACTGTGTTGATAAAATGCTTGCAAATATAATGACAACCTGGATTCAAGCTGTTAAATCGAAGAATTGGTTGGACGGTTTAGAATCACACCATAGGTTATTTGATAACTGTTGAGCTAAATCATGTAATTGTAAAATAGAATTTTGAGATTACCCAACTTTATGATTGTGAGAAAAGACCTGGCTCATTGAATGTTGCAATGATTTTGAGTAGTCAAAGATGTTATTCTCAGTCATTGACAATGCAAAAGCATAGTATGTTTTTTCCTCTTCTTTTTTTAATATGAAGTGCAATTTTTTATTGGAGTGCTGTTCACACGCATCATTTTGTGCTTTTTATAACTTGTTATAGATTTCCCGAATGCTTTAGTTCAAGGTGCAGTCTATAAATATAGCGCACTCACTCTAACGGCGTACCTTTGGCTACTCTAGCCTTGTAGCTAGTTTTTGCTGTATACTCCTGTTTACAGGAGCTTTTGTTCTTCTTTCATTGCTCATGAATATATTTTCTACTTCATAATAAAACAAAAAACAACACGCTGAAGGGAAAATTATAGTTCTCATTGATATTAGATGAGATTGTTGTGATGGAGACAATTATGTAGAAGGCATCAACTTGAAGGCTCATCCAGCTGAGGAGTCTGAAATCGGAGTCTTGGTGAAGCTAAGATAGCTGCTAGGTCCAAGAAAGTTATCTTTGTTATGTGGAGAAAGTATGTTTCAATTTTTCTGTTGATTTTGTTTTGCTGATCAAAATAAAAAAGGTATGTTTCAATTTATTGAAGGGAACAACCATTTTGGTTGTATGGTTGTGGATAAAACTCTTAGGTAAAATCAACTTATGGCGACAGTGGGAGTTCTTTAATTGATATTTGCAGATATTGAGGAAGCAGAAAGTGGGTAGAAATCAATTATAATGAAAATAGAAGGTGTTAGAAGAAATGGGTAAAAATAAAATTTAGGAAATGAGTACGAGGGATTGTTGTAGATAAGGAAAAAATAAGAGAGCAGTTCAGAGCATATTAGGAAACTTTATAAGAATGTTGCTCATGAAAAAGTCCTTGGATTAATCTTTTAAGTTACCATATGGATTTATTTATTTATGTTAGTTACTTAAAGAAGAAGACACTTGAGTGTGATGAGTTTGACCAAGTGGAGCAGCAGAGAGGAAGTATATTTTTAGTGTAGTTGTCAAATCCAATCAATTAATTCTGTCATCTCCCTTGTTCAGAATATTTTAAGAAATATGGATCTAGTTTCCTAATAATAATATTGAGGTTTTAATAGCATTTAAAATGCAAGTATAAAATCAGATAAGATTATAAAAAGAAGTACAATAAAGGATAAGAAAGTATGAAGAGAGTGCTTCCACAGCTTGCA
Source organism: Liquidambar formosana (assembly GCA_039720395.1). Lineage (NCBI taxonomy): Eukaryota > Viridiplantae > Streptophyta > Magnoliopsida > Saxifragales > Altingiaceae > Liquidambar > Liquidambar formosana. Next base: position 18,301,514 of record CM077820.1, on the reverse strand, counting down.
TCGTTAGAGGCTTCAGAAGCCTGTGGCTTCCCTCTTCCAGTGTGTGCTCGCTTGGAAGAGCAACTAGCATCCCCATCAGGCGCTTCTGAAAAATGTGTTTTGTCACGAGCATCGGTGGTGACCTCCTCGGTGTAGTCTTCAAAATGTGATGCTCACGCGTGATTTTAGACTAGGCGATGGATGTCCATCTTATGTAATTTTATATGACTATGCCTTATCATTGGGCATAATGTTCCTTATCTTCTCTTTCATGTGTACTGCTATCATCTTTTGCCCCAATTATAATATGATGTTGACTGTTCTGTTTTCTTGTGTGTAGAAATTGGTCAATTTTCAGCATTTTTTGAAGCTTGCATACCTGTTCTGTATACTGAGTTGGACGTTTTGGAGTCTGCGGGGCATTTTATTTCTGTGGAAGAGGTACAAGAGGAGATTTATTAGTTGATGAACTTTGATATTTTATTTTATTTCAACAGTGATGTTGATGGCATTTTATTCCTCAATTTTTGTCTGCCTCTGCTATATTATTGACAGTTCAACACAGAAATGCTCAACTGGGATTCCAAACGATTCTTAGATCAGCTATTTGATACCAATCTTAAAGCATTCAATGCAAATATTCTTATTTGCATATTTTGGAGGTTAATAGAGGCACTTAATTCAACAGCGCCTGTGGATATCTTGTTGGTTGGTGGTGCCATCTTCCCCCCTCTATTTTATTTCTTGTTTTTGTCATCTAGAACTGCTGAGGCACTTGATCTGGACTTTATAACTAGCTTTAATCGTGTTGTTATCATTGTTGATTACTTGGACTTATCTCTCTTGGCAGGATGATAATGGAAAGTGGACATGCAGACTTCAGGATATGTTTGTCTTCTTTTCATCCTCTCGGTTAAAGCATGTATTTAAGAAACATCTTCACTACCTTGTTACAAAATGCAAGATATCTCCTGTCCGTTTTCTGTCCAAGTTTTTCACGGAAGAAGGTTTTAATTATGGCTTCCTCCTTCATTCTCTCCTGTCCAAGTTTATTGCTTTAGTAATTTTTTTTTTCTTGTTTTCCTTTTCAATTCAACTAGTTTATTCCGTGTGTCTTGATACGGGCTCTTTTGACAAATAATATTTGAAGACTTATGTGTTTTTATTTCGCATTTTAATTGATTTTCTGATAAGCATCCTTGTTTTAGTTCCATGTTGAAACTGTTGTTGCATGTTCACAATGTCTAGAATTTGCTTGGTTTTGCTTGCCAAATTTTTTTTAAAAAAATTATCTAAAATATCCAAGAGAAACCTTGACACTTGTTGCGCTTATTTATATTAGTAAAACTGGAAAAAGGACAAAATATACAAAAATTTACTAAACAAAATCATAATCTGAAATCGGGGAGGCTTCTCTGTTACATCCCCTCAATGACTGTTACCAGGGTTGGTTCAAGCTTTGCAAGCTTATAGCTAATCGATCAGCATCAGATCCAGCTAGCATATGGCAAATGAAGAATGACCACATCTCTCTCTCTCTCTCTCTCTCCACAGTACAGTACAAGTATGGCTGTTTTTTTTTTAATTTTTTTTTATAGGGTTGAAGTGATGTTTTGGAATGCTAATTTCATAGCTACATCTTGGGATCTGGTTGTAGCCTGTCTAGTATGGCTGGTTTCTATATCTTTTTATTTTTAATAATTATTATTATTTTTGGGTTGAAGTCTTGCTCTACATTTGTTAATATGGTCACAATGAGGGGCTGCACTTAAACAATGAGCCATTCCCCATCTCGTCCCGATGACATAGTAAAATATGTTGGTTACAACCTATGCTACATGGACTCGGGTACAGGTGTCAGATGCGGGTATGTGTCTAGGTTTCCGATTCATCTGATTTTCAACTATATTGAAGTGTTCAGCTGGAGTACCCACACCCATATCAACTTATGTTACATGATACTCCCTCTGTCCCATAAAGGTAGGCCATCTTTGACAAAACACGCAAATTAAGAAAAGCCATCAATGCTTTGATTTGATACCCACTAAACTTTTTCTTTCCAAGAGTACCCTTCTCTTTCTTGGGATTTAGTTTGTGTTGAAATTAATTCTTGAAATAACAAAGGATGATATAGAACAGTTCAAAAAATCTATGATTTGACTTTTCGAAGTAGACAAACATTTTGGGACAAAAATTTTTACAAAAATGGCCTATCTTTGTGGGACAGAGGGAGTATGTTGGTTACAACCTATGTTACATGGACTTGGGTACGGGTGTCAGATGCGGGTATGTGTCTAGGTGTTGGATTCATCTGATTTTCAAAGATTTCAACTATTTTGAAGTGTTCAGCTGTGGTAGCCACACCCATATCATGTCATTTTGACACTGGTACTTTGGGATAAAGCAAGGAATCCATGTAACATAGGTTACAAGTTACAACAGAAGCGGGTCACCCATTCATTGTAGAGTATGGTTTTCAAAGAGAGACTTGATTGCATCACTTGAGTCGGGCCTAATTAGGTCACTGTTGCAATCTTATTGGATCCACAAGCACATTCCTTTCTTGTTGAATCCAGCAAGTGAAATTTGTTTCATTTCATCTAATGTGGTAGTTATGACTGGGAAAATGAGGAAGTTAAATAGATGGTGATGGCTGAGTATCTTGGCAAATTCTTAGAATATAATATCTGGAAGGAAAAAAAAAGAAAAGAAAGGGAAACAAGGTGTTGAAGCTAAGTCATTGTATTCCTATTTTTAATTTTTAATTTTAATAATTTTAATATTTTTATATAAATCAACAGAGAGAAGAAGGGTGGGTTTTTTTTTTTTTTTTGGGAGGGGGGGGGGGGAATTGATTTTCATTTGCATGAAATTCCGTTGGTAAGGAGATTTTGTCCTTATAAAATATTTTTTGAATTGTGGGACTCGGGACAGAAGGATATGTGGATGCTGCTGGAAACCAGTGATGCTGGTGGCCGATTAGATTATGGCAATGGAAAGAAAAAAAAATTATATAGTCACTTGCTTACAAGAGTAAATTTATAGCTTTTGTTTTAGGACACTTGTTATTTACATTGGAATCCACGGAAACCAGAGAAGGTGTATTATGTCTAGACAAAGCAAATATTGAGTGTTGGGTAATGAGTTTGGTAAGTTGGACTTTATGGGTACCGTTTATTCTTTTTTCATTTTATTTTTAAATATATAAATATATAAATATTTATTTACTTATTTCTTTTTTGTTGGTTGACTGATACATTTTTCAGTTGATAACTTGTGTTTTTTGGATACTTTATGTTTTGCCAAAATATTGTAGTCTGATTTGTCATTGCTTTGCCATGTTTGTATGTGTTTCTGCATTCTTATGTTGTGATTTTCTATCTTGCAGGTGTTTCCATTGCAGTCCAAGTTGAGAGTCTTCACTGTTTTGCTTTTCTTTGTTCACAGTCTGAAGATGGATTGCCATTTCAACTCTTAGCTGAGTTTCCTTCAATTCTTGTTCCACTGTCTGGCAAAAACCAGGTTTTTTTCTTGGACCATTTTGTTACTGAGTCTATACTCTTGGCAGTCTCAAAATGTACATAATAATAAATAAAAGGATGGGTAAACTGACCTCCCCTCCCTGAGGTTTGTCGAAAATATTGGGACCGCCCCTTTCTGTTTTTGGAAATTATACATTTATACTCCCCTTATTAAGTTTTTGTTTGTGTTTATTGGGACCTCCCCTCCGTCAACCTGCTGGTAGTGGGATGGATGAAATGCATAATGTTAGTCCCTGATTTATTCAAAACATCTGTTGTATTTCTAATCTCTTATGTGACCACTGGGAAGGGATTTGTACCCAAGCACACTGGAGAGATAGAGAGATAATGATGATTATGATGAAGAAGAATAAAGGGAGGAGAGAAGATATCTAGAAAGTTTCCCTGAAGAAATCGAGTTTCCTTAATCTTGTCTTGTTGGCAACCACAACATCTTCTGTACTTGAATAGCTTTGATGAACATACTAACAACTTCCAAAATAAGCCTAGAATATTTGGAACTAGTTCGTAGTCTCCAAGCACCAAAAGAAATTAGGCAAAGGGGTATAAATTAACAGTTGAGACTTAAATTGTACATTAGATTTTATTTGAGTAGAGTCTCTTGATTAAGTTGTGCAACTGTTATTGCATTCTTCAAAACACACCGGTCACTTTTCTCTCTAAATTTTTTATGGTTTCTCATGTAAGAAGGCATGCATTTTCATTTGCAAATTCACCAGTTTTTTATTTTAGTATTTTTGTTTTCATGCCACAATAACTATTGGTCTGATGTTGAGACATTTTGGAAAATATTTGCATGCAGTTAATTTCCACCCATATTTTTGCCGTGTTTTAGTTTGTAAGACATTTTTCAAATAACAATGATAATCTATACTCAAATGACCTTTGTTTTTTCCCTCTATAGTTTTGACAGAAAGTAACTCATTGAAATTTATGGTGAGCGTTATGGGAAAAAAATGATTTTTATTGTGAGGCTTTGTACTGAGAATTGTAGCTACAACCATATCCTTTGGGTGAAGGCATGTTTGGTTAATTTTTTCAATTCCTTACTATTCCAAAATTCCATTGTTTTCATCATTTGAAATTTGGTACTGGAAATTTTAAGTCATCAGTGAAATGATACTAGATTCCCTGGCATGCCTTGTATGAGTCATCCACATGCAATCGAAACTCTGTTTAATTTATTGAGTCCCCTGAATGTTTAGATCACAGATGCCAGTGTAGCATAAGCCCATTGACCAAATACAAAATTCAATCAAAACACTATGTTTTGATTCAAAAATACGAATATTATACTTGAGAGCAAAGGTAATTCAACAAAAAATTTTAATGGTGTCAAGCCAACACTAGTAACAGGGGGGGGGGAATTTCTGAAAATGTAGGAGAGATCATTGTATTTTTGACAAGCCTCAGGGGAGGTCAATATAATCTACCCTAAAAGAAGAGAATAGTTGTCCTATTGTACTCTTGCTTTCTTTTGTTTGTTTTGCATCTTGCTGAGTAATCACCAAAAAAGGTGGTATGATTTGGTTCCTTGGGGTCTATTTTTCTTTTCTTTTCAGGATGTGAGGACAGCTGCCATGAAATGCATTGAAGGGCTATACACATTGTGGTCTCGTGTTGATTTTTCTAGGAGGAAAAATGGTATTTCATCTCTGTCAAAGTTTATTTTGTGTGACCTATAATAGTTATCCCTATTTTTCTTCAATATTGGTGTCTTCTAATCTTGTTACATGACAGGCAACAATGCAAGTTGGAGTTGTTTCCTTGAGGAACTTTTGGGCTTAATTGTTCAGCAAAAAAAGCTTATATTATCAGACAGAAACTTTCTCCCTTCATTTTTGACATCTCTGCTCAGCTCTTCCCACCATAGCCTATTGGTGCCACAAAATACAGAACAGAGGTTTTGATCTGATGCTTCTCATTGCTTTCCTTGTTTCATCTTCATCATTATCATCATTGTCATTTCGTTTTTCTCATTTACTTAAGAAGCATAGAACACCATGCTATTTATACTACTCCTTCTGTCCCGCAAAGATAGGCCATTTTTGTAAATTTTTTTGTCCCAAATTGTTTGTCCATTTTGAAAATTCAAATCATAATTTTTTTGAACTTCCTATTCTACCCCTTGTTATTTCAATTATTGCCTTTAACACAAAACCCAATAAAAAGTAGAAGGGGCACTTTTGGAAAAATAGAGTTTTGATAAATGACAAGTCAATGAAATGATGGTTTTTATTAAACTGCATGTTTTGTCAAACATGGCCTATCTTTGTGGGACGGAGGGAATATAGAAGAAATGATGCTTCCCAGGTTCTATATGTGGTGTAGCAAAAGTAGCAAAAGAAGAGCACCATCTTCTTGCAAAATAAGAACAAAGAAAATAGAATAAACTCTCTCAAATTTTATGGATCAAAAATTGAATTCTTGCCCGTAGGCTACAAACCTATTTATAAAGAACTAATACTTGAACTCTAAGTAAACTAGGAAAAGGAATTCTACTAAACTTAGGAAAGCAATAAAATAGGAAAGGAATAAATAAAATAAACAAAATAAACAAAATAAGAAAATTAAGCAAACCTAGTTAGGAATCTAACTAGATTTGGTCCTAAGCAAATCTAGTTAGGAATCTAACTAGATTCGGTCCTTGGGGTGCGACTTGTTTTTTTTTTTTTTTACTGCAACTTCTTGTTCTACATCAGGCTCCGCCACTTGAAGAAAACTCGTCCTCGAGTTTGACCTCCGGTATTGGAGTCTTCCAGTCTAGCGAATCAAATATTTCAAATATTTGAACTTCCTCAATTTATTCCCATGTTTGTGATCCAAAAATTGCCCAATCTAGAATATCTTTACATTAGCCTTCAATTTATTAACAAGATTCACCAAGCAAGGATTGCAAATTACATTGAAGTTTTCAACCCCAATGAGATCAAAACTTTGTACCTCAATTACATAATCAACAGGATTTTGCAACATGATCTCATCCTGCAATTTAACAATTGTACCCCTCATCGAGTCTTCACTTTTAATAGAAGCATTCACAACTTGTTCAAAAACTTCCAACTTTGAATCTTCTAGATCTCCATGAATTTCTTGTGAAATATTTTCTTCAATAAATTTTGGAGTAGGGTCAACACTGTCAAACAAGGGAACTCCTTCATCTGGTTCACAAATATATTCTATCTCTACTTTCATATTAGATTTTGGTTCTACATCCAAAACTTTCAAATATGTATTTTCTTTTGGTTTTTGTATGTGAAATTTCTCAGTATAATCTCTCATGCAATAATTTCCATGCCCATAATCTTGATCCATACAAATATCAAATTCTTTATAATCATAAAAAGAAAAATTAGATATTAGTAATCTTCTCATTCTGGGCCATGAACGAATATGAGATTTACCTTGTTGGGTTCTTGCAAGTTGCAATTGATCCCACCACTTTCTAGCATAAAGTCTAAGCTTGTATGTCGTAGCTTTAACCTTTTCTTCATCCGAAATCTTCACAAAATCGAAAAACTCCTCCAAATCAAATAACCAAAAATTGTTTTCATCTGGAAATCCATTGAAATTAGGAATATCTCTAAATTCCTTAAATTTCCGACGATTGCATCAATAAATAGGTTGATAGTTAGCCCTAAGCACACATGTATTCCCACAACTAGGTAAGTCCTGATTGTGTTGAGGAATCAACAAACGAGTTATGACTTGTAGGTTAGCCTCCTGCTTTAGAAGAAGCTGCTCCATTATGGCTTTAAACACGTCCCAAGTGACCGCACGTTCCCCTAGATCACCGTCTATGGGGTTGGCTCTGATACCAACTTGGCGTAGCGGAAGTAGCAAAAGAAGAGTACTGTCTTCTTGTAAAATAAGAACAAAGAAAATAGAATAAACTCTTTCAAATTTTATTGATCAAAAATCGAATTCTTGCCCGTAGGCTACAAACCTATTTATAAAGAACTAGTACTGGAACTCTAAGTAAACTAGGAAAAGGAATTCTACTAAACTTAGGAAAGCAAACTAGCTAATACTTCAACTCTAAGTAAACTAGGAAAAGGAATTCTTCTAAACTTAGGAAAGCAAAAAAATAGGAAAGGAATAAATAAAATAAACAAAATAAACAAAATAAGAAAATTAAACAAAACCTAGCTAGGAATCTAACTAGATTTGGTCTTAAGCAAATCTAGTTAGGAATCTAACTGGATTTGATCCTTGGGGTGCGACTTCTTTTTTTTTTTACTGCTACTTCTTGTTCTACATCAATATGTAAAGTGATTTTTATTTTTGTTTGTCTTGTTGCTTTGCTTAATGGGGCAACTACTAATATGGAGATTCATTCTTTTTCTTTGTTTCGTGCTTATATCTCTAATAAGATATATTGTACAATATCTGTGATTCTTGTAAACAAACTTAAATAAAAACAGATAAGTATGGACCAGCTGGTAATAAGATGCTGATTGTGGTAGGCTTTACAAGTTAAATGCAAGGTTTCCTTTGGTGTTTCCTTGCAGTTGGATGGACAGTTATGTAAAAATTCAAATTAATGAAATGAAAGAAACTGAATAGTTTGAAGATTATTCTGTGAAACAGGCAGTTTTCCTTATACAAACCTCCAGTGGATGTAAACATTGGAATTGGATGCATAATGTATTGTTATAGAAGGTTGAATCTACTAGTTGTGCAAGGAGTTTGTCACCCACCCTTGGTTAGCCTAGTTGGTAAGGGCGAACTTGTGATTGTATGGTTAGGCGCACGGTCATGGGTTCGATTCCCTGCTAGGACAACCCAAGATTTAAGTGGGGGCCCGTGGCGGTGGGGTTGCTATGTTAGTCTCCCCAGGAGTTTAGGTTCTATGGGTGGGTCCAAAGGCCGGGATGGTTCCCCCATTATCAAAAAAAATAAAAAATTGTGCAAGGAGTTTATCCCATGGATGAAGAATATAGCTTTCTATATGATGTAAGGTGAGATAAGGATGGTTCTCTTTGTATGTATAGGAAGCTTAATTATGCTATCCTTTTTCCTAAACTGGATGATAAGTTCTTGTACTAGATTAGATTCTATTTAAATCTGGTATTTTAATGTTTTCCAAAAATTATTATTTTTGTAGATCACCCATATGTTGATCAATCATAACAACCTGAAAGTAAATCTCTGTTTTCTAAAATAAAGACCTTTTGAAGATATTAGTAGTTTAGTTGGTAGGCTTCTAATGGGGATTGCACGATATACCAAGTCCAGACAAAGCATTAAAAAGCATTAAAAAAACAAATTCATCATCAATTGTCTAATTCCAATAATCAAAATACGCAAAAAGACTCCCCTTGCCACGTCTGGTGTGTCTTGCACGTGTCGACAGAGTGTTGAAATCGTAAGGGGTAGGGTTTGATACTAAACCCACACCAAATTCATCATCAATTGTCTAATTCCAATAATCAAAATACGCAAAAAGACTCCCCTTGCCACGTCTGGTGTGTCTTGCACGTGTCGACAGAGTGTTGAAATCGTAAGGGGTAGGGTTTGATACTAAACCCACACCCAATAAATCTTATTTATATTAAAATATATAATGATGGAAAGACATTGATACACCTCATACTAATGACATATTACATCTCATAACACTCCCCCTCAAGTTGGAGAGTATATATCATATAATCCTAACTTGTAACACAACATATCTAAGCGAGCCTTAGGTAGAGACTTAATAAAAAAATCTGCAAGCTGATCTTGTGTACAAACATAAGGGGTCACTATCAAACCATTTTCCACCTTGTCACGAATAAGATGATAATCTACTTCAATATGCTTAATCCTCTCATGGAACATTGGATTCGAAGCAATGTGAATAGCAGCTTGGTTATCACATGACATCTTCATAGGCAATGAAACCTTAAAACCAATTTCTCCCAAAAGATGTCTAATCTAAGACATTTCACAAGAAGTATGATGCCATAAATTGACTGATTACACTCACTGCAAAGGATATGTTTGGACGAGTGATAGTAAGATAATTCAATTTACCAACCAAACGCCGATATCTCTCTAGATCTGGCAACAATTCTCCTTGATCACCGTGCAATTTCACATTAGAATCCATAGGGGTTTCCATAGGTCTTGTCCCCAACATACCAGTCTCTTCAAGAATATCTAACACATATTTTCTTTGTGAGACTTATACCTGCTTTGGAACGAGCCACCTCTATTCCCAAAAAGTAACGTAAATTACCCAAATCTTTAGTTTGAAATCTAGTTTGTAAAAAAGTCTTCAACTTAGCAATGCCTAGTTGGTTATCTCCAGTGATAATGATATCATCCACATAAACCACAAGTAAAATCTTCCCTCGATCTGAAATAAGTGAAAACACAAAATGATCAGATTGACAACGACGCATCCCAAACTGTAAAACTGCTTCACTGAATTTACCAAACCACGCTCTAGGAGATTGTTTTAGACCATAGATGGCTTTGCGAAGTCTACACACTTTCCCATACTCCCCCTGAGCAACAAACAAACCCGGGTGGTTGCTCCATATAAACTTCTTCCTGGAGATCCTCATGTAAAAAAGCATTCTTAACATTCAACTGAAAGAGGGACCATCCAAATGCAGCGGCTAAAGAGATCAAAATGCGAACGGACCCAATCTTGGCAACAGAAGAAAATGTCTCAGCATAGTCCACACCGTAAGTTTGAGTATAACCCTTAGCCACAAGGCGAGCTTTCAAGCGTTCAACAGACCCATCAGGTAAGTACTTCACAACATATACCCAATGACACCTCATAGCAGTTTTCCTAGTGGCAATGAGACAAGATCCCAAGTGCTATTATGATAAAGAACAGACATCTCAGCCTCCATAGCAGTCTTCCAACCAGGAATAGATAGTGCTTTTTGAACAGATGTGGGAATCGAAACAGTAGACAAGGAAGTAACAAAAGCACGAAAGGGAGAAGACAGATGGGTATAAGAAACAAAGTTGGAAAGGGGGTGAGCAGTACACGAACGTGTACCTTTACGCAAAGCGATAGGTAAGGAATCCAAATCAGGTGGTGAATCTCTAGATGGGGAAGATAAATCAGTAGCGGGCGGTGGAGAAGGAACTGCAGCGGGAGCACGCCTTTGAGTATACACCTGTAATGGTTTCTCAATAGAAGGAGGTGAAACCAATAAAGGAGGAGGTAAGCTAGGAAGACAAGACTCAGACTCAACAAAACTAGAGGAAAAATAGGGCACAGACTCTAGAAAGGTAACATCAGCACACACAAAGTGACGCTTCAATGAGAGGGAATAACACTTGTATCCCTCCTGAGTTCGAGAATAACCAAGAAAAACACACCGAATTGATTTGGGATCAAGTTTACCACCTCCTGGACTCAACACATGAACAAAAGACACACAACCAAAGACTTTGGGAGGTAAAGAAAAGGAGTTGACATGGGGAAACAAAGTGGCATGAGGAGTCTGGCGAGCAAGAACAGTGGAAGGCATACGGTTAATTAGATAGCAAGCTATGAGAATAGCATCACTCCAATAGGGCTTAGGAACATGTATTTGAAACAGTAGTGCTCGAGTGGTCTCTAGTAAATGTTGCATTTTACGCTTAGCAACCCCATTCTGTTGGGGAGTGTAATTACAAGAGGATTGGTGAATAATGCCATGCTCAACAAAAAAATGAGACAAAGTAGACTCAAAATATTCTTTAGCATTATCAAAACGAAAAATACGAACAGGAACGTCAAATTGAGTCTTTATTTCATTATAAAATACTCGAAAAATCCCATACAACTCTGATCTTTCCTTCATAAGATAAAGATAAGTGAGTCTAGAAAAATCATCCACAAAAATAACAAAATAACGAAAACCTAAATAAGACTTGACTCGATTGGGACCCCAAACATTTGAATGAACTAAATGAAAAGGACGAGATACCCGACGCTCTATCCTAGGAACAAGAGGCACACGATGGTGCTTACTCAACTAACACACTTCACAAGACAATGACTCAATGTAACGACATTCGGGGACCAACACCTTGAGATTTGGGAGAGAAGGATGGCCAAGGCGACAGTGATGCTCCATAAAAGATGTAGAAGACTGGAGAGTTGCAGAAAATGAGGAACTATTTGTAGTGAAATAATAGAGACCGCTAGTTTCATGCTCGCCACCAATCGTCTTCCCGGTCTTGAGATTTTGAAATACACAATGAGTGGGAAAGAAGGTCACAGAACAATTAAGAGACTTAGTAATCCGGCTAACAGACATAAGACTAAAAGGAAACTTGGGCACATACGGAACCGAGGTAAGTGGAAAAGTGGAAGTAAGGTGCGCAGTGCCCAACCCGGAAATAGGAGAGGTTGAGCCATTTGCTAAAGTAACTTTTGGTTGAGACATAGTGTGGTGCAAATTAGATAACATACCTAATGTGCCTATCATATGATCTATAGCACCAGAGTCAATGACCCATGAACTACTACAAGAGATAAGCAAAGCTGTAGGAGTACCTGTCTGAGCAAGAGTAGCAGTGGAGGAAGGAGCAGAGCTCAATTGTCCAATCAAAAGACGACGATACTCATCCTTAGGAATGGAAACAACTCGTGAAGCAGGGGCAATTGAAGGACTACTGTGAACTGATGAGGTCGTGGGGGTGGCAGGAATAGGGGACTGAAACTCATCATCATGAAACATGGCCTAATTAGCCGAGGGCCTACTATGAAGCTTATAACAAAAATCAACTGAGTGGTTATCACCGCCACAATATGTACACTTTTGAAAACCACGGCCCCTACCACGACCTCTACCACCTCAACCACGGCTGCCACGACCATCTCTAAAATTGCCACCATCCCTAGTCATAGCAGTGGGGGTGGTAGTGGTAGTTAAAGCAGATTTATCATGAGGGTTAATCCCTGAAGAGGTAGTCGAGATAGAGAAGCTTGGCGATGATGACTGAACACGTCACTTAGAGAAGGAAGTTCCTTACTACCCAATATTTGGGATTTAACTGAATCAAATGAAGATGATAAATCAGAAAGAAATCGAGCAACATTCATACGATCACGCTGGCGTTGCATTGCCCTAACATCAGCAGAAATAGGCTGATACAAATTGAGCTTCTCACAGATTGTTCGAAACTTAGCATAATAATCCTCCACAATCCGATCATCTAAACCAATAGAAAAGTAATCTTGATGAAGCTAATAAATCTGAGAGAGATTATTACTATCAGAGTATAGCTCCCTAGCCTGTTCCCATACAAGTTTCGCAGTAGACAAAAAAAACAGAGTGCAATTGATATTAGGTTCCGTACTATTCCATAAACTACTACGGATTTGGGCATCCTTAGCTTCCAATCAGCATAAGTTTTATTAGTTGAGGCAGGAAGATCATCAGTCAAAAACTTAAACTTCTTTCTCCTAAGTGGGAAAACCTCTACAGCTTGAGCCCAGTGAGCATAATTCTTACCATTCAACCTGATGGTTGTGATTGGAAGCAGGTCCGGTGACAACAGAAAACTAGGGTTCATGTTCTCTTTAGACTCCATAACTAAAGGAGATTCAACCAAATAATAGGGCTGGCCCAATTGAATAAATCTGAATAAAACTAAATAAACAGTAGCAAATTGGTTGAAAATAAGAAATCCGCAATCTAGGCTGCCAAACACTACCAAATTGCACTTAACAAATCCAAGAGAAAAAATCCCAAGTTCAAACACATCATAAGGTGGAAAACAGTGGACCAGCCATCAACATATCAAGAGAAACAAGGCGACAATGGAGCCCTAGGTTGCCAACGATGTCATAGAGGATGCTGTTGACATCCTAGGGTCTTGTGGAGAGAGACACAGTGACGGAGGGTGGATTCTTAGACCAGCGTGGGAGAAAAGCCAAGAGCAGAGGTGTACGACAGTCTTCAACATAGTCGTGAGGGCTCTACAATGATCACTGGATGATTTGAGAGAGTCGCCATGGGTAAGAGAGGGTCGTGGACGAAGGTCAGAGATGGACTGGCAGTGGCTGTCGTGATGTCACGGTGGCTGTCGTGACTGAAATCAGGGTCATGTGACTGCAATCAGGGTCATGGGAGCTTGGACAGTGATGGACGACACTCCCCGGAGGTGGACGACACTCGCTGGAGCTCGACTAGATCGCCGGAGGTGGAGATGAGGCTACGGCATGGCTCTGATACCATGAAATCGTAAGGGGTAGGGTTTGATACTAAACCCACACCCAATAAATCTTATTTATATTAAAATATATAATGATGGAAAGACATTGATACCCCTCATACTAATGACATATTACATCTCATAACAAGTGTCAAAGCCATGTCGGGCAAAAGAAAAGAATTAAAAATTATTGACACTTCCCAAGCATGTTCAAAACATATTGGGCAGGTGTCGGTGTCCAGCAAAGTGTCGAACGCTGCATTTCCAAATTTTTGGAGTATCAATGCTTCCTAGATGATAAATATCTCCATTGTTATCAAGATTTACCTAAGCCATTTACATGTATTTATATATGTATGTTTTGTGAGACCATCTATGTTGCATCGCTTTTGGCTTTTAAGTGTTTAAAGTATTTTAATTATGTTCCGATTTTTCACCCTCTTCTCTTAATGTTCTGGTGGGGTTGCTGGTTGACCAGTGCTTCCAGGATAATCTGTTGCCTCTATTAATGGTTTTCCAGCACAGCTGTCTTGGCACTCCAAGCTTATGGTTTTGTTGACTGAGCTAGCTAAATCACTTGGTTCTTAAGTCGTGACTTTTTTCGTGGACTGGGTTGTAAAAATTTTGTGGGCACTACTTCTCAGTTTTAAATCGCCTCATTATTCTGGATATAGTGTCAAAATTTTATGCTCTATATATGTTATTTCCTGTTCATATGTTATTTAAACGACATGTAGTGTTGAATACGCAGCAGAACACGAAAATAACTCCTTTTATTAGGTATACAAATTCACAATGCCCCATACTCAAACCACTCACAACGAAAGGGATTGCACTTTCATATACAATTGAGGACTCCTGACTCACAACTTATATCCCACTACACTTGTGTACACACTAAGACACCTTCACTTTACTTTTACTCACACCATGGAAACACTACACTTGTAGAGACTCAAAGATGCACCACACACTCACACACTAGCTTAGCTCCTCACTACACACTTTATAGAAGCCCTCACTCACACATTAGCTAAGCTCTTCACTTCATGCACATGATGGGCCTCATCCCTATTTATACTTGTGGTTGCCGACTTGTAGAGTCAGTGCTTCACCCAACTTGCTTACGCCTTGAGAATGGCGGTGGTGGAGGATGGCTCTAGATGATTGATGATGGTAGGGAAAGATTCTTCTAGAGATGGAGAGATATAAAGGAGATGGAGGAAAGAGTAGGATTTCTAGATAGAGATGCAAGGGAAGAGGAAGAAGGGGATGGAGATTTCTAGAGAGAGAACGAGGTTGGTGGTGACCTCCTTTAACATGACATCTTGGTTTGGAAAGTTCATCTGCTATGGGTTGGGTAATATGTTGTGTTTGTCGAACTAAAATATGTTTTGTTTGATCTGCATTAATATTTTTTCTGTTGATATCTCTTTTCTCTATTGAAGTTTTTTATGGTTTGAGGCTACATGGACTTATGATCCACATATTAATTTTATCTTTTACCAATCTGATGTTTTTGGTCTTGAAAGTTGATGCACATCACGATTTTTTTGGTGCTCAATTTTAAGTTATGTTTAATATTGAACATAAAGATCTTTGTTTTTCTCAACATTTTTTTTTTCAGGTTTGATCAGTCTATAAAAGACGACATTCTAAGTTTCATTTTGGGCTCTGCTTTAGAACTTTCTGCGTATGGGAAGGTTTGTCCTCAGTTGATTGTTTCTGTCATTTTTCCATTTTGTTCTGCTTTTAGTTGGATGAGTGATATGGAGACAGTGCTTCTATGGAGGAAAAGTTTCCTTTCTTCATTACTGTCCCGTATGTAGAATTTAACTAAAGATGTTTGAGAAGAAAAAAGTTAAATGAAATTCATGTCTTTGGCAGCTAATGATTCTGACTTTGCTGAAAGGAATGGGAAATGCACTTATGCTTGTTAAAGATGTTGAGAAATTGTTATCTGATCTTTTGAGAAGACGCAGCCAATATCATTTGAAGTTGGATAAATCATGCCAGAAATTGTCAAAAAATGAAGTTGAGATCTTATGCCTTTTGTTGGAGGTAACTGATAGATGTTCTAAAAGCTTGTTTTGCCCTTAAATGGCTTATTTTACCCTTAAATGGAGTGTACATTTAAAGGAACACGTTTCAAATATTTGATGACAATTTCATCCTATGCCTGTGTTAGAGCTGTGCTGTGCCTACTTCTTTTTGTGGACATGTTTCCGAAGATCATTTATTGAGAGCACTGCAAGTATGTGACTAATTGAAACTTATTTAGATTCTATCATGTTTTCTGGCCTGAAAAACCAATGCTTTTTACTAATGTGTTTCTCTCTTTCTCTCTCTCTCTCTTTTCCCGCTGTTTGCACTTCCAGTTGGATTGCATGTATCCAGAAGACCCTATCATCGTACAACCTTGCATAGCTGTTTTGGAAAAGCTCAGCAATCCCTTGTACAGTAATTTGAAGACTGAGAAACAGGTTACTTTTATTCAATTACTGATAAATTTCATTTATATAAGAATTACTGATAAATTTTTAGCAATGTCTTAGTTGGATAATATCTTGATGTGATTGGCTTTATTTAGCCCTGTGGTTAGCTGAGTCAGTTTGATCAACTTTCTCTCTCTTACCATTTTTACCTTAGCCTTAAACTGACAATGATACTCCAAGTTCCTTTTATCACTGAAGATACAATCAAGAAAAGTTATTTTTATTATTTTATCAAATATAAACATTGACTTTTTAACATAAATTTATTGTTGAATGTGTTTGGCATAGTGCTACACTGCTACTAATACAGACTGTTAGTTCAACACCTACAAAATATTCCTTTGACATTTGTGGTGTGGATAGGCCATTATTTTATATTTTTATCTATGAACTTAAAATTTCTTGATTTATTCTTCTTTGTTTTGTATTCTTTCAGAAGCTTAAAATTCTGGTTTTAGGTGGGCTTCTCTTTACTTAAGCACCAAACATGTATCCCTAGCAAAAAAAGCACCAAGCCACCAAATATGTATATTGCACAGTGAGTCAACTGAGGGGACCTTTCTGGTTTCGTCTTTTGAAATGATTAATATACATTAATTTTTATTATACTTTTGTTATTGAACTGAAACTATGGTCATTAACATGTGATTAGGTTAATAGTATTTGTTTCATTGGCTGCAATTTATTCATTTTTTTGTTTGAGCAGGAGTGCCTGTTTCGTGACCTTGTATATCTCTTCCGGAATGCCAATGGTGATATACAAAATGCGACTAGAGAGGCCTTGCTGCGCTTAAATGTTTGTTCCTTTCTTCCTCCCTTAATTTGATTTCACTCTTTTTTTTATTGGTATTATTTTCCTGGAACTATCCAGTCTTGATTAGGTTCCTGTCTTTACTTCCTGTTACTTTTAGTGCCATTAGATTTTTGGATTAATTACGAAGGGTTTTGTTAATTGATTTCACTGTGGAGAAATGGACCTAATGTTTATTAATTTGCATGGTCATGAATACTTCTTGTTTATTTGGGGTTGTTTCTTTTCCTGTTTCATTAAACCTTTTACTTAGCCCAACAACCAATGAGATCATCCAGGGATCTGTTGCCATAATAGTTCCAACATTTAATAAATCCCACTTAAATTGGTTGGAACAGTCAAACTATAGAGTAAAACATCTTATATGACCTAGTAATCAACAACCTAGTAAAACTCAGAGTGAAACTTATACAGTGATTTATGCTTCTTGTGCCCTTTACATGTAAACTTTTAGATCAATGGCTAGGAAGACATTTTCGTTTTCTTGCAATGATGAGAATTGGGCTGTTCTATTTCTTCTGTGTACCGAGCTTTTTTCAGCTGTGTTTTTGGCACCTATATGCTTGACACTCCTAGTGTATGGATATGATTGAACTTCTAATATGTTTTACCTTTTTTGGAGAAATATGGAAATATTGTTAATATCATATGCTACGTAATTGCTGCCACAAAGATTGTGAACTGTTGCCCTGAAGCCCTGCAGAACTAATGTCTCTATTTTATATTTCTGAATAAATCCATAATTTGGAACTATTTAATTAATTTGGTCTGATGATATTAACCTGTTTGTGTGGTAAGATTTTCCTATTATATGCTAGACGTAAGGGAAGATCAGACTGAGGCAATTTTGTCACCTTTGTATGTCAAAACCGTTGGGAATTTGTGATTCATATCAGAAGCTATTTCTCTTGGAGCTAATTTGCTCTATTCATTTAAGCAACTTAGAATTAACTGATTGACAATTCTTTGGTTGTTGCAGATTACTTGTTCCACAGTAGGCCAGACGCTTGATTGCATTTTAAAACTAAAAGGCTGCATAGTTGGTTCATCATGTGGAAAGAAAAAAGGGAAACCAGCAGAGCATAAGAACTCTGATCATCATGATGTTATTCGTAAAGACGAAAATGCACTCTCTTTTCTTAGCTCCCTCCTTGATATTTTGCTACTGAAAAAGGACATTGAGAACAGGTATGTCTTAACGAGTATTTCTTAATTTTTTATTTTCTTGATAATATATTATAAAATGATGGTTAATATTCACTCGTGTTTTATTTCTTTAGCCAACTGTTTTTGTATCAATGTGTGTAGGGATTCTCTTTTAGGGCCCTTATTTAAGCTTCTTGGAAATAGTTTTTCGGAAGAGTGGGTATTTGGGGCTCTTTACCAGGATGACAAGTGGATCCAAGCTTCATCTGGCATTTCTCAAACAATTTCTAGCACAATATGTTACATCCAACAGGCACTATTATCAATCGTGGAAGATATTTGTTCTTCACTCTTAACTGATGTACCACTAGAGGTACCACCTCCCCCCCCCCCCCCCCCCCCCCCCCCCCCCCCCCCCCCGTCATCCATTTTTGTGAAGTTTTAAAATATAAATTGGAAATGCTTACAAAATCTCTGTTGATTTTGATTTGTGTTCTTTCTTTGTTTCTTTTATTAAGGAGTAACACATATTTTATGGCAGGATGGCATACAAAATAATATCGACATTAGACTGTTGGTTGAGTGTGCTCGGTCTGCAAAGGATGGAACGACTCGCAACCATGTATTCTCACTGTTGTCTAAAATTGCAAAGATCTGCCCAGACAAAGTTTTGGACCATATACTAGACATTCTTACTGTTATTGGAGAATCAGCAGTGACACAGGTTTATTACTCTTTTTTGTTGGCCTTATATTAGTCGAACTGTAGTGAATTTTGCATACGTGCAAAAGTATGGTG
The DNA here is from genome assembly GCA_039720395.1 of Liquidambar formosana. Classification (NCBI taxonomy): domain Eukaryota; kingdom Viridiplantae; phylum Streptophyta; class Magnoliopsida; order Saxifragales; family Altingiaceae; genus Liquidambar; species Liquidambar formosana. Next base: position 18,282,582 of record CM077820.1, on the reverse strand, counting down.
TGTGTGAATCTGTATTTTGGTACTTCATTCGTAGAGGAGTCAAGTTGAAATTTGTGAGATTTTAGTTAAGTTTTAAACCAAATGTGAAAGTTTGTGTATACAAGGTATATTAGACTTGAATTTTGGGTGCGTGTTGAATATATTCTACTAATTATTTTAATATTTTTGGGTTTTTCAATTTATTATATGTAGGAGTATACTAATCATGTTAATATTTTTCTCACCTGTTTATAGAATGACAACCATTCACAGCAGATTTTTGAGGATCTCATATCCACAATAGTTCCATGTTGGCTATCTAAGACTGAAGACACAGGCAAGTTGCTTCAGGTAATTTGATAATATCTTCAGTAGTAAGCATCTCTTCTGCTGGAGTTGCTAATTTGTTGTTCGATACCATTGTTCTAACTTGGTTGAGTTTGTCCTTCAGATTTTTGTTGATGTTTTGCCTGATGTAGCTGAGCATAGAAGACTTCCAATTATTGTATACCTGCTAAGGTATTATTGACTTAAATTTTGTTTGCATTATTGGCTCTTTAACTTTAGATTTAATTGAAGTGCTTCTCTACAGGACTTTGGGTGAATGTTGTAGCTTGGCTTCATTGCTTGTCCTTCTTTTTCGTTCATTGGTTTCACGGAAAGGTTCATGTTACCTTGATGATAATATACACACTTCAGATAATTTTAATTCAATTGCGCTCAGAGAATGGGAATACATATTTGCTGTGCAAATATATGAGCAATATTCAAGCACTATATGGCTTCCTTCGCTAGTTGTGCTGCTTCAACAAATAGGAAGTGGTAATCAATGCAAAGAAATGTTTATGGAATTGCTATTCGCAATGCAATTTATTTTACACAAATTGCAAGATCCAGAATTTTCATTTAAGCTTGAATCGAGGGAAGATTCACATGACATTCAGGTATGTAAAGTTTTATTTTTATATATTTTTTTAAATCTCTCTGTGCCTTGATATATTTTTAGATATATTCTTGATAATTGCTTAATGCCTTGAATCAATCTTCAAAGCTTAGGGTGCCAACCTAGTTAGGATGCTAGGTTTCTCTATGATGCTACAACCCTCCCTTTTTATTTAAAAAAAAAAAAAAAGAAAAAGAAAAATGAATCAATCTTTGAGAAGCTGTGTGCTAGATTATAGTTTTCTGTTGTCTGCCACCTTACATTTTTTTTTATTTTCTTCTTACATCTTATGGTACAAATGTAGGACACAGGGAGGTTCATATGATTTAATTCTTGCCTCACTTAAAGATCATGGTGGTCATTCTTTTTAGGGTTTTCTTAACGTGTGCCCTAAGGGCACATATTAAGCTGCAATTAATAAGCCAATACATTTCTCCATGCAATGATTGGTTCATTAATTGTAGCTTAACATGTGCCCTTAGGTTACACGTTAAGAAAACCCTTCTTTTTATATTCAGTGTCCACTAGCAAACATTGAAATTTCTATCAATTGATAAATTAACAATATAATATGTATGATATGAGGTTAATTGTTGATTGGACGAACTATTTAGCCTTAATGTGCTTCAGAGATCCTTGTCACTATAAACGTATGATTGCTATCTCCGTTGTTTACATGAATTGGTGGGGACCATCATCAAGGAGGAAGGAGTAGGCTGCACATGATACAAGAGCCATGCATTCAAATGTGCAGTCCTCCTGAATATTATTTTGTTACTCCACTAGATGCTTATTTGCGGTCGACATTATTGTATCTATAATCATTAGTGTATGCTTATCTGCAGTGAACATTATTGTATCTGTAGTCATTTGTATGTCATGTGGCAACCAGTGACCTGAACACACAGATTTAGTATTATTTTTTTAAACTTAAATTTGTTAATGAATGATTGATAGTTTTCAGTGTTGTGTTATAACCTTATAATTATATTGTGGCACACTTCAATAACCCTGAAAGCAGTTTGGCTTCTATGGTGACTGATACACGCATAACATCCTTTTGATTTGCTTTTATTTTGATGCATAGGGGGGGGGGGGGGGGGAAGTGAGTTACCTCTTTTAAATTGGAAAGTATAATTCCAGGCTCAGGAGTGAGAAATTTAAGTTGCAATCCATATTAGACACTAAAATGCACCAAAGCTATTATTGCCTAAATTTGTCTCATGTGTGCAGTATGAAGTGCAACAATCATGGGTTAGGTCCTGCCATTGCTTACATTAATGACTGGGTTGAGTTTCTCCTTTAGATGGATTTAATTTGTTAAACTTTAATTTTAGAGTTGAGAACCAATAAATATAACATAGGTATACAATGTTTCAAACGGCTGCAAATGGTTGGGGTGAAGGATTTGTTGAATTGAGAAGAGATACAAGGATTTACGGTTTAAACATTGGTCACTCCAGAAGTTGACTTAGTTGAAGTTCACATTTATGGTACATTTGCATGAATTAATTCCACTTCCAAAATTAACTGTATGTTCAACTCAAATTTGAATTGTGAAATGCAAAGCTTAAGATTTATTGATTTATTATTATTACTTTTTTTTTTTTTTTTTTTTTTGTAATAAGTGAAACTTTCATTTAAAAGTAAAAAAAGTAAAGGCCTTGGGCCATTATACAGGGAGTATACAGGGAAAAACACCAAATCATTCCTGATTGTTTAAAAATAAAAAAATATAGGCCTTATGCCAATATACAAGGAGTATATAGGGAAAGAACATTAAATCATTCCAACTACAACAATCCTAAAAATTTAGAAAAGTCATTCTATTTGCAACATTGGATGTCCCAAACCAAAAAATAAATTTAAAAAAAAAAAAAAAGAGACTTAAAAAGGGTTCCTTGATCTTCCCAACTGATTGCTTTTCTTCGAAAACTCTTCAGTTTCTTGCATTTGATGCACACAACATAAGACAGCGAGGAATCATACCTCAAATAACCTTCTTTCTTTTCTCCCCTCCTAAAAGCCTCTTAATTACAGAGAAGATCCCTTACAGAATTAGGAATACCTGCTGAATTCCCACTAACGCTGAGAAGAACCCTAGAGCTCTCTAGTGAAAGAACAGTGAGAAAAGATGTGATTAGATGTCTCTGCCTCACATTTAAATAAAATGCACTCATCATCTACTCATCAAATTATCCACCACAAAACATTTGTCCTTCTTTGCAGTTCAATCTACTCCTTAAATTATTTACTGCAAAACATTTTTCCTTGTTGCAGTTCAAACAAAGAAGGCGACCTTTTTGCTTCTCATCCTTCAATCAACAAAAATAAATAAAAAAAATAAAAATAAAGCAAGAAGAAGAAGAAGAAGAAGAAGAAGAAGAAAAAAGGAAGGCTCCCTTAAACGAATACAAGAGTCCTACACCTTCGTCGGGAAAGACATTTGACTATAAGCCCTGCCAAGCAAATTTAGGGATTGATGGAAGGATTTTACTGAGAAGACCCCTAAATCATTGACCCTTCAACAATCAGGAAAGACATCATTGGTTGGCGTTGACCTAATTGCTTTTGGATTTCCATTGTTTTTATATCCAGAGTCCATATTTATTACATATGTGAATTTTGCTAGTAGGAGAATATTTTGTCAATTTAAGTCACGTTGCAAAGACAACCTCGTACTTCTGCTGCATTGATATGAAATAAATGTCAAAACTAAGTAGAAATATGCTTCATTTTGTTTGGAGCTTCCGTTTATGAATGGGAATGATCATTATGCGTTCAATCTTTGTCTTGTTATTTGTTTAAACCAGCAAGGTGAGACAATCATGAAACATGGTAACATCTGAATCAAATGTACTTGATGCCATCAATGTTTTCTTATTTTGCTCATTTTCAGAAGAACCAGCTCAGGTTTGGTTGCTGCTTTTGTTAATCTTCATGTGAAGGTACCTTTACAGTGATTTTCATGGATTTTTTTTCCCTCTTTCACAGAGAACACTCGGAGAACTTATGGAGCAGGTTGTTTCTCTCTTACAACTTATTGACTCAAGAAGAAAGCATACAAGCGTTCCTGTTGTCATTAGGAAAGAACTAAAGGAGTGTATGCGTACTGTTTTGAGAACTATTACGAAGGTCATGATCCCCTCAGCATACTTCAGAGGCATCATTAAATTGCTTGGCCACGCAGACAAAAATGTGGGGAAGAAGGTAAAAGTGATACTTTCACTATGGGGATTTTGTGTTTGACGAAAGCCGAGGAGACTAAGTGGGGGTTTGACGCACCGTTTGGGAGGCCTCAAAGGCCTTTTGAAGGGTAAAAGTCATTTTCATTATTTTACAAGCATTTGGTGAGCCACTCAAATTGCCTTTTAGAAAGAGTCATTTACTCCAAAAGGCAGCTTAGCAAAACCTACTGGGGGTAGCTTTTCAAAATGACGTTTGCAAAAAGGCAAGAGTGTAAGTGATAAAACTAAAAAATCTTGATGTTTATCCATTTTTTACACAAAAGGACTTTTAAAATGTATGTTCTCCAAACATCCATTTTCTTCCAAATGCCTTTTTAAAAATGGCTTTTTGAAAACGCCTTTCTCCAAAAGGCCTTTTTATTTTCAAATGGTACACCAAATGCACTCTAAGTTTGATAATTTATGTCCAGGTTCCTGTGAGGGGACATTTTTATTCCCAATTTAACTTAATTGATGTCTAATTATAACCTGTCACATTCTATTATCGTCTGAAAGTGTGGCCTATGTTACATGGACTTGGGTACGGGTGTTGCGGGTACTTGCAAGTTGCAACATTTTGAAGTGTGCATGTAACATAGAGTGTGGTAGGTAGTCTACAAAATGAAGTCTCAAAATTGAATGTACGCAGCTGGGACAACACACCTGGACTGCTATTCCATTGGAGTATTACTGTTACAGTATACGAAGATGCTTAGGCTTCAAAGTTTTTCTGTTGATATTAGTCCCTCTGGTTTTTCATATGCCTAAGAATTGGTGCACTATTTAACACACTAAATTATATTTTTCTTGCAAGCAGACCCTTGGGCTTCTTTGTGAAACGGTGAAGGAACGTGACACAACTAAAATAAAGCTTAAGGAGAGGAGGGAAAAGAAGTCAGACTCAAATAGTCTTTGGCTTCATTTGGATGAGAGTGCTTTCGGGTCCTTTGATGAAATGTGTTCGGAAATTGTTCAGTTAGTTGATGATTCAAATACTTCCCTGAAATTGGCAGCAGTTTCAGCACTGGAAGTTCTGGCCAACAGGTTTCCTTCTAATTATTCCATCTTCAGCAAGTGCCTCGCATCTGTCACAAAAAACATTGGTCCCAACAACTTAGCTGTCACTTCCATCTGCCTTCGGACTGCTGGTGCATTGATCAATGTGCTTGGTCCTAGGGCACTGTTTGACCTTCCTCGTATTATGGAGAATTTGCTAAAGACGTCTCGTGATTTCTCATTGTGTTTAGCTACAGAAACCAAATATAGTGATGATAATACTTCTATTAGATTATCAAATTCTAAGGAATCTCTTACGCTGTCTATTCTTGTCACTTTGGAGGCAGTTGTGGACAAGCTTGGTGGTTTTTTGAACCCATTTCTAGGGGATATTGTGGAACTTATGGTGCTTCATCCTGAATATACTTTGGGATCAGATCCAAAGCTGAAAGCGAAAGCTGATGTAGTGCGAAGGCTAGTTATTGAGAAAATACCTGTAAGTATCTTACGAGCACATTTGATGTTTGATTTTGGTTAAACCATGGGTTTTGTTTAGGTATATTTTATACCATGTCATTCCTTCAACCCTAATTTTTGTTGTCCAGGTTCGACTTGTTCTTCCACCTCTGCTGAAGGTATACTCTGGAGCTGTTAAGTCGGGGGATTCAAGTTTAGTTATCACTTTTGAAATGCTATCAAACTTAGTAGGTACAATGGATCGATCATCTGTTGGTGGTTACCATGCAAAGATTTTTGACATGTGCTTGCTTGCACTTGATCTTCGCCGTCAACTCCCTGTCTCAATTCAGAACATTGATGTCGTAGAAAAGAGTGTCATCAATGCGATGATTGCTTTGACAATGAAACTTACGGAGACTATGTTCAAGCCTCTATTTATTAAATGCATTGAATGGGCAGAGTCAGATGTGGAAGAAGGTGCTAGTAGGGGAAGCACAAATACAGATAGGGCTATTTCTTTCTATGGCTTGGTAAATAAACTTGCTGAGAATCACCGGTGAGTTGACTGATCCTGCATGCCTTTCTCATATCCGTCTGTCCAATAAGTTTTGCTCATTTATTAAATTGATCTGATTAATATTGTTGGAGTATTAACTTTAGTACAGCGGGAAAAATGTTTTGCTTGCTCTTGTTTGGTGCTTTTTCTTATCATTGGATAAAGGGCTTTCAACTCCCTTGTGTACCTTGCCAGTTTGTTAAGAACTTAAGATCATTTTTGAACCCTTCCCAATGCACCGAAAAAAAAAAAAATGGTTTGTTAAGATCATTTTTTAAGGATTGTGGACCTAGACTATTATAAATCAGGTTCAAATATTATTATGATTAAGAACCAGTTTTGATATGTTAACCCTATTAAAGTATCAACACCCCCTATTGAAGTATGAAGCATACTTTGAAGTGAAATTTGGAAAAAAAAAATTAGGATTAAGACATATAATTGTCTTGTGTTCTCTTTGCACTTTTAGTGTCATTCTCTCCTCTTCGCACTTTTAGCGTCATTCACTCTCTCTCTCTCTCTCTCTTTAATAAATTGTTTTTGTTGTGTTTACCAATGTAGTATTCTTTTATCTACATTAGCTATTTCCATAGTAAGTAAGATTGCTTAAATTACTTGGTAGTTAGCAAGTTTGTCTGTGGAACTGTTATTTTATATCTGTGTCAAATGTGGTATTTTGTGTCCTAGGTTGGTTGCGTATGTTGGTGTGGTGTCTGGATTTATTCTCTTTGGTGGTTCTTGTATGTAGTTTTGTTCTATTATGGCAAGGCTGTAAGAGTAAATTTCTAGTTGATATATCCATCTATTTAATAATCTGTTTATTCATTTATGTGTTTTGAAAAGTTTCTAAAGATTCTAAGGAGCATGGAAACTCCTCAATTCATGTAATCAGTATGGTATGTGTCCCTTACATTAAGATAGTTGCTGTCATTGAATGCTATTATTTTTAAGTGCAGATCTTTGTTTGTCCCGTACTTCAAGTACTTGCTTGAGAGTTGTATACGGTTTCTTACTGATGCTGAAGATGCAAAAAATGTTGCTTTGATGCAAAAGAAAAAGAAGGCCAAACTTCGGGAAGCAAATACTAATGCAAAAGAAGGAAACAGTGCATTATCACTTGGAAAATGGCATCTCAGGGCTTTGGTCTTATCGTCATTGCATAAATGTTTTCTTTATGATACTGGAAGCCTGAAGTTCCTTGACTCATCGAATTTTCAGGTTAGTCAATCTCCACTTTTCCTCTTTAAAGTTTCTACATGGAGTTCATCATTATACGAGTATGTGGTAGATATCAAGTTTATTCTTAATATTAGGTTCTGAATCAGAGAATATTTATATTACATGTTAAATATGCTTGAAGAAGCTTAAAGTGGCATTATAGTAAATGCTTGTGCAGGGTGTTGGTTTCCCCAATCAAGAGAATAGTTAAGTGACAAAAGTTCATAATTTTATTAATTTCATGTCTAATCATTTGAGTTCTTTTTCTGGTAATTTTTTGCACTTGATCTAGTCTTTAATTTGATAGTTTGCTTTACTATAGTTATATGATCTGATGAGTTTCAATGGACAAGATTTTTGGATGGGTCAAATATAAAAGATTTTGACCACTTTCGTTTCAGTGTTGCTTATGTACGAGTGTGACTTAGGGTGATACATCCCTTGATCTATCAAATGGTTACCCTAAGTTTCTAAAACACTAGTTTTGAAGAGAAAGCCAAGTCTATCATTGAGCTCAAGTCTAATATCGTTAAGGCTCTTTTTTGGTGGCTCATTGGTTATACCAACGACTATAATATATCTTTTTTTTCTTTTATAGACTCTCTTTTGGTTTAGTTTTATTTTGGTTTGCTCTTGTACTTGGGATCACACTCCTCTTTTGCTTCTAATACAATATTTATTTCATCATTAAAAAAAAAAAAAAAAAATGCAGATGTCCATGTATACATACTTTAGACATATAAATTTATAGTCCTGAACAGGTTAGCACGTGCTGATATAAGTTATCAGCCGCATGCATTTGGGGTTGTACCCTGTGCATTGGCCCAATTACCCCAAAACCCACCAATGCAGATGGTGCAACCCCCAATGCGGGTGCTGATATATCAACATGTCGTCACTTGACTATTACTCTAGATATATATATAATTTTAGAGGGATCAACTTTAAAGGATTTTGACCACTCTTATTTCATGTGTTGCCTATGTACAACCGTATGAGTGTGATTTGGGCGATATGTCCTTTGATCTATCAAATGGTCACCCTAAGTTTTAAAATTACGAGGAAAAAAATTATATGTTACAGTTATCTTCCCATCAGCATGTGTTGATATAATTTATATCAGCACCATGCATTGGGGGTTGTACCCCTTGCATTGGTCCAATGTGCCTCATATCCAACTAATGCATAAGGTATAACTCCTAATGCGGGTGTTGATATAAGTTATATCAGCACGTGCTTACTTGATCATCATCCTATATATATATATATATATATATATACGTATGTATGTATGTATACAAACTAGTTCACTCGCGTGGTGTCTCTCATGCGTGATGGCGATTAGAGCTGTCTGTGACCTCATGGGCACATGACAATTAGTCAATCACGAATGGCTTTGATCACCGTTGCAGATGAGCGGTACTACGTGGGTGAAACAATTTTGGGTATGTATTTCTTGTGTATATGGGATTTCTTAACATGTGCCAGGGCACGTGTTAAGAAAAACTTTTTCCCTTTCCTAGGGGATGAAGGTGTGATCCCTCTGGCAGGGGATACACAAGAAAACATTATCAAAGAAACTTTATCCCTAATGATAGCTTCCTGTTGCCAGTTGGTCAATTCTTTTTGTTGCGCTTGAGGTATTATCCTTTTGAAAGTCACTTTTTCCAATGCTTAGCCAAATTCTCAACACTCCCCCCCCCCCCCCCCCCCCACACACACACACACAAAACAAAAAAAAAAAGAAAAAAAGAAAAGAAAGAAGGTAAAAGGAGCCATCCTTGATCCCAATTTTTGGTCCGCTTTACGATCCAACATATCATTTGTGTCCTAGGCTACACTACGGAGGAGGCAGTGCTCATGAAAGTCACTCCTAGTGTGAAAATGCATAGAAAATGATGCAAATTTCCTAGAAAAGTGACGTTTAGAAAATTGTGCTAATACATTTTCCCATGCACTTATTGTTTCATTAAATATATCTTAACCAATTTTTTTAAAGGCGAAAGCGTTAGGCAAGGCGTTAGGCGAGACATTTTACTCCTTGCAAAGCGAGGCGTAAGCCTCAAGGCATAAGACATAAGCCTTTCAATAAGTAATTTTCATTTTAAAAGAGAGAGAGAGAGAGAGAGAGAGAGAGAGAGAGAGAGAGAGAAGTAGTAGCATTTTGAAAATTAATTAATACTACAAAGATTAAAAAAAGTATATAAGCATTTTTGGGAATTTAAAATCATAGTAGTATAGTTATTTAAAGATAAAGGTTCATATTGCATCATGGATTAAGTTATACAAAAATTGTACATAAACATGTAAAAAAGTCTTGAACATGATTCTACTAATATACAAATATACATGGTTTGATATAAAATGTATAAAAATAAATTAAACATGGTTGAAACTTATTTAATGCAGTCAAATGACAAAAAAGAAAAAAAAAAGAAAGAAAGAAAAAAAAAAAGAATTAAATCAAAAGGTTTAATAGAAGGTCGCATGAGGCATATGCCTAATGTGCACGTTTGACTATGCCTCGACTGGTGAGGTATATGCCTAATGAGAGCCTTGCTTAATTTTTTAAGCCTTAACGTGTTTTTGAATAGCCTCGTCCCAAAGCGAGCCTCAAAAGAGCTTTTTAAAACAATGATCTTAACATGTGCCCTTAGGGCACACGTTAAAAAATCCCTATATATATATATATATATATATATATGGGGAGAGATCAACTTACACCTGGTGTAAGACCTTTTACTCTTACACCCCTCAATATCTTTTTATAGGAATTATATTTCGTCAAATCCACCGTTGGATTAGATAATTCCCCCATGCATGTCATGCATGCCAAATATCAAGTCAATCGAGTATCAGGAAGCGTTTGTTTTGTAAACTTATGTTTCTTTTTATAAATAAAACTATGATTTTGGGCACTTTATGGATGGCATAGCTCATAATCTCCGATTAATTTGAAATTTAATATGCATGACATACATGAGTGAAGTATCTAATCCGACAGTTGGATTAATGAAATATTATTTTTACAAAAAGAAATTGAGGGGTGTAAGTCTAAAAAGTCTTACAGCGGGTGTAAACGGATTCCTCCCCTATATATATATGGGTTTTGAAAGTTTTATAGACTTAATATTTTATAGATTATAGTTTTATCTAGAACAAAAAATGATATATGTGAGGTTTACAATGTTTAACTATTTCCACTGCCTGCATACTTTGTAGGTTTATGTTCTCGCCTTGTATCTTGTGTTGGTAAGTTGACATTTGACAAGCTTGAATACCATCTTTACTAATAGCCCATTGCTTGCCTCAAGGGGCATCAAATGAATGTAACTTCATATTTATTAATTCAATATATTCCATTCATTTCAAAAGTTGGAAAATATGGCAAAGGGTTAAGAAAACTATAAATTCTATAATGGACGGTAACAAATATTTATTGGGTTGGTTTTGGACTAATTAATATTTATATGATTTATCTATTAATATTCTCCTAAATGTAACTGAAATGTATGTTAAGATGGATAAGTCATAATTTTTTTTTTTTTTGGGGGGGGGGGGGGGGTGAATGAAATAAGAAATTAATGCATTTGTAGGAAGGTGAGGGTGGCACCAACCTCAAGATGAGCGAAAGTTGTTCAAGGTGGTTGATCGCGAAGGCCTAAGAATGCACCAGTATGGAGTGACAAGTAAAATTTATGGTGCCAAAAGGGCTAGAAGAAGGCCCAAAAATGTGACGAGAGTGGTGAGAAAAGGACGAGAGTGCCAAGGATTTAATGGAGGATCCGATTCTTGATATAGCTGAATGGTAAAAAGGGATATATGTATCCACCTAGTTGGGATCAAGGCTTCGTTAAATTGAGTTTAGTTGTGTTGATTATTAATTAATCTCTCTTTTTGTATGCCTTGTCTTATTTGGTATATCTGGATTTGGAATTATGCTGAAAACTCAGCAAAGCATTATATCCCAGCTACTCGGGTAGGCTGCAGGATTCCTTTTTTTTAATTCACGAGGTGTCCTATTTAGAGAAGTGGGTGAAAAACTAAACAAATTTTAACTTTCACTGTTTCTTTTGTCTACCTTGTTGGTTTCAATGTTATGGAGTTGCTGACTCAGAAAGTTGCAAATTGTTTGTGACCTTTTTTTCCCATAAGCCAACTAGAATTATCATTAGACCATGTGACTCAGAATCATCCCGATGAATTCCAACAGGACTTTTGTACCATTACTGGCCTCTACCATTTTGAAGAGTTTTAATTGTTGGATCTATCTCTTCTAAGCCCATTCTTGATTCTTCCACTATTCATCTCTTAGTTACTGGTTTCTTTTAATTGATCTGTGCTTGTATCTTTGCAGGTTTTGTTGAAACCAATTGTTTCCCAGCTTGTTGTGGAATCACCAAATTCTTTAGAAGAGCATTCAGAAATACCGTCTGTGAAGGAAATTGATGACTTATTGGTTGCTTGCACTGGACAAATGGCTGTTACTGCAGGAACTGACCTTCTATGGAAATCCCTAAACCATGAAGTGAGTTCAAAATCTATTCAAAATCATCCCCCACTCCCCTCTTTCCCACAGTTGAGTCTGCCAGTGCCTTCAGTGGGAAAGCTTAACTTTATGTGCTTTGAATGAACTGTTTGATTCTAATGCTATATGCGTGTTGCACCTTAATTCCCAATGTAGTAAAATGGTTCTGCCCAAATGTGCATATGATCTTAAATAAACAAAAACAAGACATACCTGGCTTTGACTTTAGAATAGTCGTCACATTTAGGTAATTATTGGTAATTCTTTCTGTTGCATTAACTCATCCTTCATTTTTTCCTATTTTCTCTGCCATCATATATTATATTGCCAAATCCTTCTACTTGAGCTAGATAATATCTACTGAACCCATGGAATTTTATAAAAAAAGCTCTAAAGGGCTAAAGATAAACCCTTCATATGAGCTCACCAAACAGTGCTGTCTTTCCTTTTACATTACATTGCTTTTTCTCATTCAAATTGAATCTTAGTTTCCCTTTTTTATTCTGGAATTTTTTCCGTGTTATTCCTTACCAACCACTTTCCAATCTTTCATTATACTTCTCCGCTAATTACTAAAGTTATATAAGGTGCCAAATTCAATCTTGTCATCATCTTGACTGGCATTGTCAAGTGTTCGTGCGTGCATGAGATAGTAACATCTGTTCTTTTGCTCTCTCACTCTCTCTCTCTCTCTACACACCCACACATGTACACCTGTTATATGATTTATTCATGCCCTTCAGGGCCATACCTTGGCCTTTTTATCTATGCAAAGTGTTGGTCTGCCTCAATTCTTTATTGATTATAAAAACTTGACAAATTACATCATTAGCTGTCTTCTGTCGTCACTTTCGTTTCCACCTATTGTGTACGATTTTCTAGAAGAAATCAGTTTGTGACTTCAATTATTGTGATTTTTAAAATTCTTATTGCAGGTGTTGATGCAAACTCGGAGTGAAAAAGTACGCACTCGGGTTTTGGGCCTGAGAATTGTTAAGAATCTCTTGGAGAATCTGAAAGAAGAATATCTGGTATTCCTCCCTGAAATTATCCCCTTCCTTGGTGAATTGCTTGAGGATGTGGAGCTACCTGTCAAATCTCTTGCACAAGATATTCTCAAGGAAATGGAGTCCATGAGCGGTGAAAGCCTTCGACAATACCTGTGATGCTCATCCCTGTGCTTGGAAAATTGCACAGCTCTACTTTTAAATCGTTTGCACGTGAGATATCAAGAAAAATGGATTCCATGAGTGGTGCAAGCCTTCAGCAATACCTCTGATGTATAATACACTAGATAGAAATCCAAGTTTTTGATCCCACCTAATTGCTTTATTGCAACGGGAATGTGTTGATGAAATGGAAAGAGACATAATTGGAAGCAAATGTAATTGACAGTTTTTCAAGAAAATTGTAAAATATAGTTTTGTTTATATATATTTTTATAAAAGGCTTCAGCAGGGTATCATCATGTACAGTTCGCCAGTCCCATATATACATATGCATATATATATAGATATATACAGGGATAAAAGTACACACTTAATCCCCCCCTGGGGTAAAGCCATATAGGCATGTTCAATTATCATAAGCTGATGCGCCAACACAACAGTTTGGAGCGTGGTACTTTTACAATCTCATTTACTAATTTAGGCCCCCTATTGACAAAGACTAATTTTATGTGGTAACCATTGCTGCATTTCGACAGCCATACAACACCATTCAAAACTCTTATCTTCCTATTTTTGTTTTTTTTTTTTTCCAATCGTGTTGGTAGTCTGGTTGGAGAGTTTGTTGGGGGTGGCCCCGTTTGAAAGCCGGGCGGTGCCATCTCTCTTGCGACACTACAGTGGAGGCTGGACGCCACAATTCCGGCTATGAAGATGAGGCAACGAAGATGAGGGGATTTTGTCTTTGGATCCTTTAGACATTGCCAACACCAAGAACACTTCCCTGGAGATGGTAAAGCGATGGAGGGTGAGACGCTTACAATGATTGCTCCTTCATAGATGCACAATGTGCATTTATCAATGTAATGTGCAGTTGGTTGCAATTGACTTTAAGCTCTCATTCTCTCTCTCTGAACTCACTTGTTTTGCATTTTATTCCAACTGGTCATTGGTGCACATTGTATGCGTCTATGAAGGGGCAATCATTGTTAGTGTCTCACCCTCCATCGCTTCAGCATCTCCAGGGAAGTGTTCTTGGTATTGGCAAAATTGTGGCGTCCAGCCTCCACGTCGTGTTGCCGGCCCGGGGAAGAGTTATGAGTAGTCTTTTGAGAGTCAGGCAACGTGGTGTCGCAAGAGAGATGGCACCGCCCGGCTTTTGAACGGGGCCACCCCCAACAAACTCTAAAATCAGACTACCAACACGATTGGAGAAAAACAAAAACAAGAGGAAGAGTTTTGAATGGTGTGTTGTATGGCTGTCAAACTCTGTAGCAATGGTTACCACATAAATTAGAGTTCTTAGCTGTTGTGTTGGGGCATCTGATGTGGAGACAGATTTTGCAATTTTTACCTTTAGTATAATCTGACTGCTACCATTGAGTGTACTTGATTTGCCATGCAATTTAATTTTTCAAGATTTTTTTGGAGTTTTCTCAGAGTTTTAACATAATCTTCTGTGGTTGTTGGTTAAGTTGGTAGTTTTTTTTAGGGGAAAGGCTTTTCTCCAATGGTATGAATGGTCTAGATTTTATTGGACCATCTCTGCCTGGTTGACAGGAAACGTATGTAGAGAAGTAAAATGTGGGAAAGTCATAAAGGAAAGTAAGAAAAATTATAATGTTTGAAAATAATTTTTTCGCATGTATTTGGTTTACAAGAAAATTGTTTGAAAATATTAAGTTTTCACTTTCCTGAAGTGCTTTTTCCTATATATATATACAATTATGTTTCCATCAGCATGTGTTGACATAAGTAATATCAGCACTATGCATTGGGGGTTGTACCCCTTACATCGGTCTAATGTACCTCATAATCTACTAATACATAAGGTATAACTCCCAATGTGGGTGTTGATGTAAGTTATGTCAGCATGTGCTTATCTGATTATCATCCTATATATATATATATATATATATATATATAATGTGTTTTGTGGGAAAGTTCTTCTTGTGGGAAAGAGTTTGTGGACAGTTATTTATGTTTCTCATTAGATTTCTACTAACCAAACGCACGGAAAGTGTAGAGAGTTCACTTTCTTTTTCCTATCAATCAAATGGAGAGTTTCTTTTGTTTTGTAATTTGTCATTGTCTTGAATATAGGTGTCAGCCACGAAGTTTTACATTATTTTTTTTTTCTTTTTTTTGATCAAATTGTAGGAGAATTCACGGATCCATATAGGATCGAAATCAAAACCTTTGCAAATCCCACATCCCTATTTAGGGGGGACATGCCATAGGCCAAGGGTATTGGTTGCTATGGAGTTTAATGACTAGACAATATTATGCCGCACAAATAATCACGTAAAATCTTGTTTTTGAATTGTAGTAATGGTTCGTCACTTCTACATTTTAAATCATAAAAGCTATTTCTAGATTAGTGTTGTGAAACTCATGGAAGTTGTTTGTGAAGAAAAGAATGATTCAGGATTTGGGGTTCTGTTTATGTTGTCCCCTTTCCCCGTGCTTTGTTGGCTAATTTTAAATTGAATTGTGATTTATATATGTAATCATTTTATTATTAAGTGTACTTGATGCAGCACATTTTATAACTTTTACTCGCAATTCGTATTTTTTAGAATTAATGGTTAGATTAAAATTGATTCATATGTAGGTCAAATATTTCAAGAATCAAATTCATCATTATTTGGTCATTTTAGAGCTTTTGTTTTTACTGAATCTAGAGTAATTTTTTTTTTTTTTAGGACAACTCCTCTTCTATGGTTTTGATGTGTCATATTAATTTTTTTTTTGTTATTGAGCAATTTATTTTTCTTTAACAATCCCTTTTGGTATTATTTTGGTTAGTTGTCAACTGGTTCATTTTTACTATTTCGGGGAATCAAACTAAAAGGCAATGGGTAATTTTGTCCAAATATCGAAGTTCTCAAACAGTTTGGGATGGAGTGTGGCAACTTGGGTATAATTTTTGGGCTTTATTGACACAAATATACCAATGGGCATTTTTAGGGATATAAAATTTAGTGGAGGACGATTTTAGATCTTTATCAAATGGAGGGGGACAAAAAATTATTTTAAATTAAATGTTAAAGGCGACACGTACTCTCATTAAGGAAATGAATGAATCTGATGCAAAACGACCTAAGGAGACGCGTTTGGCCAACAATCACGCTGCTTGTTTTTCACGACGACGAATCGAGTTGGTGGAGGAGCTCTTTTGGTTTTAGGGTTTAAGA
Source organism: Liquidambar formosana (assembly GCA_039720395.1). Lineage (NCBI taxonomy): Eukaryota > Viridiplantae > Streptophyta > Magnoliopsida > Saxifragales > Altingiaceae > Liquidambar > Liquidambar formosana. Next base: position 18,266,313 of record CM077820.1, on the reverse strand, counting down.
CCATATAACTCAAAAATAGAAAAGGAAACAGAAACAAAAAAACACTCTCTTTTGATTTCTGCTTGGTAAGTATCTTATCATCTTTTTTTCTCGAAAATTCATCTTAATTTTTCATTAACCTTCTGTTTGGTTGCTGAGAAAAATGAGAAACAAAGAGAAAAGAAAATCTCGGTTCTTACGCTTTCTGCTGCGTTTGTTTCTTTAAAGTGGAAAAACACAACTTAAACTGATCCATATAGTCTTCAATATTGATAATTTTCAGATTATGAATTTTGGTTTCTTTTCTTTTCCTACATTTTCCCGGCAGTCAAACGAATCGTATATATATTACATGTTTGTTTGCGTGTATTTATGTTTATTGTTTTTTATTTACTGATTCTTTTGATGAAATGAATTTTGATAGGTGAGCCACAATGTTACCAAGGTGGAGCAGAGCTATTACTCAGCTCCGTAGGGTTGGATCACAGCAGAACCTGGAATTCAGGAAAGGTCTCTATGTTTCTCAATGCCGGAACTCTTCCAAGGTTGCAGCAGCTGTGGCTCCTGCCACGGAAGAATCTATTGAGAAAAGTTTGTCGGGCAAGCTGGAGGTATGGATTTTACAACTTCCCATTTGGAGTTTTTGAGCATAAATACACATGATATCAATTTTTAAAAACCTTTAAATTGAATTATGTGTGTTGATTGAATAAACAATAGATTTGATTTCAATTGAGTTCTATGATTTTAGAACTAGTTATTTTGAATATGGTTGTATACATTCTTAAGTTGTGCGAATATATGGACAAAAAGGAAGAAATACCACTGGATTATTCTATGCCCCTCTTGATTGCCTTGTGGTTTAAGTGAGAGAGATTATAGAATTGAATGAATAGGACAATAGAACCTAACAAAAGAAAAAGAACGTGGGGAGAAAAAAACCAATTAGCACCCTTGATTTAGCTCTTCTTGGTCATGGATGTCGTTGGACATATGCTTTTTTGTAAAGTGGGTTGTCATGTTTGTGGGGGAAGTTTAGCTTCAGTTCTTCAATTGATCATTTGTGCTCCCTCAATCATAGTTAGAAAACAGGGTCCACATAAAGTTTACTTATTGAGAACCTCCTTCTACTAATCACCCTGATACACCATCAGGAGGTATATAGCTATGGAAAAAGAGTACAAATATAATCAACATCACAACTATGTTCGTACTTTCTTTAAATTGTCTATAATTTCTTGCCTGAAGTGCTATCAAGAAAACATGTATCCAATCTCTTCTTGATTGTGCTTCAGGCAATCAATTCTCATGGCCTGTTTCTTACCAATATACAATTGTTCCCACTCAAACACCCCCCCCCCCCCCCCCCCCCCCAAAAAAAAAAAAAAGAAAGAAAAAGAAAGCAAGCCCTTTCATTTTTTGATCCAGGCAGATGGCTTAAATTTCCTAGTATAGCTTTTCAGTTAATTTGAAGTATTGTATACTTGCATGTACAGAATAAAGTTATAATACATTCACTCATATGTTCATGCGATATCCTGGCGAATGCCTACCCATTGCTTATGGATGAAAAATTAAATTACCCATTTTCATCAGGTAAATTTAAATAAAATGTTTTGGTCCAAACCCTGTTCATTGGCTTTGGCCCCAGACTCCCCACTTAGAGTTGAAGAGCCAAAGTATGAGGGCATCCGGCGTATTATCCTCAAGATGATGCTGTTTTATAGTAAACAAAGCAAGTCTATTCGAGGGGCAAATGTGATATACCGGCGAATTGTTTCACAAGTTGATAAACCTGCAATATATAATGGTGAGTCTTTCCTCATGTTCTTGTTTTGGGTAAGAAAATAAAATCTCTTTGCTTTATTTTTTTCCTTTTGGGGGGGGGGGGGAATTTTCCTTTTTTGTTTTTTGGTGAACTATATAGTTTGCTCATAAATTTCAAGGATTGCATGCTATGGGTTTTTTGGGTTATAGTTCAACATCATTAACTTCAAGCAAGCAAGGAAGTCTATTTTAAGAACAAGGGTCTACCTTACATATATATATAATTGCATCGTTCTTAGTTTTGTAGGGACTTTAAGTTGAGTTTTCTTGTCATTATGAAAGTTAAATGGTCCTTAGCCATGAGACTTGTTGCTGTGTGGGAAAAAGCGGCTGCTGAACATAGACAAGAAGAGTAGAACTGTTTGAGTAAAATGTTTAAACATAAAAAACATCATGGGTTTTGTCCTTAGCCATGAAGTCTGTTGATCATATGAATGAGATATCTGATTAGCACACTATGCTACATCCCTATCATTAAGTAGTAGTCTAGTAGATGCAAAGCCTTTAAAAACCCAAAAAAATAAAAAAATAAAAAAATGTGCTCCTTTCTTTTCCAAATTTAAACTTTATGGTGAGTTTCCATGCCATGTTTGAGTTATTAATTAATAGCCTACAAGATAGTTTAGTAAATTTTGCTGTTATGTATGCCTTCATGTAAAGATTTTTGTAATTGTGTAATCTAAATTTCATTCTTCCACATGCAGTGTTTAACTTGGAGAAAACCTTTAAGACAACATTCTCTTTGCTTGTACTTCATATGTGGCTTTGCTTACGCCGCTTAAAAGAAGAGGGAAAAGAAGGTGTTGAATTGGGGCAATACTTGTACGAGACTTACAATCATGATGTAGAGCTGAGAGTGTCTAAGGCTGGGGTTTGTGATCACTTACCTATATGTTAACTATAAAACATTATGGAATTCAAATTTTTGACTCTATTGCTCTCATGTGTTTTATTCGACCCTGTATTACTTTTATGTGTTTCATTCTCTCTCTAGTTGAAACTCTCTTAACATCAATCGCTTTTTTGAAATCCAAAAGCATTTTTTATGATGTGTATGAATCATGATTAAACGAATCATTTTTTTTTTTTTTTTGGGGGTGGGGGGGAGGTGGAATATTAAAGTATCAATCAGCCTGAACATCTTTTTTGGTTTAATTGAATCTTTTTATATTTCAAATGAGAAATTATACATAATAGGATCTGATAATGATAGACTTTAGTAAATTCTACATCTCACTCTTTTCAATAATCGTACTAGCATTCTCTCTCTCTCTCTCTCTCTCTCTTTCTTTTTGGTCAACCAAAAAGAAAAAAAAGTATTTTGTATATTTCCAATGTACATTATAATAAATTGTCTGTAAAAGGTTGCTTATTTTTTACTAGGACATATGTGTGGGCCACTCTTCCAGTGAAATTAATCAGATCATTTCATCATAAATATTTACCCAATATCTCATTCTTTTGTATGTTTTAAAAAACCATAGACAATAGATCATAAGAAAAATCCCCATTTTAGGTTGTTTGTAGTTTAAAGCAGAGAGCTTGACTAGATGATATCATATTGCATCAAGTTTTAGCATGTGTGTCATGGCTATTAATATGCCATTGTTGGGCCGCTCTTACAGTTCCCCAAGTATAATTTAATTTTCACAGAATGTGAAATGCATAGAAAATGATGCAAATAACATAGCAAAACATGAAAATGGATGGAAAATGGTGTAAATTTCATATAAAAACGTGAAAAGGCATAACAAATTTTGTAAATACATTTTGCCATGCAGTTATTGGTTCACTAAATGTATTTAACATGTGCCCTTAGGGTGCACGTTGAGAAATCCCTTTACTTTTTTATTTTTCTCAGCTCAGTCATCACTGTTACATATAGGGCAGTCATTGGTGTTACATATAGGGCTGATAATTTCTATAACCTACTGGATAAGAAGCTGTGAAGCCATATTTATATCTTAGGTATCACATTTAAACCTCTACTGGTATATGTATAAAACGTAACTATGTAAGTGCACTTTGATTGAATGAACTTCACTTTTCCAGTGCCCTTTGTTTATTCATCTTTGGAATGGCAGGTTAACTTACTGTTAACTAGATGGATGAAGGATTTGGAGAAGATATTCTATGGAAATATTGTCGCTTATGATGCTGCCATGCTTCCAGAAGCCAAACAGGATGAGCTGAAAAATGTCATATGGAGGTGAGATGTTCACCAGAGCATGGTTTAGCCATTGCTTCAAAATAGACCTCTCATTGTAGTTTTGAGTGCAACTTTCTGCATTTGTCTTGATGTTGAAAGAGTATTAACATGTGGGCCAGTCTCTTCTTCTAAAGGCAAAATATTGATATTCTAGTTCCTTCGGTACCTTTTTAAGTAATTTTATTTTGCACTTTTGGCAGTTTACCCAGACCAATACCTCAAAAAATTGCTGCTTTAAATTAGAGAATCCTGACGTTGCTTCACATTGGATTAATCGTTATTTACTTTGTATTAAGAAGCAATATGCCAATTCATCAAGTTTTAAACCAAAACCTCAAATTGCATTATACAAGATTTTAAACTTCTACTTTGTTTAAACTTCAGATGCTGAGAAATTGGAATTAACTCATGGAAGTTCAGTGTTGTTTAAAACCATCGTGGTAATTTGTAGTGTGAGGTTCACACCTAATTACACTTTGTTGGGCCTCATCTTCTCCTCTTATAGAAATCCCCAGGTTAAGGAATTTGTTGGTGATGAATACCTTTACATTCTTTGCCTTTTAAAATGGAGGAGATGATAGGAACTTGTTTTTTCTTTGGTCACCAACATTGTGCTTTTTTAAAGCAAATATAAAGGGAGAGGGAAGGTGTTCAGGCAATGGAGAATGAGAACAAGTAATGAAAGTAATGAAAGACAACCCATGTACTAAATGATTTCAGTTGATTTTCCATGTTCTTCAATTTGGGGAAGATGAAAATTTTGAGAGAGAAATTTGTTATAAGATTGGAAAAAAAAGGGGAAATATCCAAAAACTCCCTCAAAAATAAATTCATATCCAAAAACTCTATTAAATATTTTTCCTTTCCATTTAATCCAAATAAAAAAGAATCATATCTATTAACTCCAACCAGTTAATTTTTTGTTTACTGTTGTTAAAAGAAAAGAGTGATCCAACTAAAATACCCTTCTTTGACATTAATATGTTAAATGAAAAAATTGCATATTTCACTGAATTTCTATTTTTATCCTTTTTAGTGTAATTATAAAAAAAATTTAACTATTATTAATTAATTCTTCTCTAATGTACACATGGGGGGAAGGGAGAAGAAAAAGAGGGAGTGGGATAGCAGGTATGCAAGTTTGAGGAAAGAGAGAGCAAAAGGGAAAATTCACTTGAATATGTATTTTTGTCATTAAACATATTATTGTGAAAGAAGGGCATTTTAGTTGGATCACTCTTTTCTTTTAACCGCAGTAAACAAAAATTTAACTAATTGGAGTTAATGGATATAATTCTTTTTTATTTGGATTAGATGGATAGAAAAAATAATTAACGAGCTTTTTAGATATGATTTTATATTTGAGGGAGGTTTTGGATATTTCCCCAAAAAAAAATTAGAGGAAACTTTTTTTGTAAAAAAAATTACCTTTTTCCACATGGTGACACGTGGCATCACCACGTTGCACCAGGCCTCAGCTTTATATATTTTATATAGATGGGCTCTTTTTGCTTGCTTGGTAGCTTGTGAAATAATCATAGTGGTGGATGATCGGTAGAAATTGGTTTTATCCCAAAAGGTACATTACGTGCAAAAAAGATACTAAAGCGGTCAACTACCTCATCACTATCACATGGCTGGGGAATTAGCGAGACCACTTATAATATTTGTGTGGTTTTGGTCAGCTATGCCTAGTTTGGTAAGAAAGTTTTTGATGGTGGTGTTATTTTAGGAATAGGTTGATGGTGGTGTTACTTTAGAATAGGAGGCACATCCTTGTAGGATGGTTTTGTTTGCTTCCTATCACATTAGTAAGGGAGTTGTTTGATGGTGGTATTATTTGAGGAATAGGAGGTGCATCCTTGTATGGAGCTAATGTTTGCTCAGTACCACTTGGTGTGTATAGGAGTATAATAGGTCTCCTATAGTAGACAGCTTTTGGAGGAGTATCTCAAAGAGGGAAATCAAATTTCTTTTGGGTTCTGATCCTCTATTTTGAGGGATTTCTATGGTGTCTCCATTCTGGATTTTGTTGGAGTTATTCCTGTAATGCACTTTTTGTATAGACATTTAGTTTGTGAACTCTCCACATACGTGGGGCTTCCCTCCACATGCAGTTGGATTGATGTTCCGTAGCTCTTTTATTCTTAATTGTTATGCACTAGTGGCTGAAATTTGGCAAAGCTTTAATGTTAGAGGATTAGGGGCAACCTTGTCCTTTTCTGACTAGCTTTGTGAATTTATTTAGAAAAAGGGAGTAAATATTCAGGGGGAGGCTTTTTGATTATTTTGTTTATGATTTAATTTCTCCAACTTTGACAATTGTTATCCTTTTCTGGTAGTATGAGACAAATCTGCTCCTGTAATAGTGGGTTTTTTGTTCTTACTTATTTATTATTTTTGCTTGGACATTTATGTGTGGCAACATGTTTATTGCTAATATTTTGATTAGCAGAGAGTGAATTTTCTTGAATTAGTGTACCATGTGTTAGAGCAGAGGAATTCACGATAATAATCTTATGCAAAAATGTAGATTGGCACAAGATTTATGAAATTTTATCTTTGTGCTCTTTGTGGGGCATGTTAGATTATGCCCTTTTCTTTGATCATTTCAGAGGTTAGTGGATTAAAGGATCAACATGCAAACGGCCAAAGTTTTTAGAGCCATTCCTCTTTGTGTTATTTGAATATAAAGTAGTGTAATTTGAGGACCTTTGAGAGCTATTAATCTATAATTCCGTACTTGGCAGTTGGTTGATTTTAGAGGGTTGTTTTAGTTGGACTTTATGGATTCCTTACGCTGTGGTTGACTGTATGCCTTGCGTGTACATAAGTAAGGTTGGCAACGTGTGAAACCTTTCTTAAACCCTTGCAAAACTTGAGCCTGAGCGGAATATGAAAGCAGTGCAAGGCAGGGCAGGGCCTTGTTGAGAGTGTTTCAATGGCAGTTTTGTGATGAAAATGCACTCAAGTCTATAGGGGTGGTTGTGTGTCAAGATGGTGGTGGTATTAGGGGAAGCTGATGGTGGTTTAGTGAAGGAGAAAGCAATTTGAGGGTTGAGAAGTTGTTGGTTTTAGGGGATGGCAATGGTGAGGGTGGTTTATGGAGCCATTTAAATTCAGATGAAAGAAAAGAGAGAAATTGATATCAGGTGTTGGCAGCCTTATCCCTGACGATGTTAAAGACAACACTACGGCACATACATTTCGGGAACCTACATAATAAAGGGTGATTAGAGAATTTCATTATATATAAGTTATTTGGGCATGTTTGGTGCGGGTGACATAAAGCTCAGTCCAAAACCTGACTCGGTTTTTATAATGTTTTCCTAACCTCATCCATACCTTATATTAGAATGCCAACAATCACCTAATACATGGTACGACCTGTCAAAGGAATTCCATCAGTAGACGTATAGTGAACATTAAGCACAAAAGGTGTGTTAAATGTCAGAGAATCAGAAAGTTTTAACCTGCTGAATTACATCGGCAGCATACTGAGACTGAGAAAGGAGAGACCCCTGAGGAGATGATGCAACCTCGATTTCAAGAAAATGGTGAAGAGTGCTAAGATCCTTGATCTCAAAATTCTGTTGTAACTGAGATTTTAAAAGAGAAATCTTTTTAGTGTCATCACCAATAGTAATCATATCATCAATATATAGTGAAGAGGGCCATATAAAGCTTTCTGGAGTTTACAGACTTCACCTGGAACTTTGTTAAATGGAACTTTGGTAAATGAACTTTGTTAAATGGAATAAAGCTAGAAGAATGCTAGGTTATGTTTAAATGCTGTGTCCGTGGTGCTAGATGCTACAATGAGGTCTCATTGTTGGAGGATGCTGCAATGAGGTTTCAACTATGCAACGTGAAGTTGGGTTAGGGTTGTTAAGGTCCATTAAACACGGTTGGGTGCCGCAATTGGGTTTGAACAGTGATGAAAGAGGTACGATAGAGGAAAAGGGCAAGAAAGAAAGATTTGGTGGTGCTGATGGGTGCTAGAGAGGTTGAAGGAGGCCAAATGATGGTGTGATTTAGGGTTGTGAGAGAGGATTGATGCAATTAGGGTTGAGTTGAGCTCTTGGTTGTGTGACTTGGGTGAATGAAGGCTAGGGCTTGCTATTGTGGTAACTTGAGAAAGAAATGCGACTATGGTAGAATAGTTAAGAGGGACACGTACGATTATGTGACTGTTGGAATGGTGTAAAGGCTCGTTCAACAATGAAGGAGGAAGCTATGATCAAGTGTAGCTGCAAGATAGTTGTGGTCAAGGCTGCGGTGGCTTGATTAGGGTTTGTTTGTGCTTTGTGAAGTTCACGAGATGGAGGACTAAGTTGCGACTGGTTTTTTGAGTCGAAACTAGGGCTTCGACTGAGAGGAGCAACTACGTTCGTGCGAAGATGACGATGTGTGAAGGAGGGCTTGGTTGATTGACCAAGAGAGAAGGTGTGGGTGGTGTGATATTGTGTGGTTACGTAGAAGTGGTGTGCTGGGGACGATGGAGTGCTGTTTGTGATAGATGACGTGGGGAAAAGAGAAGAGAGAGGAGATCAACTGAAAGAGATGCTGATGGTGTTCTGCTAAGATGTGATTGGCTCTAGATGCTTCATGACGGACTTTCTTTGAAGAAGAACAAGTGCTTCAGCCCTTAGGCTTTGATACCTTGTAAACTTTGCTAAAAGTGTAATTCTCATTAACATAATCAAGATTACAAGAGAAATATATATAATACTAAACCTAACAAACCTAAAAGACTAAACTACCCCTACATATTTACAAATATTTCTAACAGTATAAAAGTTCTCTGAACCCATCCATATATGGGTGAGTCAGAGCAGTGTACCTGGTTACCCCAGATAATTGCCATTCCTAAACATTAGGGCTTGTCTATTCTTTAATACAAAACAATACAATACTTATTACTTATCGATTATCATAAAAAAAATGTTTTTATTTATTTATTTATTTTTATGAATTACATTATATTAATAAAAGAAAGAGAACAAAAAGTACATGCGAGATATACAAATAAAAAGGCAAACAGGGGACCTTAAGGTCCTTATAAATACAAGTTATCCAGTAAAGAATGGTAGGTCATCCTAAGATCTGTGTTCCCCATGTTTTTTATTCTCTAATTTTACAGGGCTTTCTTTATTGTACATATGGATACTTTGTAACTCCTTTCAAATCAATTCCTTCTGTATCCTGAGGAAATATGTGTGTGTGTGTTTGTGTCTTCAATAGGTGACATATACAAGGTTAGATAAATACTAGGTGTCAATTATAATGTCATCCTTGCACACAAATAATGGCAATGCCATCTCTTTGGCAACCTCATTCCCAATGTTGCAAAGAAACGTGCCCATGCATTTCATTGCACTTTTTAACTAGGAAAATTTTTTGGTTCTTGTGTTTGAGTGTCTTCTTTAAAGAGAACTGAAGAAAACATGGCGAAGTGGAATTTACCTAGGAAGCTATTTTAGGAAATAGCATCAAGGAAACTGTGCCATTTATAAATATTCTGCAAAGATGATTTGGAGTAGAGATATAGAAAATATAAAATTGAACATGGCATTATGATATGGTTCAAGACACTAGTTTTGAGGTTAAATATTAAATGTGTTTTTCTCTAATGCTCTGTGTTTTTTGTGTGCTGCAGGAATGTCTTTTCTGATGACGGTTTATCAAAGCCGAATGATGCTGCGTCACGTGCAGTCCAGGCATGTTCTCATCTTTGCTATTGTCACTTAATTTATAAGACATAAAGTCCTTTCTAAGTCTCTGTTGGATACACCAAATGAAGTGTAAGATTCTCCGGTATAGGTTGTCCTGAAGTGTCTTCTCTGGAGTGGAAGCCACCAAATCTCCACACCAATTGAAATAGTTTTTCTTCCCACATCAGGACACTAACTAGTTAAAAATGGATCATGATCATATCAAGAATTATTTGTTGCCAAGGCATGGAGTTTCTGATGTGGAAGCCTGCAACTGGATGCATAGTTAGTCCCACATCATGGTGTCTATTTCATGGTATTAGGGTTAGTAAGACAGACCATTGACCTTTTGCCCATGGCTTAAATATCATCAACAAATATTCTCCCTGGTTTGTCTTGTAATTTTTCTAACATTTATATATACTATATAGAGCCTTTTGTGTCCATGTCTTGAAGGCATGCAACAAAAATGAATCCTTGAGTATATCTGCAGGCTATGACAAGGTATGCTCGCCGAGAATCTATTTCCCTATCCATAACAGGTAGTCCATTGTTTTCCTATTTCCTTCCACGATTCAATTCCGTAGGACCTTTTTTTTTTTTTTTTTTTCTTTCCCTGGTGGGTGTTTTTTGGTTTTTGGGGTGGGGGTGTTGGGGGGGGGGGGGGGGGAGTGGAATTCTAATCTACATTTTTGGGGAGTGATTTATTTATTTATTTATTTATTGTGTCATGGACCATGGGGTTAGCCTTCGGGTCAAACTGTTTTGACAGGTTGGGAGTTGCCTGGGTTTAATTTCATTTATTTATCGAGTCTTGACTTAATTCAAATTTCTTTCTTGAATGCGTCTTCTGTGCTGAAAAAAATTGTTTTCCGTGTTTTACCCATTGGGCACTTGGAATTTCTCTAATTTAATATGTTCCTTCTAATCTTGTATAAAGGATCTGGAAACTTTTCACCTTATCTGTTGCCTAGCATGTCAGTTAGATAAAGTTGTGAAATTTTGGATGGGCAGACAAGGAGGCTATATTTTCTGGCAACTTCATGTTCACATCATTAGAGAGCTCATCGTCTGAGTCGAAAGAGGGTAAAATGGAGGCATTCAATGGTCAGGCATGATCTAGTTTCTGTTTCCAAGGCACTTGAAACACTGGTTTTGTTAGAATCCGTTGATATTCATGTTTTAATGGAGGTTCTTATTCATATGAAGTTTCAGTTTCCACAAAAAAAAAAAATTAATCTCTTAAATGGCTCTATTGTAAAGCCATTGCATTAGTGTGAGAAGGGATTTTTTTTTTTTGTTTCGTAATATATAATTTATTTATTTTTTCACTGGAAAATAATGTAGCAAGATTTGGTTATAATGGTCGCCCCCCGGGGGGGTCTTGGTTTCAATTCATTATCATTGATGGTCGCCCCCCAGGGGGGTCTTGGTTTCAATTCATTATCATTGACCAAAAAAATATGATTATAATTAGATTTGTTGTCTGTGTTGATAGTCTATTGATGGGAGGGACTTTGATGTCAAGTTGTAATGGGTTTTTAGATGTGGAGTTAAAATTGCAGTTAAACCCATTAATCATCTTAAATTGTAGCTTGTGTTTGGTTGTGGAGTTAGAATTCAGTTAATCCAAGCAGCTCTTTATTTTGCGGAATTGTGTTTCCCTTGCTATTTTTTGGGTTCTCTGGTTGAAAAGAATTGCTTGAATTTTTCGAAGATAAAATAGAGGATTTTGGAGTTTGTGGGATAGAGTTTCTTTTCTGGCTTCCTTTTGGACATCGTCTTTTAGGGAGTTCTTTGGGATTCCCTTGTTTGTAATTGCTTAATTTAGATTTGAGGGCTGTTCGTGGGCTCTAGTTTTGTATTTTATATTTTCTGGTTTTTTCGTTTTCTTTGCTTTGTTTTATATATATATATATATATATCGGAATAAAAAATAAAAAATGCAGTTAACCCAAGTTTCGTGTTAAACATATCACATAGGGTATATAAAGTTGTTTGTGTCATCATTTCCAGCGTAGGAATCCTGTTGATTTTCCTTTTAATTAGTAATACATTTAAATGACATTATGAAAGAAAACACAAATTTTTGTTGGCACAATTTACAATAACATTTTTTTGATCTTTTTTTTTTTTTTTTGGGTTGTTCCAACTCTTGCATGGTGGAGTGAGTCTTCCATGTAACTGTGACATTGCTAGGTGGTGTCACAAGCCAATAAGCGTTAAGCAAAGTGGGATTGTAGGGCCAAAAAAATATACTGACAATTTCACTCGATTCTCATTGGTTTGTGACACAATCTGATCATATCACAGTTATATAGAAGTTTTTCTCCTGACACATTTGTTTCTGACTGCTCTAAAAAAACTTAGCCTCCACCCCATCTGTTTTGAGTCGTTGGATTACCCAAGTAGAAGATCCAAACTCGAGAATCCCTTACCTCCTCCTGATAAATAGAGATACTATCGAGGCAAAAAAGGCCAGTGGTAAGTATGTTCGTATAATATGTTACAAGGAACATGCATTCACATTCACTCGAATTGTATTATGGCTGTTGTGTTGATATAAATTTTTAAAAAAAGAAAGGTTCTTACTATGCCCAAAATTTCAATTGAATCTATTTTTAATTTTATTTAACATATTAATTTGGAACGTTGTTTACTTTCACTGTAATCCAATTGTAGATGTGTTTATTAACAGACAAAGCATGTGAAAGTCACATGAGCACTTATGTGGCATGGGTGTGGATAATAAATTAAAGGGGACTTTGGCCACAAGTCCATAAAGTTGGACTTGTGTAGCCATAAGTCTATCATAAAATCTTATGTGGCCAAAGGTCCTTTTTAAATATTTTCAGACGATACTACCCTTCATATTATATAGCAAAAGGTTTCTCTTAGGAAATTGCATATAATCAATGTAACTATTTTTTTTCTTTTTCTTTTTTTTATACATAATTTTATATTCATCACGAGTCTTTTTCCTAATTTTTCTCAAAAAAAAAAAAAAAAATCAATTAAATCTGAGCAAACATTTACTTGTAACTGAAGTACATACTAAATCCACAGAAAAACAGTTACATGAAAACAATTACTTTTAAGTCAATTGTGACTAAATTTTAGTCATAAAATATTTAAATCTAACAAATTTTTAGTTTCAAACACATCAATTTAACCAATTCAATAGTTACATCTAATAAATTTAATAATTTTGTATAGGGAAATGGTACAGAATTGAACCCACATTAGAATAGTTTCATGTTTATTTATTTTAAAACTGATACATGTAAATATGTAATCAATGTAACTATTTTTTTTTCTATACATAATTTTATTTTCATCATGGGTCTTGTTTTGAAAGGCTCGACAAATAGATTTCAAATATATAAATTTTATTGGAAATTGATATCTAGATCGAAAGTTATGTCATTTTAAAATTTGAAAACAAAAAATAACGTTTAAGGGTAAACTTGACCTTATGCATTTACCACGGTTACAAAAGTAAACTCATTTTACTTAAAAGTGGACTTATGACTGTATAATTTTGTTGCATAGATTTATGTCTCTATAAGTCCTATAAAAATAGACTTTTCACTAATTTCCCCTAAATTAAAGGGAGACATTAGTTAATCTTACATTTGCCCTATAAATCTTATCCTATTATGTAAATTTAGTTTTGTTTCAAACTCTCCATAAAGGGACAGCCAGCTGGTTTGGTTTATTATGGAGAGCTAGCTGGTTTGGTTTAGGAAAGAAATCCGCGCCGAATTGAAAAAGCTCTTCTTCCATTGAGGTGATTTCCATGGCGATGTACCCAAGCCTCTTTGCAGTTCGGATTTTGCAGTTCATACAGTATTCACCAGTCCAACACCCTTGATTTTTCATCATTCTCCCAATCTCTCTCTACTGTGCAATATAGACTGGTTAAGCTTTTGGGCAGTTCATAGCTTCCAATATTCCACTTAAATGCAAATCTAAAGTTAATTAAAAAATGTATTAATTTTTTTTTTTAATGTTTTTTCATTACTTATTTTTGTGTAAGCATAGTTATATAGGGGATGACTTGTAAAGAAAACGTGCTTAAAATATTTACTTATTCCTTTTTTTTTTTTTTTTTTTTTTTTTTTTTTCCAAACGATAGAAATACTTCATATAAGGTAAAAAACCGGTTACAAAATCAAGGGCAAATCCTCCTCAAGAAGAGGGGATAGCCAAGAAGGGGAATGTTCAAGCCAAACATCAAAATCATCCACCCCAAGAGCAAATTTTGCTACTACATCTGCCACTCTATTACCAATTCTAGGTATGTAAGTGTATTCAGTCACTTGGGCAAGTTGGCCTAGTAGCCAAATGTCCTCACATAGGATTTCAATTTCTTCTATCATATCCCTTCTCCTATTCAGGCAATCAATGAGTCCCTTTGCATCACTTTCCACTACTAGTCTTTTAATTCCCATATCAATCGCAAATTGGAGACCTTCCCTTAGTGTTGAGGCTTCAACCAGCTGAGCACTCCTCATGAAAGGGACTTTTTTCGCCATTCCCACAATAAACAGGCCCCTCGTATCTCTAATCACAATACCCATGCCTCCTCTCTTAGTAGACTTAATCCACGAACCATCAACATTGAGCTTATACAGTAGTCCAGGTGGGGGTATCCACTTTTGCAAAGCACGTTCTCCCCTATTATCCAACACAGATTCCTCTCCTGTCGGATCCCTCTGAGTACAAGCTTGGGTATATTCTCCTTCATCATTGGCAGCTTTCCCAAAGACTTCATTTGGCTTCCATCCTATCCCTTTGAAACACTTATCATTCCTAGCCTTCCAAATGCGCCATAAGATAAAGACTACATGACAGAGCAATAGCTTAGCAGAGCCATTAGCTTCCCACTTTTTCCTTAAGACCTCAATATATTGCAAAAAAGACTGAGCATCGATTGAGGCGCTGTCCACTTGTAGATGGCTCCCGAACCACACCATTCGTGCAAATTGGCATTTGAAAAAAAGGTGACTGGTAGTCTCATCTTCTCCACAAAAAGGGCAAGCACCACTCCAGTTTCTAATTCTATGCCTCAGCACACTTCCTACAGGTAGAACCTCCTGTGCACATTTCCAAATAAAATGTCTCAACTTCCCAGGAACTTGGAGACCCCATACAAATTTCCAAAAGCCACGATTTGAAACACAACTACTTGACTCACCCTCTGCCTTCTGCAGAAATAACCCACCACTTCGACTAAGATTTCTTGCAACTTTATATCCTGACTTAATTGAGTACTGGCCATTGGAGGAGTAATGCCAAATAATTTTATCTTTATTTCCCATCCAAGCCACTGGCAGCCCAAGCACCACCTCTGCCTCTCGCGCATCCAGCAATTGCTTAACTCTATCCTCCTTCCAACACTTCCTGTCACAATCTAATAAATCTGCTACCTTGATATCATGGCCATCATGGGGAGGTATGGTTTGCACTTTGAAAGTGATAGGTACGGGGATCCACGGGTCCTTCCAAACTCGAACATGTGCTCCATTCCCAATTCGCCATCGAACCCCTGCCTGGAGGATCTTCCTTCCTGCAATTAGGCTACGCCAAACCCAAGATGGGTTATTTCCCAAACCAGCTTCCAAAAAACTTGAGTTGTAAAAGTATCTGCTGTGGAATAGTTTCGTGCACATAGAATGAGGTCTTGTCATCAATCTCCAGTCTTGTTTCGCCAACATAGCCAAATTAAAGCTTTCCAGCTCACGAAAACCTAAGCCACCCTCATCCTTTACATTTGTGAGTTTATCCCATCGCATCCAGTGCATTTTATTCTGCCTATCACCATCACTCCACCAGAACTTGGCTAAGCATGAGTTAATCTCCTTACATAATCCCACAGGCAATTTGAAACAGGACATGGCAAAGTTTGGCATAGTTAGCGCCACCGACTTTAATACAACCTCCTTCCCTGCATGAGAAAGCAATTTTTCTTTCCAACCTACCACCCGACTTTCCACTTTCTCCCTTATTGAAGCAAATAAGGCCTTTTTAGATTGCCCTATATAATAGCTGGTAAACCCAAATATTTCTCTTGCCCACCAATATTGTGAATCCTGTAATGCCCCGTATTTACGTAAATCTTTTGTTTAATTAATTATATATTTAATGTGTAACGGTTAATTTAATTATTAGTTAATTTTATTATACACGTCATTATTGGAATTAAATATAATCGTGAATAAGATAACTGCGTAACCAAACACTAGCATTGGAAGTAAACCCAAATAGGTTAGGATTAATTTGTGCCCTATATAAGATCTTATAAGGGAAGTTATTACTTTTTGGCTTGGAAACCATTGAGAGAATAGAGGATTGACGGCTGAGGAAAGTTTGCCCCTTTTTCACCTTCTTCACCTCTGTACGCTGGGAATCAAGTAAGTAATATATATATATGTATTAGGTTTTGTCATTGATGTACGGTAAATTAAGATGAATAGGAATAGGTGAGTTGTTGAAATTAGAAATCTGACATTGAAGGAAGAAAAAAAATAAAAAATAAAGAAGAAGTGGTTTTCGTTGGGATTGCAATCTGACAGGATGAAGTTATGATAATATGTATATATATATATATATATATATATGGTGAAACAAAAAGGTGAGTGAATATATATATATTTATATAAAACATTTTGATATGTGTGCTGAAATTTAAAGTGAAAGGGGAAAAAGTAAATTCTGAAATTACAGGCTTTGGAAAACGTGAAAAGATTATATATATATATATATATATATACACCGTAATTCCCACTATTACGTATTATATATATATATATATATAATCTGACACTATTCATCACTGTTCATAAAGCTTTTTACTGTACATTCACTTTTTTCATGTCACGTTGACAGTCAGTTTGTAGCAAGTTGACTGTCAACTTTTCAGCTTTTGTTGTAATGAATCATATCACGTTGGCAGTCAAGTTGTAGCAAGTTAACTGTCAACTTTTCTAATTGAAAGGACAACCGTACTCACTCATCAGGTTTTGGGAAGGATATTTTATTATGTTGATAGTCAGTTTTTAGCAAGTTGACTATCAACTTGGATTTAAGAAGATTACTTTATCACGTTGATAGTCTGTTTGTAGTAAGTTGACTATCAACTTTTAATACGTACACATATACACACACAGATATATATATATATATATATATATATATACACAAGCCATACATATTATAAGCACATAACTATTACAGGGAAGAAGGGTTTATGGGGCCATTAGAATTAGAAATTGAACTGTTAGCGTACCACGTAATTAGAATGAACTATTAATATAAATATAAATTATTGATAAAAGATATTATTGATTTTAGGTTCTGAATAGCATTGGAGTGATTAGGAGTTCAATCGCTTGAATTATTGAAGGTTTGGCTTGAGGTAAGGGAACTTGCACAATGTATCGCCCTCTTTTGTTAAATAAAAACAAATCTGATTTTTATTCCTCCTTTTACAAGCCAATGATTTATGGACAATTGTTTTCAAAATCGTTTCATTATCAAAGTGTTTATTTCTTATGTACTGTAGGTCAAGCAAAAATAGTCATTTATTGAAATTGTTTTACATGCGTGTTTTGAATCTGTTTTATTTGTGAAAAATATTTGCCAAATGTTTATTGTATAAGTGTGAACTCTGGTTAGATTATTGGTCCGTCCCAGCAGGGGATTCTAATACTGTTGAAAAATTGGTCCGTGCCAGCAGGGGATTTTAATACTGTTGGTCATTAGTACTGATGTAGTGTAAAGTCCCACGATGATGGGCACCTATTGAATGTGAGTCTAGCCAGAGGAAATACTTGAATGAACTAATGTTTTATTGATTTGTATTATCGATCAGTGATTTTAAAGTGATTTATCGAATGAATTGTTATCGGAAGTATTTCAGTGTCATTGTTTATTGAATTGAAAGCAAGAGAATTACTTCTAAAAGTTTATGTGCCTATCGAATTGAATGAAATGATTTATTGTGAAATTTTATCGTTTTGTTACTCATGTTTTTTTTTTCTAATCGTGCGAATATGCTTGACCCCTTCCCGTATATATTGTGTAAAATCTTCTTGCTGAGCTTTATGCTCACCCCTTATATTTTCCCCACAGATGATTAGCTTGTTGTGAGTGGCTTCCGCGTGCGAAGAGTTAGGGAGTCGATGGCTTAATCTTCTAGTTACACTAGAACTTTTATTTTAATATTTAGAAGAATTAGTTTTTTTTATTTCAGTGGACGTTGTAGTAGATTATTGGAAGTAACAATTTATTTTGATGATTATGGATTTATCTAGTTATTTCAATTAATTGTGGAGATTTTAGTTATATTGTGGTTGGAATTTATTGTGGATGGATTATTGGAGATAATATTATTACAGGTTGATATGGTTAAGTGGGTTGGCCTATGTGGGGCGTAAACCTTTGTGAGTTGTGTCTATCATATCGCAAAATCCAGTCTTTTGGGTTTGGGGTGTGACAAATCCCAAGTTTCCCCGCAAGGATACCTCTTAAAATATTTACTTATTCGATTACTATTTTAAATAGAATTGATTGATTAGTAGTATATAGTTTAGAAATATATTAATACAACAAGATGAAAACTGTGACTAAGGATATATTAATTGATATTACATAACATTTATATACATATTTTTGGTTTCGAATTTTTCAATGAAGTTTGTATTGTACCTGTGCATACTTGTGTCCTTATTTTTTCTATTTCCGTTTAATATACTAAATGTTTAATTGTATTTTTTTTTATAAAAAAATAATCAAATTATACTCCTTATGTGTATCGTCCCGTATACTCCTATTCCATATTTACTAACTATATATGGTAACTATAGTATATTATTTAATCTGAATATGTTGCTTGGTAGGTGCTTGGGACGCCATTAGTATTTATTTATTTTCTTTCTTTTGCAGGAAGGTTGCCATAATGCCATTAATATTCGCTTTCGGAGCAAAAGATTGACTAGTTATGGAGGCTATAAGTCAATTAAGTTCTTCAAGAGATACACCCTTAGCCCCTCATTGGATCTTTGAAAACTTTAACCCTCTATTTGGTTATTGGATTTTACCATGGAAAAAAAAGGGAAAGGAAAAAAAATGCGGGGGAAAAAAAATAAAAGGAAAAGATGATATCATACCAAGCCAAAATTATTTCAATTATTGTTTTTCTACCAATTTTCCGTTGCAACCAAATAAGAAAAAGTACAATTTCTCATATTTTATTTTTTTTTCCTTGATAAAATCCATGAACCAAACAGATCCTTTAGAGGAAATGAAACTAAGCTCAGGAAGAAGTCCATTTCTAAGAAATTCTTAGTGTTGCCCGTTTCCTCTTCCACGTATGCATGCATCTCAAGCACATTAACTCAAGTTAATGCTATACTGTTGAACAAAACCGCACATCAAATCATTCATCTTTTTATTGTCACAATCTTTCTCCAAACCTTGTGCAAGTAAAGTAGAAAATTAGCCTTTATTATGTCAAATACAAAATGAAGGCTATGTGGCAATTTAAAGGTTTATTTAAAATAAACTACTCCACCCAATATTTCAAATGCAAAAAATAATGAAATCAAACCTTAAAATGGTTAAATTTGAAATATAATAATAAAAAAAATAAAAAGGCATATGACTTCAAAAGATGTCAAATTTGACAACAAGAGAAGGACTTCAATTCAAACTCAACAAAGATAGTTTGATTAGAGATAAATTTGAAGCTTGACAATGCCTTTTATAACCGTTTCTTGCGCTGATGTGGAATTTGGTATCCCTTTTGGAAATGCTCTTACATAATTTTGCGGGGCAAGACATTAATAAGTCGAAAACATATAGAAATTGAATATATATATATATATATCGGTTATGTTCCCATCAGCATGTATTGATATAAGTTATATTAGTACTATGCATTGGGGGTTGTATCTTTTGCATTGGTCTAATGTATCTCATATCCTACTAATGTACAAGGTACAACTTTCAATGCAGGTATTGATATATAAGTTATATCAGCATGTGCTTACCTGATCATCATCTTTTTTGCATTTTTTTGACAATCAATAAGATGTACTGCTATTTGTAATCCCCCTAATCACAATGTTTCTTCATAAACTTGAACCCGAGATCGCTTAACAAGTGGGTAGAATGCCACTAAGATCTATCATGGCATCCGCGGTTTCATTTCATTTATAAAGGTAAGAAGATTAAAAGGCAAAGTTTATTTATGGTTAAGTAAGAACACAATCATTCTCCAATCTCCAAACCTTGTCCAATTTAATTAAAAAAATGAGGCTTTATTGTGCACAGTCTATACAGCTAGTAAGTGGGAAACTATTTTTTCCGAATGGGTTGGATCTTTCCATGTTAGTTTCGTTTATAAGGTTAAAAGATTAAAATTTCAAAGGATATATTCATTTCAATTTTTTGGGGTTAGTTATTAGTAGATTTATCTTGAGTGTTAACTAATGTAATGTAGGCAATGGCCTTATATGTGTATAAGGAATTAATTGAATTGATGGTCTACATATATACCCTGTTGGGAAAAAAAAATGATAAAATAAGTAAATATTAAAAAAAAAGAAAAAAAGAAAAAAGAAATGTTGACCGATTACAAACAAAACAAGTGTTTGCTGTTAAACATAACTTTATAACAATTTTCTAACACTACAAAAAACCAATTTGGAAGCCTTTTTTATTTTTTATTTTTATTTTTATAATAATTATTTTTAGAACAGATATTATAGAACAAAAAAAACAAAAACGTTTTGTTGTTAGTACACGAACCGTTTTTTTAAGTATATAATGAGCGAAAAACTGTAAGGAAAAAAATTCCTAACTAATAATTCTTATAAACAACCAGTTTCTAGGCATGTTTTTCAAAATGTAGTTCACAAATATCCACTGCCTGGTTTGTTTTGTCGTAACATTTTCATTTATTTCCCAATTTGAAGAATAGAAAACCACATTATTATTTCATTAATCAATTTACAAAGAACAATTTAATAACATGCTAAAGAAATTTTAATGAATGTAGATTAGTAAAAGCAAAATCAATGCAATTGCAATAATAGAAAACGTTTTGAAACATCTTTAAAACCTTTTTTTAGCTATAAATACAACATTCTTTCCTAATCTAATTCCATCCCAAAACTCACTTTCCTACTACAAAAAAAGAAAACAACAATATTCCTTTTGGCACCATGACGAAGCTCTGCAACCTCTATTCATCGGTAGCCTTGTTATTAGCTAGTAGTATAATCTTGGTTGAGCCAGGGCTTGCATTTGAAGTAGCTAGACCTGCACCTCTAGAACGTACTCCAAGTTCACATCTCCCCAGATGAGATTGCTTATGTACTTAACTGTGGAAAAAAGTTGATCATTGATTGTGGGAGAAAAATATTTGCTAGCGTATTCAGGAAAGTGGATCTCAACGATGTTTGCTGCCACAATTTGGTACACCTAGGGAAGCGCTGCCTTGATATGACTATTAAGGGACTCTTTTCGATGCCTCTATTTCATAAATATAGTGCAAAATTTTGCCAAGAAGTGAAGTAGTTTGGAATCGTTGTGTTTTAATTGTATAAGGAGCTTCACCCATGTCTTCACCCACTCGTTTCTTCTAAAGTTTAAGTTTGTGTTTGTTTACCATGTACCACTAAGCTACTAGAGATGAATAATATATGGAGCCACTTTTTACCACATGCCTCTCTCTCTCTCTCTCTCTCTTTTTCTTGAGAAAGAAAAGGGGTATAAAAAAAAATATGACATCCCATCTTGGTTAGCACTCTAAATCCTCCAACTCTTTTGATCATTACTCTATAATTAAGCCATATGTCTCTTTAATTAAACCCATATAAAAAGAATCGAGTAACAACAATCCCAACATAAAATATTTTGGAACATAATTTCTTCATATTAATTTTTGACTGAGTAGTGCAATAAAATTAAAGTTTTCATTTTTTTTGGGAGCCTTTTTCTTAAAGCACCCCCTTGTCCTTGTTGTTACCAAGATAAGAATTCAAACACATTTTGAGTATTAATTTCTTGCTAAATTAATACTGCTAATTATGTCACGACCCGACAATAGGCCATGACATGTCCTTAGTAAAATGTGCTTTATGTAAAAATCGTGGATGGTTTACAAATAAATTCACGTTTAAAGAAATAT